>JACATO010002737.1:600000-1060000 GCA_018389105.1 Nautilus pompilius
GAGAATACTCGTGTGGTGGACACCCACGTCAGGTGTTAAAGAGTCCACCTCTCAGGAACAAAACTACCTACTAGAACTCTTCATTTTTTGAGATGTGGGAAGGAACATGCAGCAGGTTAGTGAAGAAAGTGAGAAGAGACTGACTATGCCAAGGAGGTACACCAAACTGAGCCCCCACACACTTGAGAGATTCAAATCCAGGCCCCCAAAACTATAGCAATCCAACATGGCTTTCGATACTCACCAAAGATGAATTTGATTAATTCAAAATTTGCTAGACCTGCTAAAATTCCATAAGGGGACATTAGTTAAAAAACAAACATCGGCAAATGTTCCATGTCCATATAGCAGGACTAATCAATCCAATATTGCAGCAAGGGTTTTTATGTTCACAGTCTCTATCCTTTGTTCATTTAAACTCTCATTTTATAGTTAATATCTGATTAAGGAATTGCAGGTTAAAAAGTATAAGATTCTCTGAAAGTTTTTTGATTAGCGCCACTTTAAATTGAGTTAGTCTCTCACTATTAGCTAAGGCTTATTACTATAAAATAAATGAAAACTTCTGATATTTATGCAACAAGACTGGAATCTCGGCCAATTTATAATGATGACACCTGTTGTTAGTGACTGTAGATAGATGACAAAGCTTGTCCAGATGCTGAAAATCCCTAATTAATTTGTAAACTGTCTTAATATAGTCTCCATGATCTGCAATTTTATGAGATATACATATTACTTCATAGGTGGGTTTCCTTGTAAATGTCTAACATTTTCACCTGGTATGTGTAAAATTTTAACCAGTCAGCGTATTCCAAATACTTACTACCTGGAAACATCCCAGAAAATTCATGCATTACGACAAAAAAAATTCTAAGATCATTTACTAGGATGAATAGTCAAACATGAAACCTAAGTTATAAAGAAAGCCCGAAGAGTTAGTAAGGGAATTAAGGAGTCAGCCTTTCTTACGACGAGGCAGGGCGATCTCCATAAGTGTATAATTTTTGTATATCTGAGAAATGTGATAAGACCTGGCTAAGAGGTGTCACCATAAAAAAATAGCACTGAAAATTAGTATTAGGAAGTGTTTTCTCAGCATCTGCCCAATATCTGTTCACAAACTATGGATTAGCTATAAATATTCCAAAAAAGAGACGACAAAAGATACTTTTTCTTTGGTGAGAGAGGCTTCATCAAGTCATTTCAGTAATTATCTATCTTTACATATGGGAGAATCAAAAGGACTGCGAGTAAGCAAGAGTATGCATTATGTCTTGATGACATGAAACTATCACATTGGAAGAAAGGAAATGCTTTATATTTACAACTAGTGTATTTCAAATTAAATTCTTTACTGCCTCCATATTCCTATATATATATCAGAATTTCTCATTATACTATATAAAATTAGCAGTTACATTCTGCGTGCACACACACACCACACACACACACAGACATTTCATGCCAAAATGGCAAAGATTATTCGCCAGTAAAAAAAATTTTTATCAACTGAATTCAGATAAAATGTTTTTTTTAAATCATTGTTGAATAGAATTATTAGTAATGGAACATCTAAACTTCCTTTAGCTTATTCACATAATACAGTGCTGGTATCAACTAACTATGGTCTGCAGATTCTTGGACAGATACCAGGAGCTAGTAAGATGTTCTAAAAAAAGACTTGCCCTGTGAATCACAACCAACCAACTACATATTACTTCCACCCACAACGACAGCTCTTCCTCTCTGATTGATAGCCAAAGAAATAAAGCAGCTAGCAAGAACTAGTCTCTGTATTAGAAAATATAGCTTCATTTTGTCATAAAATGATAAGATTAGGGAAATGGTAAACCAATAACCCATCTTACATCTATCTGAGAGACAGCTATTCTCTCTATAATGAAATATATACAAAGAAAAATACAGATAGTCCATGATCTGCAATTTTATGAAATATACAAAATCTTGAAGTTCATTTTAATTCACCCAATTTCTGCTTCTTAACATTAACACAAGACATCCACCAGAGAAAATCCCCTGGTGTCAGTTTCCTAAACCAGGGTGGGAGTTAATGGCACGTCTACTGCCGAAACTCTATACTAGAACTCTTCATTGTTTTAGATGTGGGAAGAACCCCACATGGCTGAAGTCACTCACAATTTAACCTATATTAATAATTTCTTTTAACAGAACTTAGATAAGGTTGTGCAATTCATTAAACTTAATTGCAACTTGTTAAAAAAAAAAAAGGAACTATGAAGAATGTTACATCATCTATAATTTAACATTTGAAATCATCTTGTTTGGGCTGAGTATTAATCCATTCATTTTATATTTGGTCAGACGTTTTAACTCCAGAGAGAGAGAGAGAGAGAGAGAGAGAGAGATGATGATGATGATGATGATGAAATCGAGAGAGAAGGCTTTGCAGAGAGTCTAAATTCATATACTAGATGCCTGAAAAATGAACAGATTGGCCTTCTACCATTAAGTGCTAATCTAGAATCATGTGCCCTTAAACTCCTTAAAAAAATCTTTACCCTTCTAATTCAAAATTTGAGAGAAAGACCTTCTTATTTGAAGTTGCTATATACCGAGTATCTCAAAACCTGCTTGCTGACCACCATAAAGAAACAAACTATTCTACACTTAATGAGATTTAAACACAATGTAAAGGTGATGCCATTCAATGATTATAACTTATCAAGGTGAACTCGTCCAAATCATAAATTTCAGCATTTTGAATTCAGACCTCTCCAATAATCTGAACGTTGTACCTATTCTCCATGATAGCGCAATCCTTCAATCTTGCGTATATAAAAACTAAATCCCACTTTCATTGCTAAATCCATGTCTACTTGTCTTGTTCATTTGTTTTCAACAGTGGCACACAATCAAGATTAATTCTTGGAGTCATGCATCCATATAATCGGTGTCTATGGCTTTATTTGCTCGAGTTTTCCCACAAATCCTTATCTCATCTGAGTACATTGTCTTACACGTGACAAAATATCATGGCAATTTTGCTACTGCATAGTTGTAGTCAGTTTCTACAGAATGTCCAAATCCATTGCCATGGATTCATATTATAGACTAATTACAGCCAAGCCTCACTTTGTTACATCATGTAATTGCCATTCATTCATAGAGTCACTGGGCAGTAATATTCAGATAATCCACATCCCAAGCTCAGACTCCTCCATAAAAACAAACTGTTTCATGGGGCATTCACTGACTCTGATGTGACAATTGTGTGATTTGTTTGCTTTCAATAGCAAAAAGAAAACAAACGAGTCCGATCAACCATTTCTAAGCATCTCTCTACTGTCAGGGAAGCAACGATAACCAATCTTTCAGGTTTGATAGAAGACAGAAAGACTGGTATTAGCTTCTTGTAAAAGATGTAGGAAATTCACAAAAGTGGTTTGCTATTAATTAGCCCTTCTTTGTTAATCCTTTCATCACAAAGCAAGCAAATTGTCCACCTTTACAGCTGGAAGTCATTGCTGGCAGAAAATCTTTCCAAACAGCTTTAATTTCTAGTGCTGATACAATTTAACTAGCCGTAAATATTTTTTTTTAAAAAAAGGAAGAAAAGCTAAGCATATGGCTAACAGCTGAACAATCTATAAAAATACTGGATGTTTATGGCTGTGTTACTCGAACCTATTCATTTTTTAAAAAAAATTATGCTCTCGAGAGTTTTCAGTGGAAGCTTTCTTGAACATCAAAGAGATGGATGGATGGAAGGCTGGCTGCTATGAACTGTACATGCTACCAACATATACCTTTAAAAGTGTTCTTCACAGAACCTATTCTACTTGACCTACTGTGGCTCTTACCTAGAAAAAAAAAGTTGTTTGAAATGAGCAAATAAAGCAAAGCTCAGGTGTCAGGGTGACAGACAGACAGACATTGGTCCAAATTAACCTACTTATTTTATCTGCTCTCAACATTTTTATAAATGCTTGTTTACACACACATCTCGAGACTCTTAGTTATACATTTAAATTTTTTTCACTAGTGTACCGGCTTCATCTATACATCTAATTTCACTACAAATTATGGACACATTAACATGCATCAGATCGATGATAATTTCACTTTTAAATTATGTTGAATTTTCCCTTTTAATATGCCGAAAGTCTTAATTTTCATATTTTCTCAAATGAAAAAAAGAAGACATTTTGTTAAAGGATCTAAAATAGATGGTAACAGTGCTAATTGAAAACAAACAATGGATATAAAAAATTTTTCTATTTATTCTTGTGTACATGAGTTCCATAATTACTTATTCACATCCAACTGATGAATATTTTAACATACAATTATATTCATCACAGAAGCAACTTCAATGACGAGACTGTCAGACAGAAAAAGAAAGATTCTCTTTTTTGAAAACGTGTAACCTATTTTACTCTCACTACTGTTTTGTATATCTCCATCATCTCTCTTAAATAGTAGGGGTGTTGTTTAAATGAAACCCAGATGAAATAGCATAGATGTAATAGTATCTATCTGGATTTCATTTATACGACATCCCTAGTAAAATAAAACACCTTACAAAATAGTATTAATGGTTCACTTCTGACAATTTAAAAAAAAAAGCCAAAGTTAAAACCAATGATGACTACAAGAGTTTACTTTTACTTTAACATACATCTTTGTGTGTAAATTATAAAATCTGATTAATGTAAACAAGTTTAAGGAAAGAAGAATAAAATTACAGTAAGAATGTTGAACTGAATTCTGTGAAGAAACAAGAAAAGTCACCTGCACAGATTCTCCAGTGATACGAAGATGACAAAGATGCATTATTCATTCACATGCATAGTCACAGGAGAGAAAACGGGTCCACCACTGTGACCTAGAAATCAAGCAGCAATCAATGGAGGGGGGGCCATAAAGACTTCTCCTTGGATGAAATTTAACACTCAACCATCTGCTAGCAAAGTCAAAGTGACAATGTTTCTGGGACATTCAAGGCTGTTGCCTCCTCCTTGCCAAGTGATACAACAATAAGCTCAAATATATACTTAGCTGTTGCAAAATCCGAAAGTCCACGGATGAACTTGACCCAACCTAATTATGGCAGGTTAGCTTCTGCATCACAACAGCTCGAAGATTTCCGTTGGATAGTGCGCGCTAATCCTGCTTGTAGCCTGAACTTCCATCTGTTAAGCCCTCTTAAAGATAGATTACGCAGACATCATTTTGGAGATGACCATGTGTAAAAATACGAATGGCTTATCAAAACAGTGTACAGATCTGTGTCAAATACTGGTGCAAGTGAGTTGAGAGAGATGGAAATTATGTTCAATGCTGTGTGTCCTTGATTAGTCTTGACAGTGTACAATACACGAATCCTGAGAGGTTAGGAAGCACTATTCTGCGATGATCTCATAAAATCTACATCTACTCTTAGATTGGTATTTTAATCCTACATCACAGTATTTTATTCTTAGATTAAAGCATTACTATTTCAGATTAATAAGACATAATGTCCAATCAACCAGCTAGTTAATTTTTTGGCAGCAGCTAAGCTAAACACACAAAGATGGTGATACGTATAAATAGAACCAAAACAACCATGCAGCAATTGATGAGGCTATAAAAAGCTGAAACATCACAACACCAAAATTCACAATGACGTGCTTCTTAATGGCAATTATGGAGTAAAGAAAAAAATTATGGCTACTTTGCAGTAACCGCTCCCCCCCCCCACGACAAAGCACAAACCCCCTTTCTGCAAAAAAATAGCTTCATTTATAGAAACCTGATCAAAGGCAAGTTTTTCATTAAGTAAAGACAACGAAACAAAATCGCCATGCTGAATATTTCATTCTTTTTTAATAAATGGGTCAAAGTAAATCTTAGATGATTTCATAGTTGCAATTTTGCAATAGAAATCATCACATCCCATCTCTTTGAAGATGGGGAGGGAGAGAGAATAAAAAACTAATTACATCAGTAGTAGTTAAAAATCTATTTATATTTTCTTCCTAAAATTAAAACAGCAACAATCAGTAATGTAAAATGCATCATTTTTCTTATGCTTAGCAAAAAACATATGAATTATTTATCAAATGTTTGTAAATTGTACAGATGCAAAATCGTAATATTGTTCATAGGGTTGTGACTGTTAATGACTATTGATTTCCACAAATGGAATAAATTAGCATCTTCTCTCCAAACCTCAAATTTTCATGGTCTGGTGATTTAAGATATCCGTCTGGGGCAGAAGCAGTCCGTTGTTACATTTAAATAATAAGAGTTATCGAGTACAGCCTTCATTCATATCACCAGTGCAAATTCATTAGTCATAAATAGGACATCTGTCTGATTATAATGTATGGAAAAATACCAGACAAATCTTTAGAAAAAAGGTAATTTTTTTCCTGCCATTTACTAAAGCAGGTAACACTTTGCATATCAACTGTAAAAATTAAAGCTTATTTCTTATTACCATGTGGCAATGTTTGTATAGAAATTAGCACATTAATATATATATATATGTGTGTATACTACTAATAAATTGATTCTAATGATATATTCTTGCAAAGTGTTAACTATGTCCACAAGCTATGACAAAACCTTCTCTACTAGAGGGACTTGGCAATTGCATGTATGAATGAGTCATTTTAATTCACTGAAAATGTATATTAATTAATGTGGAAGGTAAGAGAGAAATGAGAGTTCATCATATTAGATGATAATGCAATTGTTTTTCCTGGTGACATACATAAAAATTCTCAAAATATAGCATTGAAAAAACCATGATAATTTTATTGATAATAGCAATCAACATAATCATCAGTTTCGTTAATGGTAGGCACTAATTCTTGCATGTGAAATAAATCTAACTGATTAGCTGTTGGTGAAAATCTAGACTATACAGTAGTAAAGCTCTATAGGTGAAAGCATCAATCATCATAAATTTTTCTTGGAGTTGATGATAACAGGTGTGGACTAAAAAGAGATGCAAATACAGTTTCAGCTATGAGTGCTAAACAATATCTAATTTTTATGCTGTCTGATGTCCGCATTGTACGCAAAAAATGCAATTTCCGTTAATGGGGCAGATGGTTACTGCCAAGTTACCATTATATCTTGCCACCTGTATAACAACTTAGTTATGGCTAGCTCCACCCATTTTAGTAACAAAGAGCCTGATTAAAGAACAAGGGGTTTGTATGCACAACACGGGCCAGCATGGAAATGTGTAAACAATATCAGAATAAGTGTTTCTCTATAAGCCAAAAATTTCCCAGTTCCAAACCCAACACTGTTAAATGCTAATTGATTCAGATTAGAATTACCACTAATATCAAACAGATGCTGTATATTTTGCTAACTCAAGCAAATTGTAAAGTGATTCATTACTTCTTTGCTCTCTCTTTATTTTTACCACTGTTGTTATTAAGTGCAGTGAGACATGTCACCACAAAGTATCCCATCATTCTAATAAGAAACACCAGCGCTGATGCCGCACAGTTAACACAGCAATGATGCCGTACATTCTTCTAAATGACATTTACACACCAAATTTTATAAATCACTTTCGGCAAAATTACTCACTATTAGCACATACTAAAAAATGGTTCTTTAATATTCTTTTAAAACAAAATACACATGATTCAATCAAACAAAGCAAATGCAGATACAGAATGATTAATACCTGCACAAACTATTAGTTGGATTGTGGCATTCTTCCCACTTTCAATACAGGAGCTGTAAGAAACATGAGAATTAGTCTGAATTTCATTCTATGATATGTTCTAGAAATAAAAGAAGTCTGCCCCACCACGCTAACATGAGGAAAGGTGGATTCCATCCAGCAGTGATTAAGAAAACATTTCCCATGCAATCCCACTGAAGCTGACATTCCACTCAATGTTGACCTATAACAGACATGCAACGAATACTGAACACTGCAGAAATGTTTACAATTAAAATAAAAGGTGAAAGGAAAGAAGACGTGCCCATGTTTAGTTTAGTTAAGCAGTATTGTCTCTTGAAAATATTTTGCTAATTATCAGTAAAGAGAAGCTTTTCAGATTTTATACACACCTGCATCATTCATTTATCTATTCTTTTGAAGATCATTTGCCTTTAACTTGCTCTCTGATAGATACCTTATTTTTGTTTTTTTTTGGGGGGGGAGAAACAGCCATGATCTATATGAAATGTAAGAAGAAAACAGATTCCAATCAAACCCTAGAAATGCACTTAAATTTTTCCATCAGCAGACAATGTCCCTAACAATGTCATTTCAGCACATCCACCCTATGTTCTGTAGGTAAAGATGTCTGGATGCACATATCCCAAGGCAAGAGAGAGGTTTTATGCCAAAATACTCCCCTACCCCCCCCCCCAGGCCAATGTTTTGAATTAGCACCAGCTGGAGAAGTCACCTGGTGTTGTGTGAAGATTAATTAATGCGGAGCAGTTCAAAGGAAAAGATGAAGGTTGGTGATAAGTGAAGCTGATATAGTATGATGAGAAAATTAATGGAAGAAAATCTGATCAGATCAAAAGACTGGAGGGAAAGAGTGGATGAAACTGAAAACCACACACACATAAACTATTATATATTCAATAAAGATAAGATCAAAGGAAGTCAATCTGCACAAGAAAATTAAGGTGGATGAATAGACTGGAATGTTCTGCTCATACAAACCATGTTTTAAATCATCTCATTGTTTCAAATTCCAGAGATATTGTTTCCAAAGTCCTTCATCAAATTACCAATTTCAGCCAATTAAAAGGTCTCCTAATGTAAGCATTCAGCAAGGTCAGACGATGGTAGCCACAAAGAAAGATAATTTTAACTGCATATTTCAACATTTGAGCTTAAACATGGCAAAATGTCAATGCTGCTTAATGCCCACACAAAGCAACATAACCACAGAAGGAATTCCTTGAAAATATATATATAATGATCTTCTCTATTTGTTTATAGAAAATAATTATGATGATTTAAAAAATGGTACTGCATTCTTTTGCATTATGTTCTGAAGAGCTGGTGTTTTCATGACTAAAAAACTCAATTGCAAAACCCAGAGAATTCTGATCTATGGCATTTCCCCACACACACAGGTACTTAAACATTTTATCATCATACAAATAGTAGGTTATTGTACTCACTGGCTGGTCACTACGGTGGGTTAGAACTATTCAGTTGACTTATGTGCACATGCAGGACTTCTCAACTAAAATACCAAATATTCTTCATGTATACAAAATACACTGTCACCCTGGGTAAGAGTTGTATTAAACCAATGAGTTGACAGTTGCAAAAACTGATGAGCTATCCTGATTCCTCAGCAGGAATGTTTATTTTCCACTCACTGACAATGAATTTTGCTTTTATTTTAAAATGATTAAGTCGGTTTTGAGTTTTTCCCTCCCAATTAGTTTCAGCGAGGATGGAGAAATTTTACCTTCCGAGTATTTAAAACATGCATTCAATCTAATCATTATCTCTTTTCATAATAAATAAATCAGCTTTTTTGGCAAAAGATTACTATAAGAATTAAAGTAAATTTACTCAACAGTAAAAGAAAATTACCAATGAATTTTATTTACATCTGCAGCAATTAAAATTTTACTACATATTTAGATTAATTTAAATAATTCATGCTAATGACCTCAACAAACTTCCTCTGGCTACCTCAAATCTATCAATCAGCACTACTGACAAGCTGTTTGGGTAATGACCTTTAGAGTTAATTGCCCTTGAGGGTTGATCAGTCTGTGTATAAATGATGGGCTGAGAAGAGGAGGGGAAGCTCACATCCATAATCAGGTTTCTCCAGTGTGTGGCATAGCTCTCATATCCTTTCACCTGCTGATGAATAGCCCCAGGTTAAATACACCAAATTTCTCTGAATTGTTGCTGGATACCTTAATGATGTACCCTGTTGCTGAAATCTGGTGGATTGGGTAATTTTGAAGTTGGAAAAACAATCTGGTATGAACACTACAGGGCATGTTTCTAATGGCCAATCTGGGTAACATTAAAAAAATAAAAAACAACCCAACTGCACCCTGATAATGTGGTCTTAGAATGCCTGTGTGTACCCCATCCAGCTATGGCTATGTTACAGATGCAATTCACCGTAAACTCTTATTTGCTGAAATTGGCTTTACATATTCAAATGATGCAACAAATAGTAGAATTGCTAGTAAAATGGCAGTTGTTTAGATTAATATCTTTAGCTATGTTGGCTTAAGATTAATAAAATTTGCTGAACATCAGGTATTTTGTTTTCAGCAACTGTTGTAATATTCTGGTTTGATGGACTGAAATTATTGTCTTGAATAATTCCTCTCCCTGCCACAGAAAAAAAAGAACTTAAGTAGTCTACTGTCAACCACTCTACATCCATTGCTATGAAGCTCTCTAATCAGATTTACAACTTTCAACAGCTAAATCAGAACTAAGGTCAGAAAAATGAGAAATAGATTTGATTGTATTTATGCATGAAATTCCTTTAAAAAGTAAATAAACAAACAAAGACGAGCCTCTACCGGATTTCTACGAAAACTCCCCCAAAATAGTGTAATGAAAGAAACTGTGTAATAACTGCAGAAGATGGGAAATTATTATGTAAGCTTCCCACAAATAGTTTGAAAATTGAATGAATTTACACCATTTCTAAATCCTTTGGCATTCTTTGCTGGTCTATAATAGATTTCTTCCATGTTATCAACTATACAACTATAGTCTAGTTATGAATGCCAAATCTTCAAACAGCAGCTTTAATTCATCACTTAAATCTGTTGGTCATTTTCATGAAAATTACTTGATAACATTATTTTGAAACATGGATGGGTACATAAATAAAATGGAATATGCCTTTTCTTATTGTGAACCTCAATGCCGTGGTGGCTAGTCATAGAGCTGGCCAGCTATGACTAAGATAGTTCAGGAATTAAAACCAAATACAGTTAAGTTAATAACACAGCTAAGTAAATAGTTTTAATTAAATGCAATAAATTAAAATTTTCAACAAGACTTCACTTTGATTTCAACAGCAATTTCATATACCATCAAAGAAACTAAGGATTAAGGCCAGTAGTCAGCCATACTTCAAATAAAAACTATTCAGACCCAAAAGATAATTGTTTAGATTCTCAAAAGTAAGTAAACAAATCATTTAAAGAGACTTCAATCTGAAGTGGAAAATTAGCAAAATGGATGATTTTAATCTCACACACAGTAGCATGTTAGTTCAGGCTGTTTCCCATACATTAGTAGTGAATGAAATAACTTTCAGCTTATGTTTCAGAAATCTCTTCTCCTTGCCATCATCAGGATTTCGTCCTAGGAAAAGCAGCAAACATTTTTCTATTTTGATTGTAAAGATGTCCTGGGCCGCTCTTGAATCTGTGGCCTGTCCATTGCTAAGTTTTTTTTTTGGTATGAATTTTGAATGTTTTAGTCCACTCTACCACTGGGGTATTGGAAGAAATCAAAATGACTGACAATGGAACTAACCTCCACCTTTTGTAAATAATAAATCAATGATAACTTTCCATTCTTATCTTCATCACATCCTCAAGAGTGTCTTTGCAATTGGATAATTTGTAATGTTATCAATTTCTATATCAGCTAGGAGAATTTTGTCAAAGTAAAAAATAAGGACTTCTGTTAACATTACTAACTGTAAATAGTTTAATGAAGTATATCAGCTGTACCGAGTTTTTAACTAGAACAGCAATCAACCAAAAAAAAACAACATTTAATGAAGTGCATTTTCATAAATTATTCACTAGGCTTTAAAAACAACTATGTCTTTGTAAGGCATTACTTATGGTGTGTGTGTGTGTGGTTTTAAATGTTTATCATCAAGAAGATGGACCAAGTAAATATACAAAGAACAATTTTCCTAAAATCCTCAGTAACTTTCATTTCTACCTTTACAATCCAAGAGGTTCGGTTCTTTTGATAGTTTGCACTTTCTAACCACAGCTTGACATCTTTGAAAAGATGTTCTTATTGTTAATTGCAGCAGCCATTAGCACATTTGAAAAAAAATTTTTTTACATCATCCAGTTTCAATATTACAATCACTTACCATCAACTACACAAAAATACACAATTAAATATTTTCATATCCACAATATAAAGAGTACCATCTAAAATTTTTGAACTCTTCTGAAGTGATAATAAGAAATAGCGACAACAGAATGCACGTACCACATCTTGCATAAGCAAATGCCAAATTTCAATGTCCACATTGAGAAGCGCTGAGAGTTAAAACTGAGTAAGATTCCCTTGAAGTCATGGACAGAGACAAGTACAAAGCTTAGGAGCAGCAGTCATATTAAATTTTTTCTTTTTTTTAAAAAAAAAATATATATATCTACAACTGCAATCTACAAAACAACGTAATAACAAAAAAAAAACATCATCTATATTTGTTGGAGAATCAAGACCATTTTGGAGATGTGACTAAACACTAATACAAGTCCTCATTTCTGCTGAAAAAGACAGGTTTTGTATGCAGTCATGTGATTAAACCAGATTTCATTCATTCTTTTAAGTTCTAGGAACATGAAAACTCATGTTTATACACATGCTAAACCAGTCTTTTTTTGTTTTTAAATTGAAAAGATGGATTTCTTTCTGATGATTTAATGTGAAAGCAGCCATTAGCATACAGATAAAAGGACAACGACACAGCAATGACAATAAAGTTTATAAAGGATGAGTCAGAACTATGTGAACACCCTGAATTTCTTTAGTTAAAAAATTACCAACAAAGCAAAATGAGTGATTTATTATTGGATCCAGCTGATTAAGCAACAATAATCTAATCAGTAGTACTTAACATAATTCGATTAGCTTCTCAGCCAGTATTCATTAAGATAATGCTTCATTATTTTATTAGGACTATTTTGGATTTTAGGAGGACTACAAAGCTTAAAATAAAATAGCCAAACCACAATCTCCTTAACCATGCCATTCCTCAACAGTTTCATTGTTTCATTTTTAATGGTTCCTCAATTTCTACCCAGAATGCAATTAAGTATGGATGAGTACATTCAAGTTGCAGAGCTAATTTTAAGCTGTGTTGTTATGTAGACACAACAAAGAATTGATTATAAAATCAGTTCTGTTGAAGT
This sequence comes from Nautilus pompilius, assembly GCA_018389105.1. Classification (NCBI taxonomy): domain Eukaryota; kingdom Metazoa; phylum Mollusca; class Cephalopoda; order Nautilida; family Nautilidae; genus Nautilus; species Nautilus pompilius. Next base: position 613,138 of record JACATO010002737.1, read on the forward strand.
TTTAAGCAAAAAAAACACACACACCAAAAACTCACACATGAAAAATGAAACAAAGAAATAAAAGAAAAAACTGTAAGATTAGCAATTTCATACAGTAAAAAGAATTAAACTAAATAAACATTAAAAAGGTAAGGATACTAAATTAAGAGATGTAACTTAAAAATGGGAAAAATAAATGCTTAACAGAGAAAAAATAATTAGGCTAATCTTTCATCTCATGAGTAAACTAATGGGAATTAATGTGTGTGTGTGTGTGTGTAATCCCATTGATTCTCCATGTTTTGAACTCCTGACTTTGTAGCAATTAATGGAGAAATGGAGTAGCAACCATAACTATGACTGGCCAAGTAGTTAGCTCACTGCTTTATCAATTGATCAAAGGGTGGCAGAGTCACAAGTTCTCCATAAGCAAATTAATTTCAATAAAGAGAAATCAAAAGGTACATTTACATTTGAGGTATTTCCTATTTACTTCTGACAACACACTGTATTTGTATAAGGATATTTATCACACACTGGAATCAGAGGTAGATATATCCTCTTATAGAATCTAGAGTAATTCATCTATTCCATAATAAAATGTTGCCCATTTACAATAAAACTAAACAAAAGATCTCGCCTGTCTGAGACGATTCCTTGAATAACTCATTAAAGATAAACAGAAAAAAAATAAATACAGAAGCATGTCTAAGTTATGACAAAACAGTAAAATAGCAAAGCAAATTAGCTTTAAAAAATTAAAATTTTCTCTGTAAGGTTTATCATCTTAAATTATATATACACACTGATGTTAAAAATTATGAAAACACTGTTATCTGCTTTTCTAGCACTTTATTGTTAATAAAAATGCCTTATTCCAGCACAAATCATTAAAAAACCGCGATAAACAATGTATCAGAACATACAAACCATTGTGATGCTGTTATCACTTCACACAGGAAAAATTGCTGCAGATATTTTGGAAACTCTTTAAAATATTGTCTTGCAAGCAGTTTTAAGACTGACAGACATTGGTTGGACCTCCTCCTTGACCATGTTCAATAAGGTTCAGTTCTGGCAATTGGGAGAAAAACCACATTTTTGAGAAGTCCTTCAGATTCCTTTCTACCAAGGTATTGCATATTTGCAATGTGCCTCAGATCATTATTTTTATCAGTATAAACTCATCACCTATCAAATGGTGCACTGGCGGAATTATCAGATTTTTGCGATCTCTCTATTTTGTGAGAATCCAATCAATTTTTGCCAAGTTGCCAGCTGAATAACCTGAAAGTTAACCCCATACTTTCACATTTCCGCTACCAGAAAACATACTTTTCTCTGCCCTTTTTTTCTAATGTACTGCCATCACTTTGTCCACATTATATTGCACCAAGGTGTAGATCTGTTATTGTTCAGCTCAGTTCAGTTACTTTTTCTTGTTACCATATCTAAGTGAGAACTTTCTATTTGCTGCTCAATCAGTCTAACCTCTCCTAGCTGCCTTTTGGTGGTAGAGGCTGATATGCTACCTGTCAAAAATGGTTTGCTCGAGACTTTTAAACCAACAGCCTATCTTCTGGTTCCTTTCGTTTTCTCTTTCTTCCTTGGTTCTTTAAGTTAATGGCCGAGTCAGTTGACTTCATCCTATGAACAGTCATTCGCACATCATCCCATGAAACTTCAACTTTACGAAAAGCAATAATGAACAGCTTTGATTTGTATAGAATTTTGTTTTTAGGCACCATTTTCATCTACCATAAAAAAGCAATAGCATCCATTAATAATGTAATCAGCTAACATCATTTAGCATTCCTAGAAATAACTCATTAAATCTGAAATTATAAAAAAAAGCTTGAAATGGTAACAACAAATTTCTAATGTAGTTGCTGCTGGTATAATGCATTTTCATTATGAACGATAAAGTATTCAAAATGCAGATAAACAATATGTACACACACACACATACAAACATTTTATTTGGCAGCACAATGGCTGTAGTTTGTTCATAGAAAAAAAATTGTAAATTTATATTGATTATTAATTTAAGACATGACATAGTTTTGTTGTTATTTAAATTTTAGTCAATTTTTTTTTGGATGCATCCCATTTTCAGCAAACATTTTCTATTATTATTAATCAGCACATCAGTTACCCTCATGTGTACACAATGATAATACTTATCTTCTACTCTTATCCTTGTAACAGAGTTAAACACCATTTTTAGCATTAAGCCTAAATACACGCTGAAGGTCCCAAGATGAAATCCATCAACTATCACGGAGGCAGGCAAGACGTATTGAGCATCGGAATACAAGTCAAAGCGAAGCTCATTTTATTGAAAAACTATTCAGATCAGTATAATTTTTTTGAAATGATTAAACTAAAAATCAGGGAAAATACAAAAAAACAAACAAAAGCCATAAATTTGCATCTCTATTTTCTTTACAATTAATGCAGATATTTATGCATTTGTCTTTTTTAAAGATGATGATGAGTGATAATCAACTTTCCATGATGCAAAATGTCTGGAAATAAACTGTAGTCAGGTGGCAACAAGGCCTGAATTATGGACTGCATTTACTAACAGTAATTTTTACAGTCAGCAAAATTTTGTTGTCATTCCAATGAGGAAAAACAAAACAAAACAAAAACAAATAGGAAGAGCTGTCTAGACTAAAATCAATTAATAACAAAGTCTGTGGATGCTGGCAAGTTGCCAGCTAGGACAGTATGCTTATTGATCCATTCTATTAGATGCTTTCTATTGTCTGCATTTCCCCACCTTCCCCCTCATGGACTGTTAAGTGATGTAGCTTCATCACACATCTGGCCCCGGGTTCACAGTGTGGCAAATATCGTGGGTTTCAACATCTGTCTAGATCAGCAATATATACATTTAGAAAAAAGAAAAGGCTTTGCATGTTAATGAATACTCCCAGGCACGTGGAACCCACCTACACAACATCTGCTACATGCTGAGATCACATTCCGATATGCACGCCAGCGCAAAGAATGCAGTTATTATCCATAGTCGGCTACACCACCACATGTTGTAAAGCTGATACGTCAAGAAAAAAAAAAAAAGAAAAAAGAGAGAGAGAGAGGGAGAGAGACACACACACACACACACACACACCCTGGTAACAGCTTCATATTCACAACCTAATCAGGAGAGTTACAAGCGAATATAAATCAATATGTCTACTGGAGAAGTGGGAAAATTACAGGAAAAGCAATAACATGGAAATTTATTTCATAATATTATAAACAGATGGACAATATTTATGGACCATTGATTATTTTTGGTTTTAAAATATTCAGTCAAAGCAAGTACCTGTTATGAGCAAGGCAGCCACTCTCTGTGTGATAAAACCCTCTTCCTTGACAATCAGGTTGATAGAGTAGCGAAGAAAATCAGCCCTAAGTGGTACTAAGAGCAACTACACTTAATAGGCCTTAGGAAATTTTGAATCCAAGCAAACAGAACTAATCTATAATTTGCCAAGATAATTTAAAACTGATGATAAACAACAACAAAATTAAACAAAAGAGAAAACATTATAGCAGTAATTTTTGTTAGTGAATCGCCAAATAAACAGCTGTATTAATATGCATACATTTTACTATTACTACTTATCTGTCTAAAACAAACATTCTCTGGAGTTTCTGATAAAAGATCCCACATTTATAGTCTCTCATTCTACTCTTAATGATATGGTATAATTTGTGCATTATCTAAGTCGCTGCATAGATTACACTAAAGCCTAATGGATGTATTTTGGACTTCAATGAAATTCTGCGAAATTCCAACATCCTATGTCCATTCTCTATAAACAACAATTTACAATAATTTCCCACAATAGGGTAATATCCTAATTATGCTTCTTTTCTTTTTTTCAATTTACTGATTTGGTGTAGGAATTAATTCTGATGTAAAAACCATCACCAGCCAACTCGGTGATGAGATTCATCTTCAAGGAGTCATAAACAATCTGTTAGATCACATATCCATCCTATTACAATCAAAGTGATTCTTTCCATAAAGCTGGGCAATCCCAAGTTTCTTCAGTGTTCTTTGCTTGCTTTAATACAATGAAAGCCGACATACGAACGAAAGTCATAATAACTTGTTATCGACTATTTCTGTGCATCTACTTATATACTTAACTACACATATACACTGGCAACCATAACTGTAGGCTCACCAATAAAATAACCCATATTTTATATATAATGAACTTAGATATAAATACTTCATTAAAACACAATAATCATAAAATAAATATAAAGAATTAAAATATGTTTATATTGGATGCTTGATTACAAAATACATCTTTCATCAAAATATCTTTGTCTTTATTGGCAGGTTTGTATATTTTTGGCATCTGGAATTTTGGAAAAAAAAACAACAACAATCTATTCTTAACCATTTTACCTCGTTCATAAGCTCATTGGAATTGAAATCTAAGATGGTCAATTCATCGTTTTCAAGAATTCATCTGCTGCTTTTTGTGATAGAAATGCTTGTTTCTTCAGTTCTGAAGTGTGTTAGGGGGGGAGGTCACTGGTTTGCTACTTGAAGAAACCAGGTCCTATCAGTTGATGCTCAGGCGGTATGGCATGTTGCATAATTCCAAGCTCATTATCCATTTCTATTTGAAAGATTTCCATCAATTTCCACTTCTAAAGAACCATCAAATCAATTGAAAGCTACAAGAAAAAAATTGATTTTTCAGCCAAATCAGGTCACATATTCATTACAAAATGGTAATGGAGAAATTATATGAGTTTAAACAGGAACTCTACAAAAACCAGGTGATGAATTGGGTTTGTTTACAGCTGGAAAGCTGCCTACACATACTCAAAATGAGACTCCAGATCAAGCTGATTCTGTGGAAGGGAAGTCCTAAGCCTTAGTCTGCCAAGAATGTTTCAGAGATACTCAATAGGTGAAAAGGTCAGGGTGCACTGTTGGCCAATGCACTGAAGCGATGTTGTTTGCTCTAAAGAATACAGTGATGGTGCCAGTGCTGGAGAAGAAACAGAATCAGCCTCACAATCTCATCAGGTACATACAGCCAGTGACTGAGAGAAACTTTCTGCCACTCATGGTTATTCATCCTCTTGAACATCATTGGCAGCAGCATAGCAGCACTCTGCCATTGAAGATGTATCCAACAATGAAGATGCCTTGCCTAAACTAACTGATTACAGCAATCAATAATGGTTGTTCAAAAGAGATAACAGCATAGATATTTGGCGTGTAATTCTGCATGATGATGTCAGTTTCTGATGGACTGTCCCTGACAAGCAATCATTTCTGGATCTGTGATTCTGGCCTGTTCTGCGACGCCATTCCTCTGTTTCATTTATCACAAGTATTTGTACAACAAGGATGGTTTCTGCCAAGCCATTTCCCAACCAGCAAGCTACCATGTGCATTTTAATGAAATGATATTAGCCAAATTGTATTAACATTTCTGCACTCATAACTAAGCATATATTTTGAAGTTTACATTTTTATGCAAGTGGTCTGTTTTAGATCGGGGGGGGGAGGTCCTATGTTCTTATATTAAAGCACATAAGCTGACATCATCTGATGGTAGTCTACATTTTGGTCACTCATAATTATTTTCACAAAACTCCAATATCTACAGATTTTTGCGGCATACATATTTCATTTTTAGCCTTGAACATTATTGGTTGTTCTGTAACTACATCAATTAAATTAATTTTTGAGTATTTTGATTTATTTTAGCTTTCGAATTTTGAAGAAAAAAGTTTCTTTGGCATTCAACTGAGTATTTATTAAAAAAAACAAAAAAAAACAAAAACAAAGCCTCAAAATGTGTATACTTGTAGCCATAACTTAACAAGGTATCTCATATAGCACATATAAGCAATTCATTATTGCAGAGAGTTCCATGCAGATAAATATATGGCTTTTAAACTTGTCTCAGAAGAGATTGTTCATCAAAATATTTTCATTGAAGTTTAATGAATTATTTTAATCAGGAATCCATAATTATGACTACCAGTGTACAAAAATATATGCGTACACACAAAAGTTGATATTTTGTTTACTCCATTTACAATAAGTCATCAAAAGATGCAGATACTGTAGGCATGCCTTTTAACTAGGGTCAATGTCTTCATGTTTAATTCTAAAAATTTAGTAGTGTGGTACAGTAATTTAGTAGTTAGTCTACCCGACTGCAACAATTAAGAACTCCACCTTGCTTCCCTACAGGAATGTCATAATTTGGCAAACCTCCCTGGCATAGTTTATTCTGGGCTCTTTAGTCCTCTTCATCTAAAAATAGAGGGCTCTAGAAGGGACTTTCCCTGCTGATATGTAGCACTATACTTCTTTACCAGGGTTGTTTACCTTGTAGATGTTGGATTGATATTGCATGTGTGCACATGTTTTTCCCGAGAACATCTCACTTTAAAAACCAACAAAAGAAGCACATTAATGCAATTATGAATGCAGTAGAAAGATTATATACTAATGTATTAAGACTATATATGTATAAGAATTTTAAAAAAAGTAAACAAGTACTAAAGTCTCAAAGGAAAGCAGTTAATTAAAGTTTATTCTAAGCCATGAACAATCCCTTCCAAAACACATTACAGAGCAGAATTGCAAGCTAATTTGGATTATTCATTCTTTCTCTGGGTTTCAGTTAGCCTTGATGTAGTAAGGTAAAAAGGTTTTGAAATTTTGTTCTAATCACTTTAGCAAAATGCATGCAAACAGCTGGGATTTTTCTCAACAAAACAATGGAACCACAGGTATTCTGGCAACAGGTGAATACAAATCTAAAATGATCACAAACATTAATACATTATTATAACATGGGCGTGGTCATCTAGTTAGCCTCCTGATAAGTCAGTTGACAAACTGCTACTTCAGGAGCTTGGTCTCTTATAGTTAATGGCTGCTTTCTTGGTCCTATAAACTCGAGAGAGAGAGAGAGAGAGAGAGAGAGAGAGAGAGAGAGAATGTTGCTTCAGTTTCTGAATAAAGAGAAAAAGATCAAAAGCTTACGCATGAAAGGAAGCAAAGGAACAATAGTTATTAGAAAAAGTTGGCTGGGCATAAAGAAAGGACGGATAGATGTAATACCACACCAAGCGGGAAAATAAAGAACATACAGTAAAAAAAAAGTTCAATATTCTGAAAGTGCACCTGAAATGGTCAATGACCTGCTGACTAGACCAGATGATAGATGAATCATGCTGACACAGGGTCCCAGAGGTCCAGATCTGTTTAATCATTTTTTCTAATCAATAGAAATGTTTTATTTATTATATGCTATGAGCTCACTTAGATAAAGTAATGAGAAATTGACTGGACAAAATATATGATAATAACTCAATTCTGGCTACCAAGGTCTCCAGATAATATCAGCCAATAATAACAGTAATAAAATTAATAAAGAAAGGAAGGAAGGAAGAACGAATGAAGGAATAACCAACAGCATGTAAGATAAGCAGACAGAAAAATGTCAAGGGCAAAAATTACTGTATGTATTTTGTCAGTATTTTCTCAAAATGAACCAGCATATGACTGTTTTTATGGCTCGGGGTGTTGCATTCAGTTTGCAAAGGAAAGAAACACACACACACACAAAAACATAATGGTGGAAAAGAGGAAAGACAGAAAATCAGGTGTCCTAGTGACCCAGACATTGCTCCAATGTAGCCCAGTATATAAACTCCCACAATGCACTGGTGCAGTGGGTTAATTAGATGTGTGTGGCCTAATATTTCTTGGCTAATGCTGGGCTGGATTACAGCCCCCTGTTCCAAACCAGCTGCAGACTGTTTGTCTCATGCTTTCCAGGTATCCACCTCTTTTCTGCACACCTGCCTTCCATACACTAAACCCAGACAAAGAAATAAACTTGATGGGAGCTGTTGAAAATCACATATATTTTTTTTAAAAAATTACTATTTACTTCATATCTTACTAGTGACAAATTATTTATAATAATAATAATAATAATAATAATAATAAATAATAATAATAATAATAATAATAATCACCGTTGATTTCCATGGTACCTCTTAGACAGATTTTATGGACAGGTTCAGGTTTGTTAAGCTCAACATTTGTTTTTCCTAAAAGATAAATCTAAAGAACTGGAGCTTTCTTTGATCCCTATTTATAGCAGACTGTAGCAGTGGAGTCTGTTTAAAGATGGATACCCTACACTGATTCTTGAAAAACCAAAATCTTTAGATCAACAGTAACAGTGTCAACCAGTCCTGTTTAGAGGTATGGACCATAATTAAGGTTTTCAAAATCATCATTAAATCCAGAAGCAGGACTTGCATTATCTTTTTTTTTTTTTAAATCTTTATATTTTTTAAACTTAAGGGATCAATGACAGAGAGAAATAAGTTAAAGCAAAAGTTGTGTATAACCAACAGGTATGATGATCTGAGAAGCTGGGTGGGTGAATAATTTTTAACCTGGAGGTATTGTACAGCCTGAAGCAGCTTCCTTGTGTATAAATGCAACTAAACATCATGTCATCACTGTAGCAGTTTATCAAGTTATCTTTATAAGCCACTAGGTGGAAAAATGCTTATATAAAATAGTCTTGCGCATTAACACTTTGTCTAAATGTATAAATTTCCTAAGCAATGTGCTAATATACATTTGTACAATATATAAATTATTTCATTGGTAAGTTTACAATTATGGCTGTTGGTGTATATACATTTTTATTCTATGAATACAGAGATCAGCATCAAGACATCAGAAAGTCAGAAAATGGCCACACTAAGGTTTTCCTACAGTTTCAAAAAGAAATCAGATGCTTTGAAACTTTTAAAATAATTTTTCCACAGATCCATGTTTACATTAAAAAAAAATTGATTTTTATGACAATTACTCAAAACAGCTTACTGTCATGTTGCCATTATTGTATGTACATCGATGCCTACAAGAGAAAACCATCCTGGTTGATGGGAGTTGCCCATTCTGGGCCACAAGATGACCGGCACTTCCAACTTTGGCAGAGAAAAATCTAGCAGAACTCTTCATTTGTGAAATGTGCAAAGAAACTTGTGTAGCTGGCCAGTAGAGGGAGGGAGGGGGGGGAGAGAGAAAAAAAAAACAACAGATTTTGCCAAGGATATGCTAAACCATGCCAGTCCAGACTGGTATCTGAACTCCATCCAGGCACTGCTAACTTTCAAGGAACACTATTGTCTTTATACCAACATCATCAAATGCATATACTAAGAAATTGTTCAACATTCTTTTAATCACCGATTGCTAGTTTACGTTACCAAACTTTTTTAAAGGGAGAGCAGTGATGTTAGCTCATACAGACTTAATACAGCAGAGTCTTATGTAATCAGGATTTATGCACAATTATTTATGGTTTCCACAACAAGAGAGATATGCTTTCAGCCTTACAGGTGTGAAAACAAAATTTTAATTTACTGAAAACCGAAATTCCTTTGGCAGTATCATCAGAAGTTAGTTATTGTTCCAAAAAATAGAGAAAGAAAAAGTATTTAATAACAGAGTAAATCAAGTGAGCAGTGCCTACACTATAAACAATCTCTCGCGCACCTAGGTTTTTGCATGCATTCTGTGAATGAATGGACGTCTTCAAGCATGAGAAACAAGTGAGTTTATTGGCTGAATTTACTGCTGCTTTTGCAATACTAGTCAATAAAAGTCAGGTGTTCTTGAATTTATAGGTATGCGTATATATATATATATATATATTCTTTTTTTTATAAAATAGATTTTAAAAGTTTGTCAGGGCAATATCTTCTATTATCTAGTGCAACCAAGATCTTAAGTTTGTAAACAACACTAAAATAATTAATTCAGCGGCCATTTCTTTGCTGTGGAAACCAACAATGACTTAACCTCAACTATTTTCAGTGGACTTTAATTCACAAAGCCCCACATGTTCTATCCCCACCTTTGAGTGGAAAGGTAACAGGAAATGTGATAAAAAAAACCAAAAAAGCCTGAGAAGTCCTTGAATACTTTAGTTTATCTTCTATGTTTGGATGCCATCAAAATATCTCCTTGCTTACAAAATGCAGGTCTGGCCAATAATCACAGACTGATGAATCCCAGCAACAAGACTTGGGTACAGCTATTATTAAAAGGGTGTTTTGTTTTTAATATTCCGAAAACTGTTATTTGGCCTACTGCTGTTGTGCCAAAACAAACATCATCATTGGCTGCTGTCCACAAGCAGCGCTCATGTAGACTACACGGTGAGGCTGTGCAACTGACTAGTGTCTACCATGCAGACTAAGCGAAGTAGAGCATAAAGGAGACAAAATGACTTCATGACAATGAATTAAAGTCATGGTTTTGCTGTCTACCACAGAGAGAACCAAGCAAATAGATGCCACCTTGCTTATACTATTTCAATGCTGCAATTTTCCCTGAGTAAAAAAAACACAAACAAAAACATAACAAAACCTTTCTATTTGTTAAACCGTACACCACCAAAATGGCAGATTATTCTAATGGCCAATTAATTTTTTGATAATTTCGCTAAAGGCATTCCAAATCTCAGTCTGGCTGCACTCATAAATTAAAATAAACCACAGTATCCTCCATAAGGGATAAAGAAAAAATTTCAATCAGGCCATTAAAGGCACTAGTATACAGGGGTATAACACTGGTGATGATGTAAGATTTTCCTAGGTAACTACAGAATTATAGGTAATCCAGCATCAACAACAAAAACCAAAATTGTATGGCATAAATTTGCATGTACCTAACGCCCCATTATGGTTCCTCAAAGTAGCTTGAGTAGAAATTTGTCAATTAAAAAAACAATAAAATAAGTAAACAATAGATAATGTGACCTATCCAAACAACTGAAAATAACAAATGGTATATTTAAAAATACCACCCTAACCACCCTAAATAATTTCGACTTTGTTTGGTTGTCTGACATGTACTAATGAAGCATTCCATGTTTGCACACTGCAGAGACAAAAATTAGAGCATTACCTGAAATAATTCTAATTTATCGTTCAAGTATCTATTTTGTTAAAATAATATTCTTCTATTGAAGATTACTACTTTATTACTCCACATTCATTTTTACATTGTAATGCAATAATTTTGGACACTGCTGTATTAATCTTAAATAATGGACATTTCAACAATCAATAAAATAATCAAATTATTATTCACTGATGTGTGTAATTTAGAATTAATTAATGACCACACAATTTGAAGACATGTTTTAAATTAGTTCTGTCTACCATAAGCCAGTGCAAACATTATGCTGAGTCACTCTGGTCAGACATTCTTCACGCAAACGAGACACAGAGAGAAAAAGCAAAATTGTTGGCTTTTTTGTGTAAGTGTTAGAATAGTACCCACATGGGGTCTTGGCAAAGTTGTTTCAGTTAGGAAAGAAACTACTGACAGGTTATGGAAGGAAACTGGTGCAAAGTTAAATATATGGGAGAGGGGAGGAGAGAGAGAGAGAGAGAGAGAGAGGAGAGAGAGAGAGAGACCAGGCTGCCAGCTAGACACCAAGCATGGAATGGATCTATCAGGGAACAATCTCAGGGGCATTGACCAGACACACACAAGAGAGGTTGGGAGGAAGGAAGGTCTATGTTTTAGTAGTACACTCCATTTCCAAGGACAGTACCACTGCAAACATACAAAAGAAGTGCCAGACTCCTTGTTCAATACATTTATCAAAAAAAAGGAAGAAGAAAAAAAGGGGGGAAGCCATTATCTAGTTCCTTTAAGAGCTTTATATAACAAGGATTGGGAAAAATGACCTTATAGAAAAACAAACAAACAAAGAAACCCATCCTACTAATTTATGAATTTCCTTTTCCAATAAATAAGTGAAATAGTTGACACTTAGAACTGGTTTTAAGTTGACACGGTGAAATCCACTGGCGCACTCTCACTTGATTATCTGAATGTTAAAACGCAAAACGATAATTCCACAAGGGCCCAACACAAACAGTACACTGCCTCTGGTGAGCTGCTGGCTGAGGCAATTTTGCCGTTAGTGCAGCAGAGAAGAAAGAACGACATCAACAGAGCTCACACTCAATGTAAACCCACTCTATACACCAACATTTACATCTTTGTTTTTCTTTTTTAAATACAAAACAAAAGAGAAAGAAAATACTGTTTTTACACAGCTATTATACTAATTAACTAACTTCACAGTTAATTGACATAGTTTTTAAAAAAAAGAGAGAGAAAAACATTAATCACACAAAACAAAAATGATTAAATAAAGATTAGTGCACCCCTTCAGTTTGGCCATCATCATCAGATGATGATGATGATGAAACAACAGACATTTCATTTTCATAATACATTTGAAGAAACAGCTTTCTTATAAATAACCACAAGGTTATCAAAGCACATGGTTAACTCTTCTAACACCTGAATTCTCCAAGAAGGAACCTAGAACAGCCAAAACATTCAAGAGTACTATAATGGTTATTATTGTCAAAACAACAAATGGTTTTCCAACATTCTAAATGGATTTGTTAGTTTCTGATGAAATTACTCCTAGAAGTTATCTCCCACTGGATAGCTTAGGCTAATGCAGCACCAGTAGAACTTCTGCCAATGACCCAAGCTTGATCGCGCATCCCAAACTCTGTGCACGTGGGTACATAACTGAGTAATACATTGCTAATAGCAAAGAAATCAAACGTAATACCTGCACTTGTCAGCTCAATGTTATGACTCAGCAAAAGTCCTAAAATCCCACATACACACACAACCAGTTTTTAAAAATAATATTTTCTTGTTCATTTCTTTCAAGTTTTTTAAAGGAAACAAGACTCATAGAAAAATAAAATTAATACTGATTTTCTGAATACGACAAAAAAATATCTAGTAAATCAGCTTTGTAGTTGTAGCCTTTGTTTGGCAACACTCCCAGTACTGGCTATATATTATACATACATGCACGCACTCGTAAACATTTTCTTTTCAGGGCAAAATGCTTATTACCAGGTATAGTGCACACCACCGCCATTATTAGACCATAATAAATGACACTAAACGTCATAGTTTAATGCCATCTATTCTGTCTGTTTCATTTCTTAGTGATTAAACGTGCTTTCACTTTCTAAGCTTTCTCTTTTTTTTTTTTTTTGTCAACCCTGCTAGAGTTACATTGATGCAAAGCTTGGACGAAGGGCACGGGACAGGATAACCAGACTAAAAGGACACAGACAAGAAAACAAAATCATTCTTGTTCAAAGTATTAAACTGGCAAAAATATATAAATTAATTAATGTTCAAGTTATCCTAAAATTTTTTATTTTTTTTAACATTCTTAACCTTTTCATTCTTTTGTCAAAAAACATTTTGCTGTTTCCTCAAATAGTAGGTCCTAAAATCTCTGGAAATTGACTTTATTTTTTTTAAAAAAGGGCAAAACAACTACCTATGGATATATATTTTTAAATTTACAATTTAATGGAAAGTTGAATTCTAATGAGATGGGGAGATAACTTCTACCTATGGATATATATTTTTAAATTTACAATTTAATAGAAAGTTGAATTCTAATGAGATGGGGAGATAACTTCTACCTATGGATATATATTTTTAAATTCGCAATTTAATAGAAAGTTGAATTCTAATGAGATGGGGAGATAACTTCTACCTATGGATATATATTTTTAAATTTACAATTTAATAGAAAGTTGAATTCTAATGAGATGGGGAGATAACTTTCCTTTCACACCTTTATGGACAAAAAAAAAAATTAAATTTAATAAACAGTAAGCCAGCTACTATTCACCCAAATCCCAGCTTTGACATGGTTATCCCATTCCTTAGCTAACTGAAATATTCAATGCTGAGGCTCCCTTCCTCCACTAACCAGCATATCTTCTTTAAATACAAATGTACTTCCATTATGATTGGCACAAAACAGGATCCATACCAGGAACTGCTGGTTTAGGGAGTTCCCCTGTTGTTGATCTGGGCCAATGGTTTCAAGAGAAACTAGCAATAAAAATACAAGTAAATGTGTCAGTGGTGTAACAGAAAACCTAGAAAGGGAAGTGTGTTTATTGTTTATCTTTTCTCAAACGTTTAGTGGCCAGGGTTTTTTTTTTGTTGTTGTTTCCGTGCTTGATATATTGGATTAATAATTTATATGTTCATTTTCATAGCCTGCATTAACAAGCACATTTTTTTTAATTTAAATTAATTTATTTTAACATTTGGATATAATAGAAAATCTCCAGCAATTACTCCTTGTAATAATAATGTTTACCTTCTATTTAAATACAGCAAGTGAATAATCCAGAGGTAACTAGGGAAATAACTCTCTTAGATAGTACAATCTAAGGCTTTGAGTAACTATTCCTCCAATCATCTTGATTCTGCAATATTTGGAGCTAGGCTTGTTTCTACTAGACCAACATCCCTACCCACATCTCAGAAGATTCTCTGCAATGTGTCATGTCTGTACAACTACCACCTTCACTCACCCTCACCATGTTTGTCGTGAGTTTTCTTGACGAGAGAGTTATGGCATTGTCCACACATTTCAAAAGTAAAGAATGTTTAAATCAACTGGTATTCCCTTGAAATTAAACAATTACAAAAACTATTTTTTAGTAAAAATGTCTTCATTAGCAAACTTTAGCATTTCTTTAATCCAGATTTAGCAGACTCCAATCATCAAAATCTGGTGGAGTTTGGCATACTGAATGTTTATATGACCAGCTATTAGAAAAATTAATAAAAGATTTACAAAGAAAATGTGACTAAGTTTACATCAAATGAGAAGGGGAGAAATGGAAACCAAACTAAGCAAAATTTACCTTTTCTTCTTCTGAATCTAGGTAAAATGTCTATAAAAACTAAAGTCCAAACATTCAAAAAAAGAAATGTATGTACTTAAAATTTTTATTTTAGCAACAGCTTTTCCATTCAGTGATATTAGTATGATTATAAATGCAATATGTATTTTTATAGATATAATACAATCCAGCGGTTAGCTTTAAAGTTGCAATATGAAAATAACCTGACGGACAGCGGAAATTGATCCTGTTAGAAATGAGCTTGCAGAAAGGATAAACTTGGATGCAGCCATCACCATTACTCGGTCTGATCAGCAGTGCTGGAGATGTGCCCATTTGGGCCCCATGTCAAGCTTTTGCTGCTGCAACAGCCAGCCAACCCTAGATGTGCCACAAAAAAGCTTGGGAGTAAATAGATGAGACGAATGGGATACAAAAGCGTCTGGATGCTGTGGCATTTCATGCGAAAAATGCTGGCACCATGACAGAAATTACTCTCCTGAGCAATTGCAGCCCTGCCAAGACCCGCAGAGTTTTTTTGTTTTTTTTTATTCTTGCAATAATTTATAGATGGCTACATTTATATAAAACACTTTGGCAGAGAGAGAGAGAGAGAGAGAGAGAGAGAGTGTGTGTGTGTGTTATGCCAAAAAGTATTAAGTTTAATTTAGTTCTGATCCATTTGAATGTCAAATTGTGATGTTTTGAAAATTAAACAATTTATGTTTTCTTTGTAAAATAATACATAAAAAAGCTTCTCTATATTTGAATCAGAAGTCTTCGTTAACAGTGCTGATGAAGCAACAAATGCACCTGTCCAAAATTACCATCATAATAATCTCCCCAGTGGTCTTTGTTAACAGCGCTGATTCAGCAGCAATTGCATCTGTGTGAAATGACCACTGCAACAGCCTCAGTGGTCTTTGTTAACAGTGCTGATTTACCTATGTAAAGAGTAGTTTAGTCAAAAGGTAAGTAGCAGTTGTGGCCTATATAAAGACACCCTGGGGTTACATATCAATGCACTGTCTGAACCTCTTATCAAAGCTGATAAAAAAAAGACATATATACATATGAACATATATTTATAAATAAAGACATTTAGATCTCCCCCCTCAGATAGCAAAGACAATGATGCATTATCCCCTATCCTTCCCTTTTAGCTCTATATAGGCTAAATGAATTTTGATAGACCACTTAAACACATAGTAAATATATTGTATGTATGTAAAAACTAAAGGTGTAACTTACTAGTTTTATTCTAAAACTGATAGTAGACTGTCACATATTCAAATAATATATTAAAAACCAATGAGAGAAAAGCAATTTGTTATTATGTTAGAGACCCTTCGATTAACAAATCAATTTTACTAATCTTTTGTTAATAAATATGCTTGAGAAAACTTACAAAACAGCAATCCAGTGATTTTTTTTTTTAAAAGATGAATTGCCAGTCAATGAGTCACTGAAGTAACTGTTTATTCTATGTAGAAGAAAAGTAATTTGAGAAAATCTCAAAAGTTAACTAAAAGTTTTGTTTATTCAAGTAATTTTAATTACTGGAATTGAACAGCCTATTTAATTCATTGATGTTGGTCTTCAAAATTTAAGAAAAAAAAAAATTTAACAGATGAACAGCGCATAATATTGGTTTCGTAAGATTTTCCCTTTCCATATTTTTAGTTGCTAATAATTAATATTAGTCCATGTTTACATCCCAGGATAATCTTATATCTTAAAGGAGACAATGAAAACTCTTCACAAATGTAGTTTATTAGCATCACTAGCATAGCATACGTTATGTGTAATTTCTTTTCAATTTAATTCTGATCTTTAAAAGCAAATTTTATTTCAGTCTCCGTCAGGGTGGATGCGTGAAAATACAGATTTTCATGCCGACTCCCTAGTAGGTGCTGCCTGCTGAAGCCTTTCACAAAACCGCTGTTTCCTAATTGTACTTTGCATAAAAATAGTGAAAATGAAAGAAAATTTCTAGAAAAACACAAAGTTCTCATTTTGATAAACAACTACAATTGTGTACACGTCAAGTGGTAGAACCTGTCTTGAAATACCAGTTGCTTTTGGGGGAACTGTAGTTATTTGAGACGAGGCGATCGATGTGGTGATAGCATATCGAGCTTTTTTCACATATGGAAACATTCCTAATGTTTTTGTTGTTTATTTTAAAGATTCCCATTGCTAGAGGGATGGAGGGGGTTAAGAGTTATATAGTATATGCTAAACGGACAACATGAAATATGCCTGTCTCTCCCCCCCTTCTAAAGCAGGTTAATATTTACTCTCTTGACTGACTATTGATATAACCAATGTTTAATTTTCATCGAATTATTGCTGCTCACCAAGTTTGGGGAATAATTAATTACCAGTTACTTTTGGTTGCGAGACTTCAAGACCCTCCCAATGGGAGGTAGACTGAGCAGAACCTTACACCTAAAAATGGCTACCATGTTTTCGTTTGTGAAAACTTACCAGAGCGAGGTCTTGTAATAAAAAAAAACAAAAACAACTTATTGACCATCTACTCCCCACAACACGAACACTTTTTAAATATTGTTTGCTTTCCACCTATAAAAAGAACACTTGAATATCAAGGGTGGGTGCCATCTGCCAAAACCCGCTGTTACTCAACACACACACACACACACACAAAAAAAAAATAATCAAGAATTGAAGGGAAGTAACTCCTACAATAATAAAGTCGCGTCTGTTGTTCTACACTCATCGTTATCTCTAAAACCGTGTAGCATAATTCCCGTTCGTAGTTTCTTCTCCTCCAACTCCCTCCCACCAATACAAACGCAATTCAGCTCAGCTAAAAACCTCTTGCTGATAGCATCCGTAAACACGACTTGAAATCCTCTAAGGATTATTTCACGACGGTCAAACTCCCGTGAACCCTAACGACCTCCCATCATCACGCACGGCGGCCCGACAGGATGTGCCGCTTTATTTACTTACTTTCAATTTACCAAACGTGCATGGTACACGGGCCTTTATTCCCCGCGCATTCTTGGGGGGGGGGGACCCACGCCGCTGTTGTCTAACGAGCGACTCGACCCGGGTGAAGTCGGTCGTGTTTATTTTCTTCCATCCTTCCCTTTGTGTTTAAGCTGTTTGAGGGGACGGCGACACTTGTCTTCGTGCGGAGAGAATCACCAAGACGACGACGCTGCGGAAACCGTTCGCGTAACTCCTCCTCTTTGTTTCCAGCAGCATTCGCGTTGTCATGGTGACAGTGTTGACAGAAAAGCTCAATTATATAAGGGTCAGCGATGTTATGTAAACAATATTTTGAAGAAAAACAAACAAACAAGGAAGGAAGGAAGATGAAGGGGAGCCTATTTTCTGGCGCACTTGTCCACTAAGACCCTCATCGTCAACAATGGATCAACCAGAGACCCGGCTTCCACGTAACGCAGGTAGATTGTCAAGAGACAGTTTTGACTGACGGACGGGTGGACGGGGGGGGGGGGGGGGGGGGGGGGGGTAGTATAAAAGAACGACAAAGCGATAAATAAATAATAATAAAGATAAATATTCGTCTCTCTCGATGCTGTGAACATCTATTTAACCCAGACTCTGCACGCGTCGCCTAAAACTCTGGGCGGAGAAAATAGAGAATCGGACTGGCTGGTGATGGCGAGGAGGGTGGGTGCCACCCGACCACACCCTAATCCTACCCCCCCCCCCCACACAAGAGGATTTTTAAACAGAGAACCAAACAGTTGTGGACAACGACAACAGTATATCATCATCAGTTCTGAACCCACTCGTTCGACGATCTCCTCTTATAATTTGTTTTTCCACAACAACAACAACAACAATGATAACAATAGCAGTAATGGTGGTGGGTGTTTTATATTCGAATTCTCCGTGGGCGGATTAATTACGTGGACATCACAACCGCATTTGTAAAAACCGCGGGGAAAGACGACGACTCTTTCCGTTTGAATAAACATCTCCCCCCCTCCCTCCCTGGTGTCCACCGCCAATCAGGGAGTTGTTGTCTTGTTCCGTTTAGGTCTTTTTAAAAAATTAAAACCGGACACCCAGAGACTGTAACCGGACAGAGACAGCAGTTGTTGTTGTTGCTGCTGCTATTATTATTATTATTATACAAGAACGTTTTCACCCCCGTGGAACGTAGTAACGTACGGGCGATTTGATTGGACAACGTCAATACTACAAATTTTTCCATTGAAGTTGGAATTTACTATTTCGTTATTTTGAAATGCGTGTAAATTAGTATGCACGGCCCGCGGAAAGTCCGCCGGCGGCGGCGGCTGGGCTCACTTTAAATCTTATATTCTTATGCCCTGCGTTGAGACGATGTGATTAGTATATATTAAACTGTAGCGGGTCGGTCCGGCGGCTGAGAATTCGATAAAACACAGTGCGACACGCGGGCTGTCCCCCCCACCACCATTGCGCTGATGGACCGGCCCATCGGGCTTATGACCATGAATGTACATCCCGGAGCATGTGACCGGGGAAAATATCGGCGCGAAGAGTATTTGGCTCCGTGCCAGGAAGATCATAAATATGCAAGAAGACGGCGACCCCATTTCTGAGGCCGAGAGGGGGTGGGAAACGACGGCGCGTCGGTCGGGGAGAGGAGTTTTCCTCCCGCTTCTGAAACCGATCGGCGGCGAAGCGGGTTCGAATGGCGTGCACGAGCCGCTGCCAGACCAAACCCGGCGGTCCGGCGGAAAGCGACGGAACATGGGGCTGGCGAGAAGGCGTCGCCCCCACCCCCGGCGGGAGAGAGTGGACTGGTCGGCCTCTAGACCAGACGTCAATTGAAACCGTGCCAACACTCTGTCTATTGGCCCAATTCATCTCCAAACCGGGAGTAAATAGTACATACGTAGTCTACCAGCAGCACATTTACTCCTTCAGTCGACCACCGACTACCGACTGCCGGACAACAGCATATTGGAAACTATTATCCTTTTATTCCTTGGCGGGTTTTTTCTGTCACACGCCCCTCATTCTTCCCCCCAATCCAACCCGCCCTCCCCCCGTCTCTGTCTTCAGCGACGGTTTGTGGTGTGTGTTCGGCTCCCTGCTCTTTAACTGATTTAAAGTCCACCCCGAGACGAGGCGGCAGCACTACTACTACTACCACTACTACTACTACTACTACTACTAGAGCAGCAGCAGCAGCAGCAGCCGGCCGCCATGTTCCCGAACGCTACACGTGGATACATGCCCTTCGTGTCGAACCAGTCCAACAAGCGCGGGGGGAACCCCTCGAAATCCAACGTGCGGCTGAACGAGAACCTGAAGCTGCAGCCCGGGAAGGCCTACCAGGTGACGCTCAAGGACAGGCACGGATTTACCTACACCTACATCGTGAAGGCGGACGGATCCAAGTCTTTACCCGTGCTCTGCGACTCGAAGATGTACGGGGGCCGCCTGGGCCCCGTGTCCGCGTCCATGCCGAACATCGACGAGAAGCAGAGCCCGCGGTCGCGCCGGAAGCCCGAGGACAGGACGGACTCGGGCGTGAGGAGGTACGGCATCCTCACGTCCATCATTCGCTTCCTCAGCTCCAAGACGAAGGCGAAATCGAAACGGAAACCGAAGCCGCTGCCGCAGAGGAAGCGGCAGAGGACGATATCCGCGATGTCGAACCTGGACCCGATCCAGGAGAGTCCGGACGAGGACGAGGAGAAGTCGGGGGACGAGGAGGACGACGATTCGTACACCCACGAGACCTCGTCGGAGAGCGACAGTCTAGGAAGCGCTGAACCGTAAAAGATGGACTGAGTGAACTTGCCGACAAAAGATTCATTTCGTATTTATGTAAAAAAAACACACAACAAACAAGAACAACAACAACAACAACATCCCCTTTAAAAGGAAAAAAAAAAAGGCTCGAGTTTGTGCGGTTGGACAAGCGGTCTCCGGGGGACGGACAGCAGGTGCGCGACTCGAGACGACTGGGAAGTAAGTATCCCCGTGATCCTCTCGAGGGGAGTGTTTACGAAATGTAGCTATCGACCGTAAGTCTTGTGTGGGCAGTGAAAAGAACCCCCCCCTTTTTTTTTTTTTTTGTGTGTCTATCGACCCCGGCTGCTGACCGACCGACCGACAGCCAGCAGCGGGTCCCCCGTGGCGATCTGTTTACGGTCCAATCCATTCCGACATGATGTCTTTCACATCAAACATTTCCATCAACAAACATTTTGATCAGCTTCCATGTTCCAGGCAGCTACTAACTACCAAAGATCCAGATGTTCTAACGCTACGACAGCCATGTAATGTAACAGTATACCTATTTTAATATTGAATCGATTGTATATAGCAGTGTATTTATTTTACACCGTTCGGAGCTTGAATTGATTGATGTTTGTGAGACATATCCGTGTGGAAGACCATGTGTTTGGAGACCCTTTAATTTATATCGGGAGGGAGGGAGGGAGGGGGGGGTTAGCGACAATCCTAATACCAAAGTAAGTAGTAAACGGCCAGGTTTTCACGGTTGTTAGAAGACACACACACAACAAGTTGCATTGGCTTAAGTCATTGAAGGAGGTGTGGGGTGGGGGAGCTCGATCCGACCATTCCGGTACGTGATGACCATCTCGTCGGCGGCTTATCGATTGTCGAGAGACAGAGACCCACTACTACTACTATTACTACGACTACTACTACTACTACACTACAACAACATCATCATCCTCCACGTCCAGCCAGCCTCTCTCGGTGTCATCCCTTTCTTTCCTTCCTGTGATAAAAATGCATTCCACTTTAATAATCAGAGATCCAGCTTATCATAAAAAAAAAAAAGGACACTACTAGCGATAATCAGCCCCCCTCCTCCTCCTCCCTCTTTCTTTCTAAGGGACCAATCTGCGTAAAACGAGTGTAATGCGTAAATCTAAATTAACTGACAAACGATAGGCGGGCGGGCAGCCTGCCAACTGCCATCCATAAATAGCGAGCCTGTTCTGGCGGGAAGGTAATCATTGGCTTCAGTCATTGCCTAGCAACCGGTTCTATCGATTGCTCGAGAGAAGCATTTGTTATCGTAGTGTGCATTTTGTGATGCCGTGGGTGAGAGAGATTCCAGAGCTGTTAGGGGGGGCACAGGATTCCAAATGTATGCTTGAGTATTTCAGGCCGACGATGCACAACCAATGCAATTTGTCTAGTGCAATTCCATGATCTGTCGTATCTTGTATAAAAAAAAAAAAACAAAAAAAAAACAACAAAAGAAAAAAAAAATTTGAAAAGAAAAAAAAAAAAGAGTAATAACAACAATAAAAGAATATGTTGAATATAATACCTTTGTTTTGGTTTTCTTTTATTCGTTTTCGCGAGATGGATATTTAAAAAACAACAACAACAACAACAAACCACGCGAACCCCGTGTAACCGAGGCAGCGACCCCCTCCACCGAAAGCCGTCATGGCGCTCGGTTTTCCGTCCAGACAGAGAAGAGAATCCAGAAATTCAACAGGTCAGCGGAAATCGATGCTGGGGTGACCCGAGTGCTGGCCGGCGATCGCCGGACAGGTATCATCATCATCACGCAGGTACATTCGCCATCGATTCCCCCCCCACCCACCACTGTTTGCCATTAATTAAACTCTCAATGGCGCGGCTTTTGTTTGTGCCTCCCCCCACCACCAGGTGTCGCGGCGGGTGGGTGTGGTGTAGGTATTAATGAGGGAATCTAACCTGATGAGTCTCGTGGCTCAGCTGGATTTATTTGGGAAAGATGAATGGAAGGAAGATGCTGTATAATCACCATGAATCTGTCTCTGCGCAGTTTTTAGCAGACTCGCTCATTTAGGGAGGAAAGTAGGGAGTGCGAGCGACCACTGTGTAAATACAGCCTCGCGCTGGCGCCCATCCACCACAACCAATCCCTCCGGAACAATAACCGTACCACATCGCCTTAATTCGTGAATAATTCACGAACAACATGTGCCACACCTCGATATAGTTTTCTTTTCACTTAATTACTTAAATAACGAAAACAAAATCAAAGGATCTATATGCATATATATATATATAACATATATTACTACCCTCATGTGTTTTCTCCAAATTAGAAAACACTGAACCGTCGTAGAGTAGTTACAAAGGAATCGTGAGGTTAGGAGCGAAAAAAAATGAATAAACAAATTTAAAACAACTCCCTTTTTTCTCCCTGAAAAATACAGAAACATTAAGAATAAAAAAAAAACGCACATGGCAGACCTGCCTCACCACTGACACGTCCGATACCTAATGGGTGAAACGACCAACTATAGAATTAATAATAAGAAAACAAAGATATTGTTGCATTTATTATATAACGTAGCTTGAGAGAATTAAAAAAAAAAATGAATAAATTATAGCAGAGGGAGAAACAGTTAAAAAAAATAAACATATTTCAGATATAAAAAATCTTGGGGGTGGGGGACAGTCGACCGGACAAGAACCGCGCCATCTGGATTCACGTACAAGAAGCGTCATGTCGGACAGCCTCTCCTACAGTTTGTCCGCTAACTAGGGCTCACGTCTTATTTACTTTAAATGTTCGTTTTCTTTACGATGATAGTCATCAAAAATTCCGAATGTCTTACCTAAGGACCTGTATTATTTTATTTATTTTTTTTTTTAAATTATTCTATCGATCAATTAATAATTAATAATGGCGCCTAATAGTGCGTGACAACAAATATTTCTGAAGTAAACAAGAATGCGACCAATTAAGACTCGCGCGCTGGCTGCTGATGACAAACTCGTTTTTTTCGCGGCACCGGTTACCAGATGAGATAAGGTGAGAGAATTAGACAGAACGTCAGCTTTAATAATCTGATAAATACCGCCGACGCATTTTCACAACGATAAGCCTACCACAATGAACGAGTCGGAAAAGGAGAGAAAACAACAATTAGATAAAGTAAACAAAGGCATTTATTTATAATGTTATTATTAACACACGATATTCGTTCAGGTAAGTGCCACGGTATGTTACAGCTATACGCGCCGCGTAGGAATTTCTCCTATTGCGAGATTTCTAATCTTAGTTCAATTAATTAACGGCTGAACAGGAAAACATTGGAATTTAAAAGGAACCAGTTAACAGCCGGTCGTATTGACACAAACCTTAAGGAAACAACAAAAGAAAACGATACAACCCGTTGTCTGAACTGTTTTTTTTCGAAAAGGTTTTAATATTTAGGCAACACAAATCCGAAGTGAAGCCACCCAGCCTCATCATCATCTGGCCAATAACGGGAGTGAAAGGAAAACAGTCAATTGTTCTGTCAAAAATCCGATAGGCGGCCGCTTAGATTTCCATTGTTTAGCAGAGTTACCTCCCCAGACGCTCAAATAACTCCATAAAGATTTTAAAGTGTTTCTGCAAAAAAACAACAACAACAATTGCGTGTGTTTCCAAGGCGAATATTTCTGACGTACAGCCAGAATATCTTTCGAATGCCTCAAGACTAAAACGTCACTCGCAACAGATGGGTATCCTGAGTTAGGCTTTGACGCGCTACGTTCGAACGATTACATACGCCCCCAATAGCACAGGTCTGGGATGTCTAAGATGACAAATAAAAAAACACAAAAAAAGAGCAACAACAACAAAAAAAGGGGGAAGAATATATATTTAACATCCAGCGAAACGTAGTAAAAAAACACGTTGAAGGATATCCCTGGAAGCGTGTTATTTTTAGGTACTCTTTCCATTTTTAGTAAGAACGTTGGCAAGTAGTCTGATAGCTAGCTACTCATTGTTACCCTCTACAGTCAGACGTCTACAAGACATATGTAAACAAACTTAATTTTGTTTATTATCATAACTATCCCGATGCAGCTACGGAGAATGGTCATTTAACCCTTTCCAATTCGCAGGTGACGCCTGGGCGGCGAGAGATGAACAAGCATTACTCTAGGCCACCTTTCTCCATTTACTTTGAAGGGTGGGATTACATCGTATCAAATAACTTTAATTACTTCTCACCTTGCGCAATGACATTAAAAGATGCAAATGCCATCAGGAACGGAGAAAACTCATTCGACTGCCGTCTTCAGGGAGGAAAACAACACAAAAATCGTATTGTATGACTCCCTTTTTCTCTTGAAGCGACTTCTAATTAATCTTTGTTTGTAACAACGCTGACCATAAAAGCGCAGGTTTAAGCCTATTTTTGAGAGTTAGGTATGAAGTTCATGTTTCCGATACTCATCCCTGACGTCACCATTAATAAGGATATCTGACGAATCGTTTTAACCTTTTTATACATCCCTTTTCTAAATGGCACCAGAAGAACTTACAGAAAACACATTGCGAGATGGACTGCACACAAACTTACAACCGAAAGTCGTTCAATTACACAATTAGAAGGTCGTTTCTGACATCACTACTAAAGGACATACTGACGCCATATTTCACGAATTGTGTTCTGTTCGTTCCTTCATAAAACTATGATTAAAAAATGTGTTAAAATTACTTACTGAGAATGTGTGTAAGAGAGCAGGATGCGTATTATAGGGGAGCGGGAGAGAACAATTGGTTCTGTGAAGGAATGTCTTCAGTTCCACAATGGCACTATCACGACGGACATAAAAATTGCAAGTCACAGTGTTCGTCAACCTATTCCAGAGCTCATTAACTACGTCAAGAGTCAATATACACCAACACACTGACAATGAAATTCTTGTTTGAACCCCCCGTGCCATGGTAAAAACAGGGTCATGACTTCACCCCTATTTATTTTAGTCAACACGAGCAAACCTAAAGCCTTTCGTACCTAGAGAGGTTTTTTTAAAAAAAAATAACACAATAAAACGAACGATGTATATTAGTATAAATTAATGTTCGTAGACGGTTAGAATAAATAGATAAAAGAAAGAAGACATCTCAACAAGCGGGTAGTCGGAGGTTTGGATGGCCGAAGCACTATCACACTACAGCTGCCTGGACGCTGCTTTATTGGATGAAAGATGTGGACAATACTAATCCAAGATAAGATGTCTATTCTGAAGAAAAACACGTATAAGAGAGAGAGAACCCACGCTTGTCGAACTCTGTTAAGGAGGCGGTAACAAATAGATACTGTAGTTTAAAAAGCGATTCGAACCGGAAGTGCGTGTGTGTTTTTTTTTTTTTGGAGGGGAGGGGTGGACCGAGCCACAAAACCACCCTCTTTAAAGGTAGTGCTTCCAGCTACAACGGACGCCGACAACAAACGATCAGCGTCACCGATAAGTTAAGTTCTTGATCACGTGATATCACGACATTGAGAACTGCCTGGCTGATAACTCGAGCACAGTAATAAAAGGTGGACTGTCTGGTCAGATCATCTATGCCGTTGCTTGCAAGTTGGCTGACAAGAGAATGTATACGATTTCAGAAATTGCAAAGAACCCTTCGGAACATCCTTAAAGTGCGCAAGATGGCACGTTTTTTTTTTTTAGATTTTAAAAGTTACTAAGACCAACTGTACAATATATCAGCAGCTGGTGAAAACCGTTTTCGTGACAAGAGAAGAGGAAGTTAGTCCAAATAATACAGCATCCTCCTCTCTTCTCACTGGTGCATTTATCGTATAGCTTTAAAAATGACTGACTCACAATATCCCACCTTTACTGCTTAAATAAAAAATTCGTGTCGGAAGTGACCTCATTACATGTTGTCCTCTTTTTTTTTTAAAAAAAGCACCGATTCGTTGTGGTTCGGTCTTATTTCAAATGGATACCAGGTACATCCTGAAAATCTAGGCAAGCGTTCATCCCAATGATTCAGTTACATGCCCTCTCTTACCTGTCAAATGCTACGGCTGCGAGGACGTAAACGTGACGTCATGTTCCGGAAGCAATCGATTTATGACGTCTGACGTAGGCAGTGGTTTCAATTTTCGCTATGAACACGACTGTGATGACAGTCCCATCTACCCACCAAAAATTAAAGTAACAAGAGAGTAAAGATCCCCTAACCAGATAGCAGCAGGCCTTTATACGGACATAACCTATCATGATTCGCGGTTTTTTTTTTATTTTTTTATTTTAATAAACTTTCTCGGACTGAAACTTATCCTGCATCAATTTGCTTTGACAGTTACTACTCACTGAGTTCGAGAGAGGGAGGGAGAGGTGTGTGTGTGTGTGTCTGAAACAGTGCCCTTCGCGTAACCTTTAAGTGAAATCTGACCCACAAACACGAATAGCTAAAGAAACAGAGAGACGGTAGGTAACCTGTCAACAAGTCCAAGGCTCTAGTGTGAAGAAGAAAGGAAGCACGACGTAGAGAAGACGTCAAATATCGACGATGACGACGACCGAGGCGCAAAACAGACGCCCGTGGATCGATTCTCAAGGGTAACTGGCTGCATCCATAGAACGCACACCGCCACGCTGCAGCAGAATATATAATTTTAACACAAATATGAAAACGGTTTGGTGGGGCTGAATGGACGGATGGATGGCAGGGTCATCACGCCCACTAGGGGAAGTTTCGATTGTTTTAGTTCTCTGTTAAAAACACCCATAACTGCTGCATCGATCTACGCAAATTCGATATATTAAACGCATCATCATCATCACTAAATAAAGATGAATATTTCCCAATATGAAGGAAAACACCCCACAGATATTAAGAACAAACACGTTTGAGTGAGGCACGAAATGGCACGGGGTTTTATGAATGGACGCGTGACCGATAAGGTTCTCTGAGTGGCGAAATCGACAATAAGCAGACAATTAAAAACACTATTTTCTTGGAATCCGGATCAGATTGTGAGGAGGTGGTGCTGGTGGTAGCCGGATTTAGATGTGTTCTAAGTGGTAAATAACATCCCAGAAAACAAACAAACAAACAAGCAACAAATTACCATCTTTTAGAAACATGTATATTAATTCTCTAAAAAAACCCAATATGCCCCCAGTGCTGTCCAACTGTTTCCAAAGATCGCATAGAGAACAATCTATTAACTCGTCTACGGAAACAAAGTAGTACGGTCGGGTTTTAGTGATATCTGCGTACAATAACTCGCTGATGCTATCAGCGACTGACTCAATCTCTCTCAAAACCGTTCGTTTGTTTGTTTCTTGAGGTTTTTGTGCGCGAGCGAGAGAATTCCCTGTCTCGCTCATCTACAGAGTTAAGGGGGCGGCGGCGTAATCTCGCAGTATCAGGCTGGCGGGCGGCCAGATATCCTGTTACGTCACATGGCCTTAATGGCGACAGTCACGGGGTAGGGAGAATCGGGGAAAAAAAACAACAACAACAACAACCGCCCCCCCCCAACCACCTTTCTGGCAGGAAGCAGAGATTTAAAAGAAATATTAGACTGATTCTCTTCTGAAAATACAACAAGCAAAAATCTCGATGAGCTAAACCGCCAAATCGACAGAGAGAGAACTGACTGCACTAACCATAATAATTAATAGGGGGGGGCACAGCCCCTGATCACCTCTGTACAATTAGTAACGCAGAGGAAGTGTTTCCAACGGAAATAAATGCTTAATCTGGAACCCCGACTCCTTCCACAGTCCGTTATCTAACAGCCGCCCAGTCAGTTTTTTCCCCATCAAAACTTTCAGAAAAATCTAATAAATGATAAACTTCCGGCGTTAACTCTTTCATCGCGCAGCACCATTTCCTTTACAAATGTGCACAATTCTACCCCCCCTTCCTTTCTTCGCCGAGGCTATAGACTACCTCATCACACTGGCGGTTTTACTATCCTCGCTGGTGATTCTTGAATCTCTGAACTGTATAATGGGGGAGAAACCCCCCAACACCCTGCCACAAATGGAAAATGGTTCAACAATGGGCGGCATATTAGAATAACGCAGTCATTTATCTTAAATATAATAGAAGATTAGTCCACACCTGCTTCTAGTCTTTGTTGTTGTCATCTCCCCCTAAAAGTATGGGGAATCTTTCTTATCCCTTCTTACAGCAACTAATAGATTCAAAGAGAAGTAAAAATTGTAAATAGAATCACTCAGAATGTAATGTAATGGGTTCAGCCATTAAAATGGGGGTTAATATTGATAGAAGTTGTTTGTCTCCAAACAAAGCCAGATGGCTGTTTTCTCTGAGAGTAGCAGCATCAGCAGCCATGTTGGTCATTAACCGCATAATAAAGACAGCAAAACAGTTTAGTTTATCAAATATTACATTTATATTTAAAGAAAGAAAGAAAGAAAAACTAGTGATTATTTTTTTAAAAAGATAAAAATAAATTTAAACAATTTTAATTAATTTATTTATTTAATCCTAGAACCAGCAGAGAGAAGATATGATTTAGATAGGACTATAAGCAAAATAAGTTATCTCCATCTGAAATATAAGATAATACATTTTCTTAGTTAGTTCAGAAATTCAACTGTCACATCTGCAGAAAACCTTGCACTTGCTGACTGTTGGCTCTTGGAAACTTTCTGAGAATAAATTGTTAATATGGGAATGTTCAAATCAGTTAATTTATTTTCTGAAAAATCTCTCTTTGATCTGTTATGCAACCTGCTGCGGCTGGTTCTTTTTTGATGCTGTTGCTAGAAGGCTTAATTGACATGAATGCTGCATAAAGGTGAAATAAATGTGGAAACTCTAGGCATTTCGTAGAACAAAAATGTAGCTTAAAAAAATAAACCAAACAACCAGAAATGCCTACAGTTGTCTGTAAATCAACTACCAGAAAATTCATTTAGTACTGGCTTTCATTCAAGCATAATACAATAGAGTCTAATCATATGACCTTCAGTTCCTCGGGTATTTCTTTAATTCGACCAAGCCTTCAGTTTCTGGCTTTAAAAAATAAATATTATCCACAGTTGATAAATTACTCAGGAGGCTAAAATAGGATTTCAAGAAAATATGCAAGCCAGACAAAGAGGACAAGAGAATTACACTAGGAAGGTCATCAACCAGGTCTTTTCTTCTCTCACCTGAGTACCAAACGACCAGGTCATAAACCAATCACAACCCAGGCTTCATTCAGGTTTTGACAGGATTCTAAAGGTGTACATACTTTTGTAGCTAAAGGAATGTTACACTCCCAGTAGTTACCTAGGGGAATCAGATAAAATATATGTATATATATATTTTCCCCCTGCATAGTTACACATGACAGACAAGACAGTTTAAAATATTACCAGAAAAATCTCTCAGGGAGTCACTGGTAACTTCATAATAGAGACACACCTTTTAAAATCTTCTAAGGTGGACAATTAAATGCACCTTTCAAGGAACATTTCCCTTAATAATAAAAAAAAAAAAACATCTCACCTGTCCTAATTGCTCAACATTTGAAACATAGCAATAGATTTATGCCGTTAAGCCTTTTACACAAAATACATATAGTAAGTAACCTTTATGGTTTTCATTCCATCATAGTAAAGTCCAAAGGAACGGTATAATTTCCAATAAACTATTTAAAACATCAATGCAAATTCAAGCAATTTGGTGATCTCATAATTTTTTTCAAATTCCCAGCATTAACTGTATTTAAATACTGGATAAGCAAAGGAATACTGAAAGATGTGACTCTGCAAGTTGGAGGCGTGTTTCAGTATACACAAAGGATCAGAGCAACAGATCCAGTGGCGTTTCTGTTGATTTAGCTATTTTAAAAATGGTTTCTTTTTAATTTATTCAATTCACTTATACTTTTTTTTTTTTTTTGAAAAAAGAAAGTTTAACTGTTGCTCCAAAGCGAACACAACACACGCTGTCTATAAGCAAATCCACGAACACATATCCCATGATGCTAGTTGGAAGTCTGATATACTTCATTTTGAATCAGGGTGTTATCTGTTGTCTGGTTGATGGTTTCCGGAAAACCCATTAAACTGATTGTGTTGCTAGGCATTGATGATGGCCAGCTAAATGTTCAGGTTCAAAAAAGGGAAAGAAAACAACAACAACACACATCAGGCTGTCATCCCTCAACTGAGAGCAATATGTATCAGGTAGCACATTCCTAGATATAATAAAACACAGAGAGAAACAAAGAAATGGAAAACTCAGAAATAGAAAAAGTAGAAATAAATTTGAAAATCTCGACTGCAAGAGTAAAACATAACCCTAAGATGAATAACCTTATAAAGTAATGGTTTTTAGCCTTTTATGTATCCACCATTGATATTATTTTTAAATATTGCCCTGAAGATACAATAAAAGGACCATACAGTGGTTGGAAATATCCAACCAATCTTGTTTTTAAAAATGTCAAAAGCAACAAGAAAAAACAAACACACTTCCAAAGTTCTCACTGGCAACAAGTGCCATCCATCATACATCTTGTCATTAGGGTGTGTATGTCATTCAGGTGATTTTCAAGAACAACGGTTGATTTACCTATAAAATAACAGCAGTGGCAAACATTGCCAGAGGGGGAGGGGTGCTTCCCCTCTTTATCAAATCACTCTAGTTCAAAACAATGTATAAAATATCACCAGGTACTAGGAACTACCAGGCTATCTCTGCCTTCTGTGATGTCATTCTGGAACAAGGCAATTTGAAACTGGCAAGCTGGTTTGTTTACAGTTGTCATTTATGAAATGTTTAACATGCTCAGTGTAGGTTGAGACACACACACACACACACACACAATAATAATAATGTTATTTGATTAGTGTGTGGCAATAAGAATCGAGGAATTCAGAAACCATTGTTAAAAAAGGAAAGTGTAACTTCTCAAATAAACTTTGTCAACTAAAATCTGGTCCTTAACTTTAGCTATCCCAAAGCAGAGTACTGTAACTTCCTTTAATTTAGTGGCTATACAATCTGGCAGGCTGTATGATAGCAACACCACAATCCGCTCAGTATCAAAGACTAAATTTTGCTTTGTCACTACAAATTGAAAATTATTATTAAGGCAGGAGGGATAGAACTTGCTCTCTTTGTCAAATTCCATGGGCACCCATAATACATTAGCCCACCCGAATAAAGGAAAGGAGATGAAAGTAAATGGTAGCTGCCTAATGTATGCTGACTTCAACTATCTCAGAACATCTGCCAAAAAACTCTTCTGATCAGTAATGGAGTTTCCTCCTGGCTGGACACTAAATATAGTCCAGACCTAATGAAGACCAAACTGAGGTTGCTGCTGCTGTTGTTGTTGTTGTTAAGCGAGTTGGACGTCCAAATGCCGAGTCCTCCTTGTAACTGAGAGATGTTCGTGGAGCTGACAAGCGGCCCGGTCCCCCGACACCGTGGGCCCCAAGGACCCGGGAGGTCTCTCTCACGTCGGACACCGAGATGCCGTACAGCTGTTTCACGCTATGGCGATCATCAGCGACAAGTCTCCTCCGACCCCAACCTGGGATCGAACCCGGTACAGGAGCAACGGCGCACTACACTCTTTCCTACCACGCTTAAGATTCTAACTTTCAGCACAAAAAATAGTAAATCCTGGTTGTCAGATAGAATCTATTTTCTTTGCATTTTTCTAGCAAAATAGAAAAAATCCCATCTCATATTTGCAGAGTCAATTAATCAAAACTGCTATCTTTGGAAAAAACAAGCATTCCCTTTCCTGCAATACAATGCAAACAAGAGCTGATGAAGCTTTTCATATGTTATCTTATCAATTCCAAACAATTATATTGCATATTTTTTCTTTAAATCTCCACATGTGCTTTCTTGCGCTTCCAATATTTTTTTTCAAACTGGCACGCCAGTTTTGTACATAATTTAAACTGGAAACAGTTTGCAATGATTACCTACAGTTCATTAAATCGTATGCTAATGGCAACAACAACTTCACAAGGAAATATACACGTCATGCGTTCATTTAACAAAACCCCTTAAAAAAGAGAAAGAAATCCTTCAAATACATACAGGAACTTACGGTAGATTACCATTTGATAATATCAGACTCTAGAGCATTATGTTGTTTCCAAAGCCAGGCTATCTTAATTTCTGTTTTGCAACAACAATAAGCTTAATCAGCATTTAATAATAATAATAAAAAAAAAAACTTGAGTTTTAGCCCAAACTTTTTATCACTTCTAACTTGTTTCCAATAATAGCTGCACTTCATTTTTAGCATTCTGCAGCTTCTAGAGATCACTCACAGAAATCTTACTACAATCTCTGGGGATACAGATGATTAACTAAAACACAAACTGCAAAGGCTCATCACAATCAGTTCTGGATAATTCCCATTCAACATCTGTAGTGCTCTGACAGGCTGGTACTAGAGGTGACTGACCTTCCTCTGGGCTGGCTGCATGCAATTTTATTTCTCCATCTAGTTAAAAATAGCAAGCAATCAGGAAATAAGATGGGGTGGAGAAAGAGCCTTTTATGTATCCCAGAGATAGCATCTAGCTTCCTGTAAACAGTACTTACTTCCCAGATAAGAAACTGACTTAAGAACTGGTTTATTAGGTGCTCTATAGAAAAACGCCAAACAAAGAAAATACAAATGGTTCAAGTGGCATTCAGTGAAGTTTTTTAAAAAAACAAAACAGGTCCATTGCTTCAGTTTAATTCAAACAACTGAGTTTTTGTATTTTTTTAAATTTTTTTTTTAGTTTAATCAAGCAGATCCACTGTGATGCAATAACTGTCAAAACATTTCTAAATTAACAGCACAAGTAAAAAAAAAGAAAGAATCCAGACAACATAAATGAACTTATGCAAATTACTTGAAAAAATTTCTTAACAGAATCATGGGTAAATGGCATAAATTATAAACAGTAGGAAGTGGAACTACTAGCACTGACTAATTTCAGATATTTAAAAAAAACCACCAAAGTAGTGATGCTATCATCTTGCCTGTATGATTAACTGAACTATAATAAGATTTTGGAGAGTACTTTGTATAGGCAGTCGTCATGGCTTCTACAAGTGAAGACGACTGGGCAGAAAAGGCATTATGACTCACATTTTTATTCTGGTGTGATTTGTATATCTATCCAAACAGTTTATGAAATGACTAATACCATAATGTTGGTAACATATTCACAGAATCTTATTGGCGCTACTGAATCTATATTGAAGGTAATTTTTCGAGTTTCATCACCGCCTGAAAACAATACTTTTTAATGCGGTTTTGGAAAAACTTCTCCTGCCATTGCCTTTAGGACAGACAGCTCTGATAAACACTGCTTGTTTTGTAATGTCTCAGTGTTAGCCATCCCTTTGTGATGAAGATGCTCTCAACAACTGGTCAGCAATCAGAATAGTTTTGCATTTTGCATCAGGTGACATGTTTCAAACTTGAAATCTCTTGGTTGAGCTCCATGGAAAGACAATAAAAGGTCAATTTCAAATAATGATAAAAACCTCATGAATTACAGTGCTACTGATGCTGGTAATTAGTTTTAAAAGGCAATTTTTTTTTTAAAAAAAAACACAAACAAATCCTGCTGGTTGCAGAAGCAGGGAATGGTTTAAGAGAAATGTAATGATATAGAAATCATTCCTAGAACAAAGATAATCACCCTCTTAGGTTGGGGGCGGCCGTGCTCAACTCCTGGTGCGGTGTTCTACTTTATTCATAACTTAGACTTTTATAATTGTAGTGTAAAGATGCTTTAGCTTGCAGTGTGGCCAGATCACACGAGACAGTAAATTACAACATTCAAACAAACAACAGGTTATGATAAACCCTTCCGTTTCTTTCATTCTTGAAATTTTACTACCTTAATTGCTCTGGGGTACAGAATGTTGGAATCTGTATGCACAGCTAAGATTAACGATCTAAAAATAAAAATCAATAGTCTCTCACAAGCAAATGCTCCCCCCACAAACACGTCTAATGATCACACCCACAACCTGTTACCTACGTCACTAACCACAGCTGGGGCCTTCTGACGTTAGGTGAGCAGAACAGTGGGATGTATGTAGCCCAAGAAATAAACACCTACATTTTTTTTTAAAAAAAAAGAAAAAATCTATATTTGGGTTCATACTAGCCAAGTTACCAGACCAGACCAGACAGCTATGTTAAGCATGCTTCAGCTTACAAATGTCAATATTTTTCTGATGCAATAGCACAGATCAAACTTGAACATGAATGTTAGTGAACACCACCCAACATTTAGCCTCATTCTGACATCAGAAGCTATCAATGATGTCATAAAATGGCTCTATTAACAGAAACTCCCTCCCCAAAATTTTGTTTTCTAAAAAACTCCTGAACACTTATTTATGTGAAAAAGTAATAGCAATGACAGAGAAGGTCATGGGAGACATCCAAAGTAAGAAAACATGAATTCTCACCAATGGCCATAGTTGTAGACTCACTATAAAGCACCATTAAATTCATTATATATACAGTAGTGGCCAGTCTGCTGTACATCAGACATCATCATGGCATGGACTAGTGAGATTACAAATTTTTGTCAGGTAGCTGGCAGCTAGTGGTTCTGAACACTGGCTGTCTTCTACAACAGAGACACACTGCACCTGTTGTTCTAATAGGACTGGCTAGGCTTCAAATAAGCCAGTGGTTCCCAACCTTTTTCTAATACTCAGAAGACCTGTAACCCCCTGCTACACTTCCATAATTGAAAAAAAATAATCGAAGAATAAATTTTGCCAAAAAAATCACATAAATAAGAGTTTTATTTGAATATATTGACAGTTTGGTGCCCGGTGCTCTGCCCCAGGCGTCGTGGTCCGAGTCTTTTACCTGCAGGCCCCAATGGCGTTAGCCAATGGGAGCGCGGCTCGATTATGTCAGTCCTACTGTGGTAACAGTTCGAGTTCCGGCCTTTGTTGCCAGCATGTATTGTCCGTGTTTCTATGAGGGTGGCAGAGCGACAGGAAGCTGCGGGAAGGGGAGGGGAGAGAGCGGTGATGCAAGTGTTATACTGCAGAGGCCTGTGATGCAACCGGGAGTGCCTGCCGTTGGAGACAAGCTTTACACCTTCGGTGCTCGGCCTCCCATCGGTGATACTGGTGTATTGGACGCAGGTAATTTTTGTATACTTTTTCCGAAAAAAAGTCTCTTATAAGCCGTCAAATATGGTACATATAAATATAAACAAAACAAATACATACTCATGAACAGTTTTTGACAGTCATACGACAAAAATTTAAACTTCCAGGGTTCCGCGACCCACTGATCTAAGCTATCTTAAAGAAGGAAGACATAGATTCATTTGACTGGCTGGCCATTTGGAATGAGCTAAGACAATGTCTTTTCCAGAGTAATGTCATATCACAGATCCATCAGCACTGCAAGAAACAAAGGACAACATTCCTGTAGCCAGGATACAATGCAAAAGCTATGACAGGTACTTTGCTGGATCCCTGATGTCATGATGTCTCTGATATCAAACACCGATCAACTACGCCGTCATGGATGTACAGTATTGTTCACTATCAACTGTTGCCAGTGTTCATATCTGACTAGTGTCGTAACCCAAAGAAACACCTTAGTCAATTACCATATAGCACCACTATGCTTATGAAATTGCTTACCATCTTGATAGAAAAGCTATGGTATTACCTATGCACTTTTGAAAAACATTGATAAATTTCCAACAAAGTTAATAATAAAGATACATTAAAGAAAAAATTAATGGAGTGAATTAAATCTTCAAACAAATTTCAGCTTCCTTTTGTGGCAACCATGATGGGAATTTTCATGAATTTAAATTAGTCATGTAGAGCAAAATGCTAATGATGACCTATTAGTAAAATTAAATTCCACTCAGAAAATATAAAAAGAACTGCATTAAAAGAGTTTTGCAAATGATTTTTTTTTAAAATCAAACTGAAATAAGCAATGGTAAGAAGTAGTTAGTTTGGGAACATCAAGAATATTCCAGAAAGCCACCTCTATCAAAAACCTTGTTGACCAGTTGATGCAATGCCTGTCTCTTTCTACAAGTAGTTTGAAATAGAAACGATGATGATGATGGTAAAAGTAAGAAAAATAAATATAACTAATTTTTGATGAAGCTACCATGATCTACTAAAGTCTTGGGCATGATGTACACAAATGAAAAATATTCATTCATTTATTGAAACTCCTATGAACTTAATGATACAGATACATTTATAATACACAATCAATTACATTTTAAACAAAGTTAATTTACAATTTCCAGGCTGACATAGTGAGTGAAGAGAGACTGGTCTGAGTTATAAAACTACCTGCCACCTTCTATTGGTTTTCCTACAAAACAGAAAAGATAAATGCCAAACTCCACTGGTTTCAACAGCATCTTTCTGACTTTCTCACAACTGTATTCTCCTGAATCCAAGAGACTGCACATTTTCAGATTACTCAGTTGATCTGCTAGTAGTCTACTTTTAGGATGGTGAGACACTTTCACCACCTTAAAATGTCAAATGCCAAATAAGAGTATTTCACAATAATGACAATATTTTATATGTAACAAGTAGTTGCCATGCACTGATGCCTACAAGGGAAACAACCCTGATGATGGAGTGTAGAGTTACGATTGTCTGCTGAAGTGTCGCCATTTCTGTGCCACATGGGGACTGGCACTTCCAATTTCTCATAGAAATTCTTACTAGAGCACTTCATTTTAGATGTGAGAAAACTAAAGTGGACAGATGAAACCGACTTGGTGGGGGGCTGGCAAAGAAATGATGCCAGAAAGGTTCAAACTGAGCCATTTCTGTACAAAGTGAATCTGGCAGGAATTTGCCCGACCTCAATAATTCAGTATAACACTGTGTCTGTCTGTTTATATACAAACTTTTTTTTTTTTTTTTAGAGATTACTGCATTTTTAATTTTTCCTGTTCTTTTTAAAGCATCCCCCCCACCCGACCCCATCTCTCTGGTAACACTACTACGCAATAAATGCTGTGTGCCAATGACCCAGCTTTGAGGCTGACACTTTTAATCTCAGTTTCTGTTATAAAGTCATCACAAAAAGCTGGTTAATTAGTCTTTGATTTCCCATTAAAATATATTTCTAGATAAAAGGAATGTTGTGCATAAACACACACACACACACACATTGTTGAAATGTACTTGTATAGAAGCAAAAAGATAAACAAAAATTACTTCTTTCACTAATATAATGCCACTTCCACCATGGAGACTATTCTAAAACCTTGTATCAATGTATGTCTAGTTTCAAAGTGAAGCATATACATACCACTCTTCAGAAATGCGCCAAGCTTTTAACCCGGACTAAAAAAATGCACTAAAGGGAGAACCTGTTACTAATAGATTTTTGTACTGTCTTACAACCCTATTTTTTAAACATTAGAATATATTATACAATCATATGCACAAAATATGAAATGCTAACAGTAATGAAGCCTTTAAGATCTGCAGTTTGTTTTCCGCTTAAATGTTAAAATAAGACTGAGAAGACTTTAGTGACTAGAATTGGTTGGTGAAGACTTTGTCCTCACATTTGCTCCTATGCTGTTTTTTAGTGTTGAAGAATTACAAACTTTGATGAGTCAGAGGGCTTCATTTGGGCAAATAACAGTTTAAAATGTTTTAATAGGTTTAACATTTGAATAAACCCAGAAATATTCTCTTTTTCTTTACTCAGTTGCAAGGAATATCTAAATGGTGATTTGACGCACAGATGACCCTCACATTACTCACGTGGGAAAAACACAGAAAAAAAAAACCAATCTATCAATAAGTAAAAACTTCCCTAACTTGGCCACAAGGAAAAGGAAAATGAAAAACTAAAGTATTCCCATGAAAACAAGCGGAAACTCCCATAAGACCTGCTACTAAATTAGTCTCCCACAAAATTAATCACCGATTAGTAAGGGAAAATTATATAAAATATAGTTACCAAACCTAAAAGGTTGGATGTATGCGCTCTGAAATTCTGGTATTTAAATAGATTAATAACAACAAATTAATGGGGAAATTAAGTATTACTTAAAATGTATGGACTCCAGGATGCTGCAGTCTGATGATAAACCAATGTTGTGGTTTCTCTCATTCTACTGATAATGCTGTCAGTTCCCTCCACACTCATGCTGAAGATGACAGTACTTGACTTCCTTTGTGTAAGATCATTGATTTGGTTGCTTTGGTGACTATATGTAACCAAAACACCATGCCGGTAACCATATCAAATCCAGCATGCTTGCAGAACACAAAGATGTTGGCAACCGTAAATGTAGTGTTCAGCATCAGAATTCAACAAGTACCAAGCAATAATGTTTGCTTTCATTGCATTGTGGAAACTGTTTTCTTTGTTTTAAATTTGTTTCATCTGTTATTACCTCTATTTTATCTACCACAAAATGCATTGGAAGAGTATGAATAATTTGTACACACAGCACATTATCTTGTGTTAAATTTAATTAAGTTCAGCAGTGAGGTGCCATTGGCATCTTACTGAATCTTTTGATAGTCGGCAAGATGTGATTAAGGTGGTTTATCAACAGATTCTATTATCTCTGAAACAAAACTGATTTGTTATATTTTTGTATTTAAAAAAAACAGCATCAGCAACAGCAGCTATAAAGGAAACAAACTAGAACTATATGTCTGGCAACTGAACTTTGAAGGTCACATAAAATATATAAAGATTATATTGAAATGTTTATTTGTTGTTTTTATTTTTGGTGTGGTAAACAAAACTCATTCAGTATTGGTGTATATGTATCTTTCTTACCAAACATTCTTTCAATATGAATCATTCCCCACTTAAAACACCCCCTTTTTTAAATTTCCTTATCCTGCCCAAAAAAGATATTCATTTATTTATTTAAATAAAGAAAAAAACAAACAAATGTTGCTGGAATTGCTTTACTCCTTTTCATTTATATGAAACCAATGATACCCATCTTCCTTAGTTACTGTATACCATCACCATCTGAATTTCTAATTAATTAATAGAAATTTTAAAAAAGACACGAGAAACAAATTTTCAAATGAAAATGAAGAGTTCTGATAAGGATTTGCCCTAGCAGAACAGGCAATACTCTCTGGCGGATAACTGTGATGCTACACTTCCTCCTCACCAGGTTAGTCTCCCTTGTAGAAATATTATCGATGTTGCTGAGACTGGTGCACAATATGACAACACACGGAAACTATCTCTTTCCGCACTTAATTTATGTACTTCAAACGAAACCTGACTGAAATAACATGCCCTCATGGTATTCAGGTATAAAGAACTTATGTTCTATTATTGATATTATCATTATCAAAAAAAAAAAAAATTTGCTAGAGTATTTTACCAGGTCATAAAGCTTAACTGTTATTTTATTTCATTGTTTCCCTTTCCAAAGCCTGATTTATAGATATCAATTCTAAGAAATCGCTATTATGCATGCATAGCCTTTCAAGAACAGATCAGCAAGAATTTATACTACTAAATAAAACAAATAAAAAAAAAAATCTAAACTTGCATTTTTCTTTCCTTAAAAAAAAAGAAAAGAAAGAAAATAAAAACTTCAAACTTCAAGTGAAAGAATCAACCTCTTCAACAGTCTGGTATTCCAGAACTACCAATAGGAAGACTATGTTTGCAGCCCTTGAGAGTTGATGCTGTTGTGCTGTATCTTTCCAGGTCTGACACATTTTAAATGTTATCTGATTACAAGCTAGACAAATGCACACACCAGGAAATGTCATTTTACACTGAAAAAAAAAAAAAAAAATATAATTGAGTAACTGGAATTCACATTTCTGTTTAGGTGTACCACTAAACTATCCATGTTTGGTTTCGTAAATATAGAGACATCACACTCCTGTATAGGAACCAGACTCTCACTGCTCAGGTTTATTTCCACTACAGACATGCTATAATCGGATATGGCTGGCTAGCCAGGCTGTAAGCCAAATATTCCACCTCCAGGGGCTGTGAGCAAAAGCACTGGCTTGCCAGCTATGCTGAAAGGCGAAATTCCACACATTTCTAAAAGATGAATACCAAGGGACCTGATCCCTGTTTGGTTTGAGGCAGTTTTGTACCTTAATACCAGGGTGCTCTTACCAGCTACTTTTACTGACCTATCAGACTAGAGACAGACACATTATCACCCCCACCCACCTACAGAGAAAATGTGTGGAAATGTGAAAATCTGTATTTTGGCAGCTAAATCCACTTTGCTGCTTGAATCAAGAATATGGACAAGAGTTTCAAGGAAAGAAAGAGGTGGAAAACTACACCAGAGAACTACATGTTGCATGATAGGCTATGTCCCTGAACTCAACACCAGATACACCCTTCAACTCTCTCACTAGGTTTATAGGGTTGGATTTCTTGACATACTGACCTAAAAAGCTTTTACATGCATGGCACACCTGAGCTTAGGGAATGGAATGTTATGCACAACAAGCATTTAGGGTACACCAAAGGACAATCTAGTTATTTTCATTGTGCATTTATTCACAATGACTCTGCAAGAAAATCAGTAATAGAATCCCGATATTTTCATCCTCATTTTTTATTTCTTACATTTGAAGAAATTACAAGAATTAATGGGACAAATAAACTATCTTGGATGGAAACAAAACCTAAGAACAAATCATAATAAATGAAGATGATTTATTCAAACTAATATCCAACTGGTATTATCAATTTCAACAGAGTACAGAAGTAGTTCATGACCAAAAACATACAGGTTAAGAGGTTATCACAATTTAAAAAAAAAAAAGGAAATTATATAGCCACAAAATATTTTATTAAATGTCAAAACAATTAAAAGATCAGCATCAAAAGAAGGCTAAAAGTATGTCAGAGAGAAGCTAAGTTATCGGCTGCAGAGTTTGTTGTTATACTGAGACACACGTGCATATATAATATATATATATTACAGCACCCTGCCATAATAATTTGGCAATGTGTTGTTTTTACAGCATGTTAGTTTGCTGCAGAAGGCAGTAAACAAAGACACACGTATTTGCAGAAAACCTCTATCCACCTTGTTTAGTATTGAACCAATGAGATTTTGACTCATGATCTAGTTTTGGTTTCCTCATATACATGCCAGAGTTTCTTTTAATTACACATCATTGGCAGGGTGTTGATGACTAATTGTAGCCACCTATAGTAACACGCCATTAAACTGGCAATGTACTCAGCAGGTCTTAAACAAGAAAGAATCTGTCTTTGTACCATGCCAGGACAGTCTCATCTCTCTACTTGACTGTGAACTGAAGACTTTGATGCCAAAGGTCTTCATCATGTTGTCCTCAGATATGAACTAAAACCTAAGACCATCAGGGAAGAGAACCTGCCACCACAACGTTTCAAATTTATAAAGCAAGTAGTGTATGCATGTGTGCAAGGGTGTAGAAAAGGAGATACCACTACACACAAAAAAGAAGTAGGTATAGTTAAGATCAAAAAAAAACAAAACACCCTAAACCCGTGGTTCTCAACCTGGGGACCACAAAGGGATCACTGACTTGTGTGCCTTTCATTTTTGGTGGACATATTTGAGGCAGTTAACTGCGTTAATTTGGCATTACAAGGGAAGGAGGTCACCGTGCTCCACTGCCATGAAAAAATGAATGCTTTCAGGATGAAGCTGGAATTGTGACATTTAAAATTAACAAGGAAGAATTTTGCACCATTTCCGGAGCTCAACGCTTTCCTCAATGAAAATAATCTCTCAGTTGATTCTGGTATTCTCGAGTTGAGGAAGAATCATGTTGAATTCTCCACACAGAGCTTGCAGGCTATCTTCCTGAACTTCACGATTTTCAGAAGTATTATAACTTTCTCTCGAATCCATTCTCCATCTCCGTCAGTGAGCTGCCTTCCGAAGACCATCTCATTGAAGAGCAGTTCATTGACTTGGTGAATGATGGAGCTGCCAAAAATGCTTTTCGCCAGATGCGTTGCAGCGACTTCTGGATTGAAATGGTACAATCATATCCGGATGTTGCAAAGATGGCTCTCAAATTGTTGATTCCGTTCGCAACAACCTACGAGTGTGAGTCGGCGTTCTCAACTCTTGTTTCAATCAAAACCAGATCGAGAAACAAACTCGATGTAATGCATGACATGAGAGTGGCTCTTTCAAAAAAACAGCCCAACATTGATGAAATATTGAAGGTCAAACAGGTGCAGATCTCTCATTGAACTTTTTCTTCATTTGATTTTCGAGAATTGTCATATTTTGAATAAATTTTAATTCAACAGTTTTTTAAGACTTTTAAATTGACTAACAGTTTAGATAAGTGCTTTTAGTACACTTTGAATATTTTCAAAAATTCTGAGTGGATTTATACATATATAGAAAGTTTCTGAAATTTGGGAAATACTCGTTTGACGACATAGAAGCAAAAACCTTGACATGCTACCATAATAATAAATAATAATAAAATAATAATAATAATAATAATAACAACATAATATAGTAGGTCGAGATGATTTTATGGGGACCGTGAAGGGTACAAAAAAAATCTAGGGGGACTGCGAAGCAACAGTTTTAAAAATGGTTGGGAACCACTGCCCTAAACAGACAAAAGAGAAAATGATAATAAAGTTGAAACCTGTGCATACTTGTTCTGTGAGAGAAAGAGTACAAGAAGGTATGAAGGTACTGCACTTTAATGGTATCAGTCCAATCACAAACTGTGTGTGTAGTAAAATGTATAAACAACTTAATATATTAACTATTACAGTTAGAAACTAGTAATGAAGTGGAAGTAATTTAATCAACATGGTTAAACTTTTGTTGAACTGGTAGGCTTATTATCTGTTCACCAGCCCAGCTTGGCCATCACTGTCCTAGATGAAGAACCCTGTAATTCTCTGAAAATCAAAGCAATGGCTACTACAAACACATTAAACACCCAATACCTAATTATGGTAGCTATGATATAATAATAATCACCAGTGACACTTGAAAACTGGCAGAAGTGGAGTTTTAAAATGTCACTGAACATCCATTGCAATACAGTTCAACATTTAATATGTCTGTCACTATGCATGATGCAATCACACTTTGATATGAGGAAGCTGGTACATGGAGTGAGTAGACAAAGAAAATGTCTGACACTCACCACATATCTGATGACAATGTCAAATCTCATTAAACACATGGTACAAGGGACACTCAAATAAAACTATTGGATATGATTACAGACAATATATTTTAGCCATGTTTCATTTGAATGGCCTTAGTACAAAATGCTCTTAACATATTTGAGAGTAACCATTTGATTGAAATCATGAGTCTT
Source organism: Nautilus pompilius (assembly GCA_018389105.1). Lineage (NCBI taxonomy): Eukaryota > Metazoa > Mollusca > Cephalopoda > Nautilida > Nautilidae > Nautilus > Nautilus pompilius. The sequence goes on from JACATO010002737.1 coordinate 657,041, forward strand.
TTACTTATGTATGTTTAATAACCAGATAATTTATAATGTGTTTTAAGGAACTTTTTAAAAAGTGACCAGTGAAATCACATATCTTCTTTCTTTCAAAACTCCTTAAGCTAAACATGTAGCAACTGTCTTTAATCAGGGAAGGTGACCTGTTTGCAAGTCCCACTGGAGAAAAGACAAATTTCACAAAACTTAAATATTTTAGGATCCCATACCAAAAAATTAAATGTAGAGAAGCTACTGTTCATTAGAGTTTAGGATGCATTATAATAAAATAAGTAACTGTAATGCAGACCAGCATAAGGCAGTGCCATAGGTATAAGATCTACATAGGAAACACACTGACAGCACATACTCTCAGGTGACACCATAGCATGAATACCAATCTAGCAAATCAGTGTGCAATAGAAAAGAAGAAAAAAGAGAGGAATTTCTATTTATCTTCTTGCTCATGGCTATAAAAGTTTAATTCACAAGTGATACATTGTTTGCAAAATGTGCTACAAATATGTTTGGCAATCAGGTATTTGTATACATACTGCCCTTAGACTTGTGATGTTAACAACTTCCTCAGCAAAGGTTGTCTTCATTGTGTAGATGATCAGAGGAATGGCTTTACAGAACATAGCAGTCGGATCCAACAATGCTTCATGTCAATTGAAGACATTTAGATAAACCACCAGAAACTGATGCCATGTATAATTGTGTGTCAGACACCTTTTTGTTGATTTCCCTTTGAGTAACCATTGTTATTTTAATTGATTAGACTGGTCTAGATACAATCCGATGAGGTTGTGAGACTGATATCTCCACCACTTCTGGCATCAAGGCTCATGCTCCAAGAAAAACAATTACAGTCAACATGAGGTCATCATTGTGTTCCTTAGGGCCAAAAATATCCCTAGAAGAATGGATGGCTAGCCATGTCTCCAGATCTTTCCTCACTGAACAGTATTGGAATATTTTTGGTAAACATGTAAGCCTCAGCTATCCCTCTCCTCAGAACTTACAATGTTTTGATATGGATGATGACCTAGGAGGAGGAAACAATATAAGGTAGGCAGGTCATACAAGCATATGGAGATGTATATAGTCCAAAGATATCTATAACCATTAATGAGTATGTACAATATACTTATTGATTCTGTAGGATACCTATACTAAAGTGATTGTCATTTCTCCATTTCTAATACCTCAACATCTTGTACAACATTACTAACATTATTTCCCATAAATGAAGCCCACTTGCTATCACTGTATCTATCAAAACAGAAACCAGAAATTCACAAAAATTTTTAAATGAAAAGATTCTAATAAATTCAAAAGCTATATTAAAAAAGTAAACATCAATAGTTCAGTGTTCTTCATGATTGTGCAGATATAAAATAAATTTTTTTCTTTTCTCACTACACAACATCTAAAACAATAGAATACAAATTGTAAATGCTTACAATCTCAAAAAAAGACATTCAAGCTATTAGACATTGAGCATAAATGATTTTTAACTCAATAGTTCATGTACTTACAGCTGCAACATTTTTACATCTAGAAAGCCATCTGCATACTCATTGGTAGTTGGCTACATGTGGAGATCATTCAAAATGGCCATGTTTAATTAAGATAAAACCAAAATTTTCTGATTTTCAACAATAACAACAACAATGCAAAAAGTTTCAAAATCACATACATAACAATTTTAAAAGTATGATGGCAAAAAAAAGATGTTTTTTGATTTTTTAAAAATGTTTCAATTATGCAAGAAAACAAAGATGGATTTAGCATACTTATAAATCAATAAATTTTATTTCTGATCTATTTATTTTTGTTTACTTTACACTAAAAATCTGTTAATGGCACCATTACAAATCTGTTATACCAGCCACCCATCCCCACACCAGACTGGACAACTGAAATAAATGCTATTTATGTAGTTATTTTATTTCTTTATAAAACTGTTTACTATGGTGGTTTGTTCTTGCTTCATAATCATAAATTCAATTAAAATAAAAAAATCTGCTGGCAATTAACATACACAGACACACGAGGAGGGATAATCTATTATGCTAAGAAAAAACTTATTTTTTCTAAAGATAAAAATTTTCACCAATTCATTTCTCCAAAATTCATCTTGTTGACAATGGTCTCTCTCTCTATAAGCAATACCATTTTGTTTTCACATTCTCCACATTAAAATCTCCCAGTGCACCTCATCTCCATCAATCAGATAATACTCTCATTAATCACAAACAAAATTATATGTATAATTTAAGGTAGTTTTATGCTCATGGAATTGTTTACAATCAATTTATCCTAAATGTCTCAATGAAATATGTTTTTAATTTTTAATGCAAATGAAAATGCACAAGTTCTGACATTTTATTACAAATGTAACCAAATTTATCTCATATTCTATCAGATTAAGCAGAGCCTACAAAAATCTCAAGTTTAAAAAAAAAAAGTTTATGTAGAGTATAAGAGGAAGCTAGATCAATTATAGTAGTTAGCCAAATTTTCAACCCATCCCATCAGAACAACATGTCAGATCCTTCAGTGTTGCATCATATCAATGACTACACTACTTCCAAACATATGAATATTAATTAGCTGTTTTGTGCATATCATTGAGCTACTTTGTGAGATGGATGATCTTCTGGAAAATAGGGTGTTGAAATAGTTTTTCAGCATGTCTGTAATCATGGAAAGATATCCGAAACAAAATTCAAACACTATTATTGGTTCTGGTGCCAAAATCCCAGTGTCTATTTTTAATCAATGCATGACATAAGATGACCTCGTGTCATTTGTGCTGTTGGGTCGCTACTAAAAAATCCAAACATGTCAGTTTTATCTACTTTTAATGCCTTTATTTGATTTTTAGAAATTACAGCACACTCAAATTCTGAAATTCAACTCAGTTTTAAGTTGTTGAACATTTGAAGTTCACAACAGGGAAATCAAACAATGGATATTGTACAACAGCAAAAGACAGAGAAAAAGGTAGAGGCAGTGTGACATGCAGTGTGTTGGGTTAACATATATTCCTTCCTCCAACACATCAATGTTAATCCCCCTAGCTTTGCAAACACGATTTTCCTTCTGGTTTTTTTTTCATAGTCTGTAATGTAACTTTACATCAGTTCCTAATACATTTCTTGCTGACACCATATTTCCTGTGTTTGGCCATATTACCACCATTTAAAGCTGGCATGTATGACTTAAGTGACTTTATGGAAGGCATTTTGAGAATAGACAAAAGATTTGTTGGGGATATTTTTGCATATCATTAAAATTTTAAAAGATATAAAAGTAATTGGTGAGTGTGTGAATAATTTTGTGCACTTCAGCGAGTCCATTAACAAGGAATTGCTCATCCAATCAAAAACATTCTGGGCAGTAATTTCTGAAGTTTGTTTCAAATGAGCAATTTTACAGTTTATTTCAGAAAATAAAACACTTTGATTTTTAAAATTTTTTCATTAAAGCAATTTTAATTACTATTCACCGATAAGTCAATCTGAAGTGTAAGTTAAAGCCTTAACTTCCAGGAAAAAGTATCAACTTCCAGGCCGAAAAATACAGTATATTTATTTAGTTAACTTTTAACATAGCAATAATTTTACTTGAAAACATTAAAAAAGTATTCATGACAAATTTAATTTGATAATCCCATTATAAAATGGCAGTTCTATAATCCATACATTAATAAAAATTGTTATAGCCATGTCAAGTTTTCTCCAAATCTGTGCAAAAAAGGGTGAAGCATTATCCATCAGACCACATCACTTTTCGATAGTCCTTATCTGCACCCCTGACACAATATGAAGCATTTTTTAATGTTGGTAACATTCAGCACAATGGAGATGCGATGTGGATTGCCCTCTATTGAATGTCTGTCAAATAGTCATTAGACTTTAGTATCCTGTCTAAATACCTCTCTCAATTTTTCGTAACATGTTTATAGGCAGAATTCTCTCGCAACAGACATTTTCTTCACTTTTTGCCAATGCTGATAAACTCAAATAACCAATCTCTTGAAGCGATCTCCCAATGAAATTGTCTTCACTATGGCACCTGCTAGATGTGTCCCTAAACTATCATGCCTCTTTTGAACACTAGTATCCTTGCCCTTTTCCATATTTGTTAGACTGACCAAGTCAAATATATAGTGCTGCAGAGATCACCTGTCATATGTGGTCAACCTAATTTGCATTTGCAGCTCTGATCAGGCCTAAGTCTGAAAGAGTACAGATCCTAATAAAGTGACCAGCCAGTGCATGAAAGGGTGGTGTGTGGTAGTCTGATGGATAGTCTGCTAAGGCCAAGGGTACAAGGTTGAATGGTGGTTGGGATAAACTTGGTTTCACGTACCTCTTATTCCCACACTCTGGTAAAATAAAGGCTTATTGTAGGGATTTTTCAACCCTGCCTTTGCTGAAGAGTGATATTCTACATAAGTTTTGCGTGCCACATCACCGGCCTTTGCCAGAAAACCTTGGTGTATACTCAGTTATTAGTTTGGCTCAAATTCTTTTCATCCTTCGTAGTAACATTCACTAATTGCTTATGCTTTATGATTACTTCGCCATTATGGTGCAACTGACTGCATATAGCAGGTGGTGCGATATCAAGCAATTACTATTAGCTATCCCCAGAGAACTTTGGCTATCTGGTTTCGACCAAGGCTGTTCAGAAATTGTCAGTTACTACATTTTTCTTCCTGTTCTCTGGAAGCATATCAAGTAAACAAAACTGATGTAACAACCCACAAATTTCTGGGGGTTCTATTTACCAAACAGTTAGCATTTCTTATAGACTGCCATGCCACTTCTCTATTTATAAGTTAACAACTAAATTTGGTCAAATGACAATGAAAATGAAGAAATAATGTCTCCCACAGAGCTTCATGGGGCAGATTTCACCGATTAATTCAAAGAACAACAAAACAACTTCACTGTGTATGAGTAATTTGAACAAAGGCAAGATAAAAGCTGTGACAGATCTGATAGAGCACAGAAACTCCATAGTTCTATAACTGCTGTTGAGAGTATATTGACACCGTCAATAAAAATAAAGATGAGGATATCTGATCAAAGCATGCTTGTGAAAGGTAAGTTCCAACATAAACTTGCTGTAACGAGTCTTATGTATATTTTCTAACAAATATATAATCAGCATGTAACTATATGGTAAATGTACACTTTCTGAAAGAAATCTGTCTTCTTTCCTTCAAATTAAATAATCTTCTACATTAGGTCATACAGACTATACTTTTGTAACTCATATACTTTTCCTCCTCCAGTTACTTTGGTCTATTGTGGACCAGTGTTTTGTACCTTTGTATCATTATAACCAGCGTCATAGCTAGGAAAAAATAAAAGGGGCAAAATAAAAGTTTCTGAAAGCAAAAAAGGGATCTACAGAAAATGATGAGAAGTGACATTATAGTTGTAAATCTGCATTTTAATATTAACTTTTGAAGTGTTAGCTGCAGACCCTTGTAAAACAAATAAAGTGCAGTATAGTAATGTAGGTGGTCTTATTTGAATGAATGTTTTTGTGTAGCTGAGAAGGAAGTGATTTTAAAGAAAGGGGATGATTATTGTGTGTGTGTGTGTGTGAATGACAGAGCAGTGTGGCCTCTTAATGCTATCTAGCTGGCAGTTTGTAGTAAAAGTCTCCCCGAAGAGATGAAGATTTCCAGCATAATAATAATAATAATACAAAGATAAAGTTTTGAATATTTAATTGAGAGATTTCACTGCGCTACCATAAAAAAATAAAACAAAAACCAAATCCTGACCCAGACAATAAAATTAAAACAAAGTAATTGCACTTAGAAGCATCAAGCACATCCGGTACTTGTTGAAGTTACTGATACGGTAAACCCCCAAACACACTTATTTTTACTTACAGGATATTTTCCTACTTTTCACTCCTTTAGCAACAGATTTCTGTTTCCTTGACAGACATGAAATGTGGGAGGAGAACAACATATTTTACTTGCAAACTTTTGATCTGATGAGGCTTCCTCTATCTAAATATCCACCTCTACGCTTGATGATTTTACCAGCGAATCCACAAAGACTGAAAAACTTTATTTTATTTATGTACCCCCTCTTCTATCTCCTCTCTTACTTTGATTCTCATTTCCTAATTGTATTAAAGCTAGGTTGGCTTGGCCCTTGTATATAACTAATGCCCCCCCCCTTTCATGTGTCACACAGAAGACAACAGGGATGATGAGCACTTTTAACCCAGCCACTTTACTTCCCATGACCCATCAATTCACAAGCTCCAGTAATTTGAGGTTTTTCCTGGAAAAGCATTGACAGCAAAACATCTAGCGCATGAAATGAAAACAACACTAACAAACCCCAACTACTTCCTGAATGAGCCTATCTATTATAATAGGATAAGAAAGTATTTTTTCCAAACTCAGTTTATTTTGTACTTGGTAAAAGAAAGAAAATTCCAGTCAATGTTTGTAAACAGGGCCTGTGGGGTGGCTGGTGGTGAGACCATTAGGACTGCCATGGTCAAGGGCCCAGAGGTTGAATCTCAGTGGAGACTATCTTGGTTTGTTGTACCCCTCCCCTCCCTGAACCCGTTTCCTTGTGGAGGAAAGTCCATGGGTAACACTTTGGCGGTTAAGGTGAATACCAGTCATCATGGCTCACTGTGCTAACAGACATCTTTCTTCCTCTTAAGTCAGAGGTTTTGCTAAGAACCACCAACACCATTACTTTGCTGTGATTAGAACTCACTTATTTTAAAGGTTACCGTAGCAACGGTAGTACATGGCTTACTTACTTAGCACCAATGTGATCTGAAAGGATTATCAGATTATTTGTGATAAGAGATCTAAAAAAGAAAATAGAAGCTCACAGACCTGTTAGTTAGAGACACTAGAAATTACCACAACATACCAACATAAATCACAATATTTAATCATACAGGGTTTAGTTAAACTAGCAATGAGGTCTATACTATCTGTAATTAATTTTCAACAATAAAACTACTAAACAAATTATTAAATGGACTAAAGTAATACCTCTTTTAAAGATTTCGATATTTTGGAAACATCATTTTGTTTTATAACTCTTCTGAAGTGAAACCAGTATCAACAGGACCTATACAAATGGTACATTGTATGACTATAACATATAACCAAACAAAATAAACATGCAACCCATACACAACAAAATGCAATATGCAGCACTAAACAAAAATGGGATACACACCCTATTTTTTGTGGCCTTCTTAACAGGAGAGCTATGGTGTTACCCATGTATAATTAAAAAGATAGAATATAAATTTACTAAGGTAAGTCATTATAAAAACATAGCTAAACATAGCTAATTTATTTATGATGATTACATATTAACATACTTCTGTGATGTTCTTTTCTCAACATTTTAAAAATAAATACCTGTCGTCATAACAAATAATAGCTTATACCCATTTCTTGATCCATATTAATCATGAATATACAGCAATATTTTATATTTATAAACCCATCATATAAGGAAATCATCACAACAATGTAGTTGATTTAGCTATGAAGTAAATTAAGGCCCTCCAAAAGAATCTATTTATAGTAAAGAACATAATCTTGTTTTGAACACACTGGTATAATTTTAACCAAATCTTGGCAGTTTGGCAGCTCTGAATCAACAGAATGACATCAGAACCCATAAGAAAGCCAAAAATGTACCGTAAGACTCAATGGAGCACCTACAGCAGCATGCACAACTGTAGTTTTCTTGACTGGAGAGTGGAGAGTTCTCTCTAACCCAAGAACTGAATACCATTACAGCAATTCATTTTCCAGCCAGGTTTCATCTGAATGTCCCTGGTATGTAAAAAGTATTTAATTTTTAAAATGTAGCTAAATTCTCATTTAATTAATGATGTAGGTAAGATATTACAAAGAAAGCGTTAAGTTACTGAATAAATTGTCTGGTTATCAACATGTTCCTTTAACAGCAAGACAATAATGCAAAAATGTCCATCTCCTTTCAGATTAATTAATATATCACAACCAAAATTGTTTACAGATTTATAAAACCATTTACTTTGTGATACAAGACAAAGCTTGCATCAGAATGAACTAATTCACTGTTCTTATCCTTTCTTTTTGCATAACAATAAAACATTGCTTATAAATAATAAACAGATTTCAAATCTCTAGCCTTTTCTTTTAAACTATGTACTAAAATTAGGTTTACTGTAAGAAATTTTCTTACTCTCTTGTGGCTCTTTAATAGAAACCCCTATTTAATTATATATATACACACACACACACACACAGTTTATGCAAACTACTAAACAGAATGTATTACTGGTAATTTGGTCAAACAGGTTGTGTATGCATGTGTGCTGATGCTACCTGGATTTTATTTCTTGTGTGCAGTAGGTGCAAATAGTAATAATTAGAAAGATGTTTCTATAAAGCCCCCTTCTGAATTATGGGAATGGTGCAAGGTGACTTATAACTCCACCTTAAGCATGACTTACTATACTGTTTTCTACTGTGTTCAAAACAAAACTATTTTTAAATGCTGATTCACAAACACAGGGTTAGAGAAAACAGCCACCTACTGTTGTAGTAACTACATTCCTGACCTCACAAGGAGGACAATTCACCTTGAAAACACCTTGGAGATCAATTACAAATCACCTGACCTTCATATCACACAAACCACCATAGTAAAGTTTTAAGTTCTACTTCAGACAAAAAAAAAAAGAAGAGAAAAGAAGTGTACTGGACAACCCAAGGAGGGATAGATAGATTTGTTCACATTTTGGTCATTATTTTATCTCAAACAGATAACAAATAGGGGCCAAGAAAGAATTTTTCTCAGCATAAAAGTAATTTAATGAAAAGTTTAAAAAAAAATAAAAGAAAGAAGAAATATGTAGTAACAACTCCAAAATTAGTTTAATTTAGTAGTTACAAAAAGCCAATGGCTTTTGCAAGGCTCACCTAGAAAAGAGAAATGGCTGTTAACATGGTTCTTAAACTGATTAACACTATTATTGTTAATTATGTTTGCCCGTAATTTACACTTATTAACAGTTCTAAGACTGTAATTACAACCTCCTAGTACCTGTAATCTAGCCCCAACCACACATTGAAAATCCCTATTAGATCTGCTCTTAAAAGTCTAAAATTCAAATGTGGAAGATGTAATATTTTAAATCATTCAGTGTATCTCAAATGCGTAAGATCAGGGAACATTTGAGTAAATTACCAGAGAAGAAACTGAGCTTTCTAGGTCCAGTGGAAATTGTCAAAATAAAAGTGGCAAATTTCTTGTAAAGGTTAAAGATTTTATGAAGTAATATTGTGGAAGAAGTGAGAAAACAATTCACAAGCATTGTGGAATTAGACCAGCACCATGAAAAAGAGGCAATCAATGTCGTTATCAGTGGCCAGTAAATATGGCACAAAAAAACCAAGGTCAAATCAAGAACTCTGTAGGGATGGGGGAAGCATCTAGGGCCAAGAGCTGACTTGGCTGATGCTAGTTAGGACTGACAGATTCGTTTTACAGGCAGCATAAATAACATCTCCTAAACATGGGATGAAAAACAATGACCGACCAACCAGAATTGCTACCATAGCAGTTAGTCAACATTAAAGAAATATACAATCAAAACTTTTTTTAGTTATTCCATGTGTAAAAAATACTCCTTTGACTAAAAAAAGGTAAGGGTTAAACAAGCAGCAGTTCAACAAAACCATCATTTAACCCAAGAAAACCAAAAGAAACCCTGTCTATTTATGATGTCAGAGCAGCGGTGTTAGTCGGTACTACAATCCAAACAAATGTAAGCATCTGTAATTTCAGTTAAGAATAGAAAATAAGTGCGCAAGACCTGCCACTGTTATTGCATAGATATTTAGGAAATGCTATAGATCAAAAGACACTGTCCAGTGTTCTATGGTTAATACGGACACAAACTCTTCTACTGTTGGACGTCTCAGATTGGCTGCTTCACCAGACATTTCAAGAAAATTAAGCCTGGTAAACTGAGAATCTAGAATGAGTGTTCCGGAATCAAATCGTAAAACTACCAGTCAATGACTCAAATTAGATTCCCAGCAGGGAACAAGGTTGGTTTGTCATACTCCCTGACTTGGTTTCTTTTTTTAAAATACCAACTGGCTCTGTGGGTCTCCTTCCACATCTGAGAAATAAAGTTTTACTGTGGCTTTTTGCACTGAAGTCAAACGAACAGCCCCCCCCACCAACCAGAGTTGGCTCCCTTGTACAACACAACAGCAGCAGGCACATTAAGAATTTAAAACATTTAGTCATTAAAAAATTTTTTTTTAAAACTTAAACACAGTTTTTCTATTTGGCAACAGGCCTAGTAAGAAAAACCAAATAAACAACAGTCAGCTGCAAAGTCTGAGAGAATGAAATACACATATATATGCAGTAAGTTAATTCTCTCTCTTTCCGTCTAGTCAGCAAGGTTCACAATTAAACCAGGTAGTGATACAAGAGTAAAACTGTCTACAGAGGACTACTTCCTCATCCGTACTAGCAGTAGGTAATGTTCACATCTCCACTGATGGCAATGGTACTTACAATACTACATATTTTATTACATTTTTCTTACTACATTTGGCCATCTTTATTTACTCAGAAGTTGACATTTAAGACAATTCCCACAAAACCTAGACATTAGGAGAGGATATCTGAAATAATCATCCATCTTGAAAACAAGTTTTATGAAAATAAACAACAAAGAAAAATTTTTTTAAAAAAATACCGCCCTTTTCAAAATCATTATTTTGTCCCCTATGCACAATTTTCTTGCTATCATTAAAATACCCGGACTTTGACATACTTCGCAATAAACTTTTTTCAAGAATTTAAAAACAAAAAACTCCTGTCTTTACACTTAAACATTTAAAAGCAGCTTTAAAAAAATTTTTTTTAAACCCTTATTTTATGAACTGGAGATCACTAGATATTACACATGATTTTGTGCTAAACCACATTTTCTAAGATGACAAAGAAGGCAGTTAGATGTTGACTTGTTAATGTGCTAATTCTCATTCAGATATGTCGTTAGTTCTTAGTATGGTTTAAGGGTAAAATAAGAGAGGTACAATCATTTGGAGTGACACCTTAAAGGTCATGCAAAATTGATGTAAAGATGGCTACTGTAGAAATGTACCATATGCTACACAAAAATTGTTTCTTTTCACATACCAGGTAATAAAATGGTGCAACTTTTATTCTCCTCATCAGTGACATCAGTATTTACATATTGCATATTTGCAACTAAGCTGCACTATGCTGATGATAAAGCCTGACATGCTTTGTGAAATTTGTTCTATGCAACCACTACTTCATTACCACACACACACATACCTGTTCTTCAGAAGTAAACCTACAGAATAGGTAGGCAACTGAGCTGTACACATCTTCACACAAAAGCATGTACAGGCAAACATAAATCTGAATTTGAACTATTTTTCTTTTAGTTAGATGGCATTCAAACAAATTTTGAGAGAGAGAAAAAAACAGAAAGAAAAGAAAATGAGGGTCATTAGCGAGATTGTAGAGTCCTACTCAGTTCAAACTGCTGATAAAGAGGAAAGCTGAGCAAAGGTCCAGTCTACCAGAAAACAAGAATCTGTTTACTGGCAAATGCTAAACACTTCAAAACTAGAGCACGCATTCCAGAAAATGTTTTTTTTTTTTTAATTTAAAAAAAAAAAAAAAAAATGAAACCTTTGTGTACCATAGCAATGATAATTATTGGTATCAGTCACTAATCAATAGAGACCTGCTGATTAATCAGCTGATTAGTTAAATTCATTGCAGAATTTTTTTTTATCTACTGCCTAGAAGCCAGAAACAAGCTACTCTGGAAAATAAATAGGTCTGAAGGGGCCAGCTGGCCCTTTCTCACTGGGACAGGTGTGTACATGAAACTTTGTGCCTAGATAGTATTAGCTGCCTAAAATCTTAATAAAAATTTATTTACTAATGAAAATTAAAGAGCAAAATACCCTGAATAATGGCCCAGTTCATGTTAACTTATGATAGATTGCAACATATATTGTTTTGATGGAAGAAAAAAAAAAATATATGTATACAGACAGAAAAATATCTAAAGGGTGGCTAAAATCAATGATCATCATTGTATGGAGTGCCTGTATTATGCTGCATTTTTATTAGAATATTCTCTTGTAATAATGTGAAGTTACATATATGTATATCTATCTATCAGCCATTTGTTTTACAAAAACAGATCTAAAACTTTGTTTTGATTATGGAATGTGTTTGTTTTGCATATTCCAATGTAAGCAACTAGCATAACATTAAAGTCTCATTTTCATGATATAGAAAGCCTCTCAGTTGTTTTTTGCATTCTTAGTATTATTTGTTTGACTGATAAAAAATTGCTAATTCAAGTAATTTATGTACACCTCCATCTTTCAGAGACATTAAACAGCCTTTTATCAGTGTAGACAGAAATATGTGCCGACTAATTATTAAAGTTGCAAAGTGTTGATGTTTCTGCTTATAACTTAAGAGCTTCTGAATTTGAATATTGTACTAAGATATATTTATTGAAAGACCTGCACAATGGTTTATAATTTTGAATGTTTTAGATGAGTAATACTTTTGGCTTTCACCATTAATCTAGATTTTAAATGGCTATATTGATTAGTTTAACATTAAAAATCTTTGAGCTATTGATGTGAAGTAGGAAACTTTTGTTATATTTTTGATAACCTTTAGAAGTTTCATTAAATGTGTTGAATTTTAAACGTCCCTTTTAGTGAAAGGAACACTCATGCTTTTAACAGTTTAGATTTTAAATTTACCTAGTTATGTATTAATTGGGATTTGGACATATTACCTGTGTTCATTAGTTAACATTAAACTTTTGAGGATTTTAAACCACTACTACGAAACTTACAAATTTTTTTTTGATAAACCTAAGTTTTATAAATGTGTTAAATCATGTTTCTAGACCAATATTATTATTATATTTTGGCCTTCACCTACAGGGGCATCAATCTTATGGTTTGAGAGACTGAAAGACCGCCGAACTCCAATATGAACTGTGCTAGAATGTCCACAAGATACACACATGCAGGGATGGTGATAGGTGAATGAACACCTGTGGACTTTATCAACTCACCCCCCCCCCCCGATCCAACCTTGAGCCAGATCGATGACCTTGTTTGTGTTAATCAAAATAAATTGATTTGTTGATGGAAATTAGAGAGAAAAGCAATATTGGTTCTTTCTGATTAAAAGTTGTCAATTTATTGTTATGAAGCCTGATAATTAGTGGATCAAATAATTGTCAAAATGGCCAATTAATTGGCACACACCTACTCAACTAAATACATTTAAGGCATATTTTACAAAAGAACATGAATTAAAGTAATTTTTCTAAAGAATGTTAAGAGCCATTCTGACTTTCCAACAACTAGCAGATAAACCAACATGACTGACAAAACAGGCAGTGGAAAAGATGCAAATAACCCAATATTGTATTCAGCTCAGCAAGAAATTCCTGGAAATTTCCTTTATCTCTGCTTTTGTCATTACACAAGCAAAAATAGAAATTATAGGATTAAAATGATAAATATTGCTCAAACAGATATATTTACATAATCTTTATTCAACGAAATAAATGTGAATCTTTAATCTTAACAGCAATATCTACTTTTAACAAAAGAAGAGAGAAAAAAACAACAGATTCTAAGTAAAAAAATAAATAGATAGAGATGTATAAAAAATAATAATAAAAGAGCAAAGACTGCAGGCCAATTTAGAAAGCTACAATTTCACCTTTACGACACCAAGATAGGTAATCTAACCTCCACAGAAAAAAAACCACAAAGGGGAGTGAAGTGATTCTGCAGACTGACACAGCAACAAAATCAAGAGTTTATCATCACCATGTAATATGAAAACTATCTTTCTACCACAAATTGAACAAAAAAGAGACTAAGGGAATAGGGTTATTCTATTATCTTCAGTCTTTTTTTTTTAAAAAATTAAATCAAATCGCCGTGCTCAAACAATAGTTACATAAACTAGCTACAATTTTCAGTTTTTAGAATTAGTCAATCTGTTGTACAAAATAAATGACAGGTAAATTAAATTTATAAGATTTCTAATCATTAAGTATATAAGAAATGTGAGCCTCAACCCTGTAGCAGACTCCATCTCTCCAAAAAAGGGTCACTGTAATAGAACAGCTGTACCTGTTTATTTAAAAAGATAAATTTTAAAACAATAACAGAATTTCTTTGGTGAAAGAGAAATCAAACACCTGTGACGAGCTAATGTGATGTAAACTCACACAAGCAAACATACCTCTGGCTCTTTGTGTAGTAATAATCTGCCATTTTTTCTTATTTTACAGAAGAATAATATACATATGAATAAGATGATCATTTTAAAACTCTTTAAAATACCACCCCCCTGAAACACAAACATATTAAAATATGCAAACTAACAGCCATAATTGTGAAGTTACCACTGAATCATCCAATATTTTGTATATATAATCAATTAACAAATTGATACTTTTAAAAAATATTTATTTTCAAACTTTTACCATGAGATTTTTTTCATCAAAAAAACTATGGTTGGTAAATTATTTCATTAGTAGATTCATGATTATGGATGGATGGGTGAGGGGGGGGGAGAGCTAGCTTCTGATGGCAATTGAGAAAGTATATTATCTTGGAAAGGTAAATAAATTTTCTGATTAATGTGTGAAGAAATAAGAATGATAAATTTCAACATTAATACTTCAATAACCACAATTTCCAGGCTCTTCTGGAGTTAGAATCCAAGCAAGCATCATATCACACAACCAAATGCTATACACCACAATCTAAGACCATGACACATGCAAATTCATTTGTGATCTTCTTGACAGGAGATCTCTTGCAATGTCCATAATATTTGAAAACCATCAAATTTACTGAAATTTTCATGAAATCAATGGCAAACTAAGACATCACAAAAATTACCTCTTAAATAGAGCATTTCTTTAGAGGGCTTTCTTAATACATTCATTTTGTGTCATACTCTGTCTGACTGAAGTTTCACAAAATTTTACTTATTTATTATTGAAAGAGAGAAGCGAAACTGTGTGGCTTCAAACAACAATACAGTTAATACATTAAAACTCCAGCTAACCACTACTGTGTTCAGCAGAAACATATCAGCTGAAAAATTCAAGCAAATATTTAGA
Source organism: Nautilus pompilius (assembly GCA_018389105.1). NCBI lineage: Eukaryota > Metazoa > Mollusca > Cephalopoda > Nautilida > Nautilidae > Nautilus > Nautilus pompilius. Next base: position 672,296 of record JACATO010002737.1, read on the forward strand.
AAAATTTGAAGAAAAAAACCATGCACACACACACATCTACATCCACCTTGCAGAATTTTTTTAGGGACAAAGTGTTCAGATTTCCAAATAGATATAGCTTTAAAAATTGATTTTTGTTCTCGCAAGTAGGTGGATGTTAATTTCTCTAAGTAGAATTCATGTAATCACATTGATTCTGTGGCTTGAACTCTGACTACACCACTTAGTGATTAGTGAGGCAGCAGCGATTAACTCCTCGGCCAATCTCTAAAGCTAAAAGAAAACTGCTCAAGGACGATGTTATAGAAACGGTACTGCACCACAAAGTTTCTATTTTGAGTTGGCATTCTATAGTGGTCTCAATTTAAATATTCTGTAATGTTAAAGATTAGTTTGCATTTCCAGAAGTGAATAAAATAAAATGGATTTCTTATGTAGAACTTGTGTAATCAGAATGTCTTTGTGGTTCACTGGATGTTATAGTCATAAGTTCAAACCAAGAGAATCCACAAGGTAAAAGGAGTTCCCTTATAAGAAATTAGCAAAGACTTATCTTTAATCTGGAGCTGTCTTTGTCGAAGAGAGATGCATTGGTGCAAACCTAGACAGACAGACTGGTCAGGGTCATATTTCGCTCTGCCTTAGACACTTTTGCAAAATGGACCAACTTACTGGAGTACAGCAGTGATAGAGTTAAAAAATAACCCCCCCCAAAACAAATGCATACATAAACTGATTATGAATTTAAGGAAGACTAAGAAAGAAAAAAAAGTTGTCCTAATGAACAGAATGTGGTGACCGAGACATGACAGGCGTGGCAGCTTGTTTGCTATTGATTACTCTGCTGTGGCACATGCAAAGACAGGCACCCAGAGAGATCTGTGCATGTGTGACTATGAAGCAGCAAGCTTAATCAGGAACAAGAAAACACTAGTCCTCCTCTGTGTGTGTGTGTGTTTGTTTTTACAGAAAAACTTAAGGTAGGACCTGAATGGAAATAAATTTTAAAGGTAAATTTACACCTGTTAAGTAAGTAGATATTGGTGATAAAAAAAGTTCAAAACCGTCAATAATTTTCCTCTTTTGGATATTAACCCATTGTGTTAAAGCAATGTATCGGTTGAATTATTATTTGAAAAACAGTTAGACGTGATATTATTGGTAGTTGGGTATCTAAGATGGATAGAGGCAGCTAGTCTGCTGGACATTCCAAGGCTTGGAGGAGGAGTTGATTCTCTACAACATTTTAAACTAAAAATTGAATGCAGTAAACAAATAAACAAACAAACAAAAAAAATCACTATTAAAATAACAACTCTCAGATTCTGTTGAAAAAAGGTAAATGAAAAGAAGAGTTACAGTCCTTGTTAAAATTTTCTGGTCAGACAAATTATTGATGATGTTTATTTTGATGATAATAATAATAATAATAAGCCTATCAGTATAAATATGCATTTCCATCTTAGAGCATCTCTGTAGATACTTGTGTTACATCAGGGAATCAAACAGTTATGTAATACATAATAAAGATTATATTTTCAAACAAGAAAAGTGTGATGTATGCACATGCATAGGAGAAGGTAAAAAGCTGCTCAGAACCAAATCTCTGAAATTAATGATGTTCTTATAAGGTACCGGTAGATTTCAGGATGATGCTGGATGTGCCACCAGCATGTGCATATTTTACAATGGGTGAAGTGGCAAAAATTCCTACAAGAACTCTTCACTTACAGATGTAGAAAGAAACTGGAGTGGACAACTGGTAATGAGAGAGAAAAAACTGTGCCAAGGAGGTGCAGCTAAACTTGTATCATTTTGTCTTTCTAAAGACTGCAGGAAGGAAGATTGATCCTTAATTTACCATGTTTAAAGCATATTCCAATGACATATTTAATAAAATGGTGATTTATGTCAGCAATCTGGTATTTTTGAGACTCCACGTGATTTAAAATAATAATAGCAACTACCATTTCTAAAACCTGCTGTTGACAGTTAAGTTGTTCAGACAAGAATGAAAACCTGACTGGTGTGTGATGTGGTTTAATTTATAAATATCCCCACCTGCTTAGTCAACATTGCATGATCATTAGGAAAAAAATAACATCATAATAATAAACATTAACATCTGATTTTCACTCTTCTAGTTCCCATGTTTTGATTTGTTTACTGTGTAAACAAAATGACCACAAGAGGATCCATTTTAGCAATGACGTTCCTCAGATGCTAAAATTAGCATTTACACATCTTAGTGGCCAAAAGAGAGAGAAATAAATAGTAGTGTTTTGGGATACGTAGATCAAAGAAAAAAAGAAAAAGTGTGGGACAAGAATGACACAGAATGGAAAGGTTCTTGGCAGCAAAATTTAAAGCTGATTTCATAAGGACTCGACCTTAGGCTCACGACAAGACGAAACAGACACTGCCAGCATAGCCATGGATATAATAACACAGGACTTCTTTCTCCAGATTCCAGGCAGTGTTTTTGTGGGTTCTGACTACCTTTTTGGGCTGCGCATGAATGATGTGTTATGTAGGTTAATGCTGACTACCTGGTATGCAAGCAAGGAATTGCTTTGATAATTCATTTCTTCTGTGCTGGTTCAGAAAGAAAAATGCCTAGGTACAACCTGATTCTGAAGCTATGAAGTAAATTGTGCCAACTCTGAAGGATAAACAAGGGCAAACGCTGTATGATTTTATAAGCATTGACCTTTCACCAAAAAACCACAAGCCCTAACAAAACGCATCTATCCCTGTTCAAATGTCAGCAAGGAAAGTAATGGAAAAGCGACGTAATCTTCAGTCTTTCCTCAAGATGTTAAAAACAAAACTTGTAATAAAATCCATATAATCATCGCCATAAATCAAATAAATGCACAATGAAAATACATTATTATTCAAATGCAAACCCCTTTCATAAGAATCATGAGGCAAAAAACATAGCTAGCTTATGGTATTGTAAACCTCTTGTGACCTCTTTTTGATCATAACTTCATGTGGTCCAGGTAGTATAAATCCCCTGAGAACCTTTCTGTTTTGGATTTTGTATTGTAAGCAAATTCTGTTGACAGATTCATAAGAACATATCTCAGAATAAGCAAACAAAGTCCTGTGGCATTATTAAGAGGATATGACAATCTTGTAGACTCAAGATGATTACACTTCGAACAGGATGCTTTCTTCTAAAATCTCTGAGGGAACTTGGCCATGAAAAGAAAAGCCCCTCCTTTGGCAGTGTATGAAAAGACTAATTAAAAATTTAATTCACAAATAGGTGGTTCTTATTTGTAGAATGTACAAATCTTAAAAAAAAAACAAAAAAATTTTTTTTTTAAAATCAGTGTTTTCTGGATTTATTTATAACTATTTTCTTGTATAGCTCAGTGTTTTCAACATTGACATGCAAAGATGGACGACATTAACTGCTTATAAAGAAACATTGTGGCCAATACCATCTTTAGCACATGTTTCTACTATTTATGATTCAGTTTCAGTACTAAAATCACCACAAACATTACAAAATGCACAGGAAATAATCTAAGATTCTCCCATAGAACGTCATTTTGCCTATCCAAGGTCTTTTAAAATGAGGGCAGGAAAAAAGAAAAGGAATGACGTCAAACAAATCCCACATACGACTTAAAATATTTGAGAGGCAGCCTTCTTGCCAAGAGAGCTAGTTTTCCCCATATAATTTATGCTGGAAAAGTAACAAAAGACTAAAGTTATTGAAATTAATAATATAGGTAAATTTTACAAAAAAAAAAACAAACAATCTACTTACTACATAACCCCAAAAACAAAATACTGCTGCTATTATTAACTTACAGGAATGTCCCCTCTAATTGGCTGAAACCAAGTCTAAAGCAACCACACCTGGACAATGATTAATTTCTCAGCTTTCAAAGAATGCAGATGAGTCTTATTAAATTTATTTCCAGCACTTACAATTATAACATTTTTAAAAAAATAGGGCACATCACATAAATATATCTAACTCAGGGTTTTTAAAATCAGTAATATCTCCTCTATAAAATTGAAATAACAACCTATAACATTACAAAAATACCTCTCATTATTTAATAAAAAGTTTTGTTATTCCATCTATCTGAACAAAGCCAAAACATATCTAAAAGTGATTCATAAGATTTAAACACCTAAAATTCACGTATTTCCTTTTCATTCTACATTTCCAAAGAATGTTCACAACTACAATAATCTTGAATTCTTTTTTTTTCTTTCACAGACTTCTGAGTATATGAGCCACCCCAACTCCTTGCTTTAACCTTCAAAATCACCACATAATCCCTCCCCCAATACGGAGGAAGGGGGAAAAAAGCTTATAACAAAATACTTGGGCCCTCTAAGTACTTTTATTTTAAAAAAAAAAGGTGCATGTTTGTACTGTAGTAGTATCTACCTAAAATTCCGAATACACAGAGCTTAGTATTCTAAGAGTTGTGAAAATATTTCCTACAAAATCTACCTCCCTCCGAAAGAGCAGCAGCTTTGGTGCTCCCCCGCTATTTCATTCAGTATCTTGCTTGAAATATAACCCCCCATAACCAAACTATTTTACCCTAAAAGATAGGGGTCAAGAAGGGAACAATTCTATTAGTAGAATAAAAGGATAAGGAATTCTTTTTTTTCCCCTTAGGTTACACGGCACCAAATAAAGTGTCACCATGAGCCATCTCTTAGTTCAGTTTCTTAAATGTATACTTTAAAAAAAAATTGTAATAAAGAATGCATTTTAGTGAAAACTTTGAATTTATTTTGTACTGAACTAAAGCCTTGAGCAAGAGCAACTTTCAAGGCCACATTTCTTGTTAAGTTTAAGATGGCAGTCACAGTAAAATACAAATATGTACTTTAAACTAAAAACAACACACACACACAAAACAAATTCATAGCTTTCTAATTACAAATTTTAGGCGGTTTCCCTTTTACCAGGAGGCACTGATGATGATGGTGGTGACACATCGACTAAAAATTTAAGGCCAAAAATAGAAGCCAAGGATCTGATATCTACAAATATCTGTAATTAATTTCTAAGAAAAGCCGCACGGGCTGGAGATCAATAAAATATATGCACATTCCAAATGGTTTTAAATTTTCTTAACAGCAAAAAAAAAGAACAATGTAGAAAGTAATATTTTAATTAGGTAATAAAATAAATCACATTGATTTTTTTAGATTTATTCATTTTTTTTCCCTAGCTGGAGATTTGATTGTAAGAGAATACACAAACTTTCCTACCTTTATATGCTAATTTAATAGACAAAAGCAAAAGTCAAAAAAACAAAACAAAAAAAACAAAAAAAAAACAAAAAACAAATGGTTCTGAGAGTGATTAGGATCGGATAGTGAAATGATGAGAAAAGTACATAGAATGTCTGAAATAGAGCCAGCCTCAAGCCAATCGCAAAAACTACATTGGCAAGCCTTCCATGACATAAGACACACACATGTATATATATAATAAAATCAGGTGTTAGAAGTATATGGCAGTTAATGGATATAAAGAAGCTTCCCACACAGGTTTACACAAGAGGGAAATATCAAAGGTTTGTGGGGCAGCTCTTTACATGCCACCAACAGCAAAGCAAATTTGACATAAAACAGACCGGTCGCATAGACAGATGTGATGTGCGCACTGTCTGCAGGTTCTCCTTAAAGCAAACTGACCTTCAGAATGTAGGCTAAGCCATCTAGACATTAAAAAAAAGCAACAACCATCAATCAAATAAATAAATTCTTTAAAAAAATAATTGAATGAAATCAGAAGTGGAAACAAATCCGTTTCCATGCCAGTAAAACTTTCTTAAATGCAAAAATTTTTTAAAAACTTTTTTTTTTGTTTTGTTTATTTTTTTATAATTATTATTAAACATTTACTGCCCAAGGTGGTCTGATGACCTGTTAACTATATTTACAGATGTCTGATGAACATCTCTGGAATTATTCCACGCTTCTGCAGCGGTGTTTGCATCTCAAACCCTTCAGAGGGGCCCAACATAACAGTTCTTCAGAGTACAGGCCACCTAGTTGCACTATCCTTTTGCTCTGATCCTACATCACCTAAAATCTGGCATCTATCTATATTGTAGAAGAATAGGGGGATAAGTGCAACAGGGTGTTCGTAAAAGAATTGTCGGATAACATCTCTGCTGACATAATAACAGCTTCACTGAAAAGTAAATAAAATAACACTAACATTTGCGCGCGTTGTACATTATAAATATTTTTAAAAACCTGATGCATCAACGACATTATATTCGCAGGATCTGTCAGCTTCTATTGCACAAATGTCATCCCGTCTTTTGGTTTGACAAAATGTTTTTTTTTTTTTTTTTTTTTTTTTTACAGAAATCAGCAACTTTGTCCTATCTGATCAAATCTTGGAACCGATAAACCAAAAATTTTAAAGGGGAGAGATTAATATAAACAAAGGTTGGTTCATAAAAGCTCTGCCATGATCATAATTAAAATGGGCATGAAAATGACAGGGTTATTACTTTGAATCTGCAAAACAAAAACAAACAAACAAACAGGTGCCCCTATCAAGACATTCACAAAAACTCTATGCCAGGTTTCTTAAATAATTATGACTTTGGTTCTTGATTAACTCTCTTCACTGATGATAATCTAACTTAGACGAACAAATTTCAAACATTTCTTTGCTTTTAAACAAGCACTGGAAGCCGCACAGTTCTAATTTATATCATTACTACTTATGGTTTGATTTCAATGCTAAAACCACCAACAGGAAATTAAGAAATGCATATAAAATAATTAAATATCAGAATAGTGAAGAAAGTAATGTTTTTGATAGTCAGAGGTTGATATTTCAGACACCACCGCCACCCAGCCAAATCATATGGGCACTGTACAATTATGACGCACAAGCATTGTTTTTGTTGGTGAAGGAACTATGTCATCTCTCCTATGTGAGTTATTACAAAACAATCATATCTATTAACAGATTTCATCATTCCTTTATCTAAAGAACAGTAGCCTGTTCAGAAAAGACCATAACAATAAGAGAGTACCATTGAGGTCCCTGCTGGAAAAGGTTCAAACTCCGTTTGGTAAACACCTGTAAACACATAAGACTGCATGATAATGGAGAATACCATGTAGTAAACTTTAATCTCAGCCAAAATGGTGAATTTTTTTTTTTAAAACAGTGAAATTATCCTAATAGCTGAGTGGTTTAATACAAGGGAAATAACCTATTGAGATGTTGATTCAACTGTTTCACTGCTGCTTTCTCAATGTATAGCATATAAAAGTAGTGGTTTTCTATGTCATGTTACACTGTAAAAATTGCTATTAACGAACCAAAGCGGCTGCTTTACGACAAGTTTGGCAGGCCACAATGCTGGGCCTACAGCAGCAAAACAGTTAATGGGTAGCATCCCAAGCTATCAGACTACGAACTAAAAAAGGAAACATAAGCAAGCAATAATACATTTCTAAAGAGAATGAAAAGATGTCTGGTTTTATTAACAACTAGCTAGCATACAGCTGACTGGTGCTGGAGCATACAATTTTCCAATTTACGAGTAGGCATTTTAATTTTCCGATACACCCGAAATAAGCCTATGGCTACCTAGCCTAGGCTTATGGGATCTTTTCATGACATTAAATGTTTATGTTGTTACACAGTTCTACTACACTGACACAGGGGAATAAATAGATAAAAGTAATACAGGTAAATTACCATTTACTCACCTAAAATGTCGACTGAATTCTGCTTCCAGAGTGATGTTATAATACAGAGTAACTGCTAACACAAACTACATTTAAGTTAAATCTGGGGTCTCAGTTGTGGTGACATCTGGAATCTTTGCTGTAGGTACATCTAGGGTAGATGAAGTGGAGGCAACAGAATTATCGGTTATAGAGTGCTGCTCACCACTAATGATGACACCATCATTTCTACTTCCTTTGAAGCTTGAACTGATTTATAAGTGCACTATCTAAATTCTTTCTACTCCTTTCAGGGTCTTATGAACACATACATTTTTTACTTTCACTGTCAGCAAAAAAACTCAAGGATCTGATTCCTTTGCTTCTTCACATGTACTGTTGATGACCCTACATTGTAAAACTCACACAAGATGCATACTGATGTGCCCTTTTCTTTTCCAATCGCTACAACAATCCCACCTTCTGCTGCATCAATAGTGACAAATGCTTGCACTTATCAGCATTACCAACATCTTTACTACTTGCTGATCTCTTAGAAGACATGGCTAGGGGTAAATGAGAGCTAAATAACAGCAAACACCAAGAGCCAGGACGCCAGATCACTGGAACTTGGTGCCACTCACACCAAGTAGCCATCTGGCAAACTAAAACCATGCTGGACCACGGATGTTGCCAGACCACAGACTGCTGGATTAGAGGTTCAACCTGTATTAGTAAAAATTCCTCAAGTGACAGTATTCCAAGATCAAAGCAGAACAAATTTTAGTAAATTGACCAGAGTAAAGGTAAAGCAGTAGAATTTTTAGGTTCCTCTGAGCAGAACACAAAATAAAACAAAATTCAACCAAGCAACAACAACAAAAAGTAATCATGCAAATAAACCAGTTGCAATAATTTGTAGTATTTGAGAATGTAAACTATTCCATTTTGGAAATTTTATCTTTGGTGGTACAATTTATTATAAGATAGCAAGAAAACTTTCAATCTGTTTTTAAATGTGGTTTCTGACCAGTGCTTGAGAGCCTTAAAGATAGCAGTTCATCTATTTCATATCCAGATGTTGTGATTACCGACTTTAAACGGAAGATTTTTGGTGCTTAAAAGCCTGCATGAGATAAATAATACTTTACCCCCCCCCTCCCCAGTGGCACTGGTCTGGTGCAAGGGAGTCCTTTTTATTTATGGTTACATCCAATGGCTACTTGGAACTGCTGCAGACATTCTTCTTTGTGGAATTGTGACTTTTTTGATGAAACTTCAATGTTTTCGACAGGGTGAGGCATAAATCAGTCACAATTCTGATTCCTGACCTCACTTTCACTATTAAAATTTTATGGATTTATGAAATGCAGTAAGATTATATCCTGCTCAAATGTTTGCTTTGAATTTCTACTATGTCAAGTAGTTTCATATAAATAATTCATGGTTAAGTGTTTATTTGAAAAAAAAAACTTTTAATGATATCGAGAATTTAATTTTGTGAACATCACCAACACAAATTGGAAAAAAAAGCATAGTCACTGTGGAAAAGAAATCAGCGAAAAAGATTTTCTTTCATTTGTCTCACCTTTGCCACCTGGCACTTACCTGACTGTGTAATGGAGAACACCTGCACATACATATCTATTAGAATGTTGTCAATGTGGTCACACTTACCTAAAAAAGAAACAGGATACACATGAATTCTGATTAAGCTTAAAAAACTATTTACTGATAATGTACAGCAGAAAACCTCTTAGCTTATATCTCATTGTTAATGTTCAATATACATGCAACATGCCTATATGGATATATACACAAACTAACTGCAGATATCTTTAAAAGTTGAAAATAAAGAAAACAGCTGTTTTGTAATCATACAGTCGTCTTATAGAAAATAGAGTGGTCTTGTAAGCAGCCTTCTCTTACCCTGTCAACCCGCTATAAATGATTTCAAATACTCATGCAAATAAAGTATTTCCCTTTGATGGATAATCAGACTTATATGAGGGTCGCTCCGAGACTAATGCCTCCAATTTATTTCCATGAAAACTACAACAGATACAGGAAGCACAATAACACCATTGGATAGAGCAAGTCTTTAGCTACAAAACTATTTTTCCACATAGTCACCACCATTGGCTATCATTTTCGCCAGCGATGAACAAGAACTTGCATGCCACATTCGTAAAAATCTGCACCAGTGGAAGCAACCCACTTTTTCACAGCTGCGATGATGGCATCATTGTCAGGAAAATGTTGCCCACATAATCCATCTTTCATTGGCCCGAACAGATGGAAATCTGAAGGCGACAAATCTGGACTATATGGTGGGTGTGGTAGGACAGTACAGCAGAACTATGCAATGTGCCCCAAGAAAAGCCACTGTCTTCTTCTCTGGACTGACTCTGGAAATTCGGCTTTCAGCTTGGTCAGCGTTGCAATGTTGCAATCTGAGTTGATGGTTTCTCCGGTTTCCAGGAAATCCAGAAGGATCACGCCTTCCCTATCCCAAAAGACAGTGCACATCACTTTACCTGCTGATGGCTGTGTCTTGAACTTTTTCTTTTGTGGGGAATTCACATGTCGTCATTCCATGGACTGTCGCTTGTTCTCAGGCTCATATTGGTGGCACCATGTCTCATTGCTGGTGATGATGTGGTCCATGAAACTGTTGCCATCAGCCTCATATTGGTTCAGCAGGTCCTCACACACTTGCATTTGGTGGTCTTTATGTTCTCATATAAGCATCCGTTGGACTCACCTGGCACAAATTTTGCGATATCCCAACATTGCCAACATCGTCGCCAATGCATTGAAGCTGACATCCAGCTCCACACAAAATTCCCTGGTCATAATTCGCCAATTCCCACGGATGAGCTGATCAGGGCCACTTGGAATGTGGCTTGTCTCTCACATTGCTGTCGCCACTACTGAAATGTGCCACCTACTGCCTCACTTTGCTCGCACCCTCTGTTTAGTCTCCATAAACATTCAGCAAGTGTCGATGAATGTCAATGGGTGCAATTTTATCTGCATGGAGGAATTTGATGACACACCTCTGCTTCATATGCTCATCCATGTCAGACGCCATTTTGCCAGACTGTTCCTCTGCTGCTATCTACCGCACAGCAACCAAATTTTATGAGATATTGGTTGGTAGGAAACTTTACTGCCATACCACCAACATCCGCCTCTGATGTTGTGGACATACAAAACAAAATAGGAGGCATTAGTTTCGGATCGACCCTTGTAGTATACTAAAAGTAAGCAAATAGTGAAGCATTCAAATAACATTTTTGTCTGTTAACTAACTCCTGGGTACAGTAAAATGTTTAAGACAAGAATTCTCTACTAAAAAGTGTGATATAAAAAAGGATGTAATGTCCGATAGAGTTATACTCTATTTATACTGTAAAATACCCTGCTGTTTAATTAATATTTTTTGGTAAATGGTACATTATATTTGTAACCATATAAATAAATCACATACACACAAACTGATGAGGTAAATGTTAATTACACTGGCTCATTTGACCGATAGCATGCCATTATTAGTTTCACACAAAATACATTTCAAATTTATCATTGAGCTATTCCACAAAAATGGGAATACATCATAAGAATAAATACAATGTGGAGAAGGATCTTGGCTGTTTCATGGGGGCAGATCATGACTTTGAGCAAGAACAATATTCATATATTTTAAATAAGCAGCAAACAACAGCTGGTCACTCAGTGGAAATACTGTTAACATCCAGAATTTCTGCTGGAGTGTGGAGGGGGCACTTCACAACAATAAGAAATTTTTCCCATGATAACAAAGAAATAGCGGTGAATTAAAATACAAAAACCTAAAAAAAAAAAATGTTTCAATATGGAATCAAACCTCCCAACAAAATGAGTTTGTTTTTGTTTTAAATTGATTTCTTTCTTTAAAGCCATAAATAAATTTCACCAAAATGCTTCATTCAATCCACAAATATAAAGTATGACATTCTCCTTTTGGTTCCAGAATTGTGATGTTTTGTAGCACAACAAGCAACTTTGCGTGTTCCCATAAAATACTTTTTCCGTGTGATAACTTAACCAGCATTGCTTGTTCTTGACAGAATTCTAATAGAATTAGATTTTCCCTACTTTATCAAATAAGCATGCATGGGCACCCTACTTTCTCTTCCTCAGCAGCTCCCATGAGATCCCAGTATGTATTATTCCATGCCTGTGTCCAGCTAGACCAAATAACACAGGCTTTGTATAATATAGAAATGTATAGAGAGAGAGAGAGAGAGAGAGGGGAGAGAGAGATGATGATGATGATGTTTGTTGTTTTTCGGTTTTAGATAAATATGATTTGGTTATACAGGTACTAGAATTTTGTGCTCAATGACACCAGCCACAAACATATTCAGAATTAATATCATCAGGGGCATTTACATGTGATGCTTTCCTTATCAGTAAAAGCTGCAATGTACAAATTTGTCTATCAGCAGTTAACCACCCAGCCTACATTAGTTTAGCAAATAAATTATGGCCGCTCTTATTAGTTATTACCAGCTGGTCAGGCATCTTTAGATGTTGGGGATAAACTGGGTGGAGAAGAGTGAGAAAAATCCAAGCCAGAGTTTGCCAAAGCAAATCAAGCCATTTAGAATGTGGACACAGGGCATGCAATCGTAACAAGCTAATTTACAGATTATCACACTGCCCTACTTAAGTTAATATACTTTATTTTACTTTACCAAGTGGTTATTAAAATTTCAAAATTCATTAAATCTGTGATGATTCATTTTTAAATTAGTCAATGCATTATGCCAAACTGTTTCAGTGATAAATAATTCATGTTTATACTTATAAAATTTCACAAGATAGTAAGCTAACTATATAAACCTAATATCGAAAATTTTCTTTTTAAAATTTTTCACAAATAATCTATTCAAAGTTTATTTTTTTTCCAAAGATCCAGATCCTCCTCCTGTCTCAAGCTGCTTCACATTTCTATGGTGTAAGCACCAGATCCAGAGGGGGAACACACAACTTTTCATACACAGATAATAACCAAAGATATGCGCAAGACTATTCTGGGTCAGTACAATGTACTGATATAACTCTAAACGATTGATCCTTGCCAATGATTGATCAATGCAATTGCTCAATGCGGCAGATGGCTGGAGTCTAATCTTTTCTAATATAATTAAAGATGGCAAACACCCAGAAAAGAAAATGATTTGGCTATTTTTGTTTTTCAAACTTTTTCAAGCTTCAAAACCCAGGGGAATTGCAGTGAGGTCTGGATCCTTTTCAACTTCTAACTGAAATTCTGAACACCAGCAGTATTTTAGAGTATTACATACCAGATGCAAATTAATTCAAAAGATCTGCAGAGAGAGAGATCGATCCTTTGGTGTTATTAATCATCATAAAACAAATTTGAAAAGAAAAAAAAAAGCCTTGCTAAGATGCATACTACAGTATATTATAGGCAAGACAGAAAAGAAAGATGCCATGCTGCCTTTCAAAGCAACCCCTCTATGTACCCCCCCTCTATCCAACCTTTTCTTTTTTTGTCAAAATAATATTGACAAATAAAACATGAGAATGGCACTTCTAGGTAATATGGCTGCCTTCTATTGATGATAAACTAAAGGTTTTACAACATGTCGATGTACAGCTTGGCAAAAGGCCTTATCATTGGTTAACATAAAACTCATTTAATTGACTAGAATTAATAACTTCCCTCCTCTTTCATGCCTTCCAATAAACACCTGACATTTTGCAAAATACATCAATTCAAAAATATTTGGCGGGCACCATGTAACTTCACATTTTAACAATTTATTTTTAAAGGAAGGTAATCATGTATATAAAACACAAAATTCTTTAATGTTACTAAAATTAATAAATAAATAAATAAATAATATATAGAGTTAAAAATATTTATTCAGGTGCTTTGCAAATTCATTGACATTGTCACTAGTGAAAACCAGTATACCTATTTCGTATGTTATCAAAGTTTTCATTTAATGTCAAAGAAAGCATACCATTGAGGTAATTACTGTTTCTGTCACTGAAGATGGATAGGTTCAAAATACATGTGCAATTAGCATTTCCTAACTGCATTGACAGCTTAAGCTTTTGTTTACCACGAACAATAAATGTTGCTATGATTTACAAGAGGAGATATAAAAACAAAACAGGGTTGAGCTTCATTATTAACACTGGACAAAGTATCATATTTCAAATCATGTAGACAGAACTTTACCAGATAAATATTTGCACTCAAAACTACAAATGCAGGAAACAAGGCACAGCACTCAACTGTTCCATAGCAACAGCTGTGAAACAATACCAAATGTAGCATTAAGTTTTAATTTATACATGCTTTAGGGTATAAGGCATGTAAATGTGCGTGTGGTTGCACTGAGAACTAACCTGTAAGTATTGAACAAATAAAAACAAAAGCAGATATTCATAGAGATTTGAAAAAATTAAAAGGAACGTGGCAATCAAATTATCAATGTCCACCTGTCGGCATTCGCAAGATGATAAAAAAAAATTTTAATTATCAAATGAATCACCTGAAAGTGGGTCATACAATAACTATTTAAATAAATATCAATGCTACAAAATGATTAAGACTCAAGATGAAAAGTGAAAATCATTTTTTTTTAAATGTCAGGAAAATTAGAAAACAACTAAAAAAAACTGCTATCCAGGTGATAAACCGACATAAATGTTCAAACAATAGACAGCATCAGAAAGAATCTTTCTATCTTCTCTCTTTGCTACACTGAAAAATTTTTTATTTCCATCAATCCACTATATGGATTTAACCATAAGTTGGTATATAAAATCTTCTTGAGATGACAGTAGTAAGCCTGTATATTTTATAAGATATCTAAGCAATGAACTTTAATACCACAATGTTCAATCAACTCAGAAATGTAGACAGAACATCAGGGATTAGGCTGACAAAGCCATCGATCATCCCTGAAGTATGGAATAGGATATCTAAATCCAACATAATAAACATGCTAGTTGTGTGCGCGCATGCATGTGCTTTGTGAGAGAATTTGACAGATTTCAGCAACACCCAGATAGACATCAAGCATATTTCTGCAGATTTCCTTTAATCCTTTGATGACGATCATCCATGAAGGCAGAAGGAGAGAGAAAAAAATCTGTGAATCTGCATAAAATATTATCTAAGGAACAGCCCAGAAGTTTAACTATGCTTCGAAATACAATTTTTTGAGTCCAAAGAAAACAAACTACAAAAACTATAACTTTGGTTACAATTAATTGAATTACAGTTCTGACAAAGCCTCTCCTCTAGATCCCATATCTTTTTTTTTTTTTAAATCCAGCAACAGATTCAGAGAAAATATATAGATGATATTATACAACTGCGGCAGATATTATATGACCAATGATTGGTTAACTGAGTACATGGCCGAAATAAAGCAGACACATCAGATTTCCAGAATGTGGTGGCTGACTGGATTCTTAATCAGAAAAAGAAATGCAAGAAGAACCAAAGTTGAAAAAAGAAAATAATAATAAAAAACTTGATAGGACAGACTTTAGGAGCCAAAATGCATTGACAATGAAGTGTATTGTGGAGTCTCCAGAGGCAAGGGGAAACTAGATGCTTGTGAATTGAGCCTGAAAGCCAAGTTTATCATTGTTACAGGACAAAAATGACATGAACAGCATAAGAATATATTTATTAAGTTTTTTTTTTTTTGATTTCTGAGATAAAAAAACTAGTAAAAAAAAAGAAAAGAAAAGCTTAAAACAGTAATAAGAACTGGGAACCATGGTACAACTGTTATATCTGAATTCGCACTAATTAATTGCAGTAAACCATACACGAAAAGTAATCTGTTTTAGACAAAATACAGATCACTGTCATAAAAGTTTGATCATAAACTTTGTACAGGTGCACTATGCTGTAATGTGTACAATATTAAAAAACTCACATTTAGCACTGTTCAGAGCATCTATTCCATTGCATTTGTAGATTCTATGCATGGAATCTATCAGATTATAATGGTGACATAACTAAGTTTCTTTCCATAAACTTTCAAGTTATTCATTTAATTGCTGGTATATTGCCCTTAGTTTGTCTCTCAGGTATCATTAAGGTTAAAGTCTAGACTCTGTAGAGACCCAGGAAGCAACAGCAGTACATTCTACATCTTCAAACTGATGTGGTGCTGAATACAGTTGAAAATCCCTTCCTTAATCAAATACAGGTAAGAGAGTATTCTCAAGGATAAATTTGTAATCTTCATCAATAAATGTAAGACAAGTTTTAGCTCCATACCAAACAATAAAGGATTAAGGGCTGCTGATATGCCATGCCATGCCATGGTTGGGTTGGGATCAGCTATGTGGGTTTTCTCCCACATCTAAAACTAAAACGTTCTGGCAGTTTTCCAGTTACTTGTGGAGTGCAGGTAGTCAATTGTCTGGTCTCCTCAAATATTCCTTTACACCAGGTTAAACTGCTTGCTGTTTGGATTGGAGCTGCTATATTATAAACAAACCCAAGCATCCAGGTGTTTTTCACTGTCAATGACAATCTTCAATTATGAGAAGTGACCATTATTATTGTTGTCCATGTAGTTGCTATTAGTGGCAACATGGTGTATTGGCTTATCACCCAGAATCTACCTTAGCAGCTCATTTTATACAAATGACAAAGTTGAGATATGTAAAACATAAATGAACTTATTTTTGGGGATATTCAAATTAGTGATAGATCTACAGTATTAGAAATAATTATGAAATAGAAGAAAAATTTGGTATAAAATGCAAATAACACAATAGAATTATATCTCATGTAAAAAATGAAATGTATAGAAATCAATTTGAGCTACTAAAGACTATTTCATATAGCAGATTGCAACTCAACTTCATGTTTAAAAAAAAATGTAAACAGGACTCTGAGAAGGATACACAAAACTGGTACTACTGACAAAAGATGCTAATGAAGAAAAAAATCCAAATTATCCATAAGTGATGTTAAGTACCTCAGGCCTGTTCTCTACATGAAAGACAACAAGCCAGAAGAGATCTTGTGAATGACCTGGCTGCAAGTACAGGTGTTGACATTTCTTCAAGAACAGTAAAATACACATTAGGATGAAATGGTCTCAACAGATGTATAACTCTGCCTGTAAACCTTTGCCATAGAGAGGCAACCAAACATCAAGGCTGAAATGAACAGCAATGTAGCAGTTGGATGACCAACCCTGGAAGAAATTGTTCTTTACAGATGCATCCAAGCTTTAACTGTTTTGCAATAAGCAACAGCAGTTTTCTTGAAGGCGGAGTGCAGAGCATTATAACAAGTAGTGTAGAATAGCTACAGTGAAACATGGGGATGGATCAGCACAAGTGCAGGGCTACAACCAAGGGTATCAGAAGCATATTAACTGCTGACAGATACAAGCAGTTTCTCACCCATCACGCCATTCCCTTAGGAAAACATCCATAAGATTAATCTTCTAACATGAGTATGACCCCAAGCATTTAGCCAATTTAGTGAACAACTAAATGGAATGTACAGAGGTTGATGGAACATTTACAAAGAGATGTCTTGGCCAGCACAAAGTCCTGAATATGAACATCAATGAGGCTATATGGAAGTTATATGGTTACTGAGAAAGTCAAACAACATCCAAACACTTTGGATAAATTATGGAAAGTGCTACAGAATATTTGGAACATCATTTCACAGTCATACATTGATAACCTGTATGGGAACACGAAAACAAGGGGTCATGGTCTATATAAAGCAAAGGGCTCACACAACAAATACTAACACACTGTGAAACAGTTTCATCTTGTCATTGAACATTTTCTGTAATATACATCTCTGTTGTAATTATTATTTGTGCAGCAAGTAAAGAACACATACGAGGTCTGTCCAAAAAGAAACCGAACCTTTAAAACAGCGTGCCAACCATCCAGCACAGTGTGCTCATGACTGCAGTGCTGTGTATCAGTGACCTTGACCTTCAGTCTAATAATAGCCGCACCACGCCACGTCAGTTAGTCATCAATCTACATGCGCTAGAGTGAACATATGTTTAGTGCATTTCGTGATTTGTCGCAAGTTGAACAATGAAGGATCTTGAAGAGCAATGTATGTGTGTTAAATTCTGTTTCAAATTGGGAAAAACTTTTACAGAGACTTTTCTAATGTTGCAACAGACCTATGGGGAGGATTGTTTGAGCCGTATGCAACGTCACGAGTGGTGCCAGCATTTCAAGTCGGGAAGAACATCCACGACAACAGACAATGATCACATTGAGAAAGTGCGTGCTGTGATCCATGCAAATCATTGCCTGTCCGTGAAGTTTCCGAAGGAGGCGGCATCGTGCCACATGATTTTAAAGGAAAAATTGAACACGCATCGTGTAGCTGCAAAATTTGTGCTGCGTCTGCTGACAGATGAACAAAGAGAGAACCGAGTCAGTGTCAGTCAGTCAGGAGCTCTTTGATCGTTCGAATGCTGATGGAAGCTTTCTGAGAAGTGTCATAACAGGTGATGAAATGTGGGTGTATGGCTATGATGTTGAAACAAAAGGCAGTGGGTTGGATTATCGTTGCCGCGACCAAAAAAAGCACGTCAGAGTCGCTTAAATGTGAAGGTGATGTTGATTGTCTTTTTTGATTGGAAGGGCGTCGTTCTTCATGAGTTTGTCCCACTTTGTCAGATGATCAATAAAGAGTTTTACTTGGATGTCCTGAGGCATGGAAAAACAAAACCTGGATGCTGCACCTGCTCAAGACAACTCTCATCCCCCAGCTGCCCTACTCTTTGGATTTGGCCCCTTCGGACTTTGTTTTGTTCCCAAAGTTGAAATCCACACTGAAAGGTCACCGATTTCAGACGATAGAAGAGATCAAAGAAAATTCGCTAAGCGAACTGCGCACTATCCCTGAAAACGCGTTCCAAAAACTGGAAAAAAACATTGGAAGCAGTGTATCAACAGTGGAAGGAACTATTTTGAAGGAGACAAGTATGATTAAATTGTAAGTAAAGTAATAAATTTGTTTTTTTAAAAAGTTCGGTTTCTTTTTGGACAGACCTCGTATACAGTAAATCCTCTCTTAACTGAAATATTTTAGAGATGAAAATTAAAGATGAAGCTGGCTTCCAACTCCATGTGTCCTTCATTGCATATGGCCAGTTCAACACAAATGCTATCTAGCCCCTTTAGGCTGAGATGAGTAGTATAGAGGTGGTAAAGACTAATGTGGTGTAATAAAGAGTTAAGAAACTTCTATTTAATCCTAAATAGTATAACGTAAAACTAATTAAGCATTGACTTTCCTGTCAGTTTTCTTTTATAGCCTCAGTTGCTTTTGATGTAAGATGTGTGCTATTGATCATACCAAGCATGATGTATTCTGGTTTCAGTGGGCTGCTTTGTCTCACCAGTGTATTTCTTACCATAGCTAAGAGTTAGAATAAATCATACACATAACTGTCCACTTGCCCCCTTAAATTATGGTCTTTTGTTATCAAAAAATTCTCCCAAGGCTAAAGATGCAAATTCAAAACCATATTAATGGTCTAAATTTATCACTATAGATCATTCAGCACCAAGAATAAAAGTTCTTTTCTTGTTTTCTAATATGATGCTCAGTGTTTTTCAATAGAATCACAGTGCAAGGACTGTGAAAAACTTGGTATCTGCTGCAAGACGACTGACAGTTGTCACAGGGTAAAAAAAAAGTGTGAAACCTTAGGTGAGAAATTTCTGGAGTTGATGAAGGCTAATTTTTCCATTCTTACGTGTTACAGTGTTCCATTTGACTGGTGGTGTTGGTCTGGGCATGCTGTTTCTAAACAGGAAGTGAGTAACAACCCTTCCTTTTTATGGTCACATAAATGGAAATGGCTAACAAACATGGCTCTTTGTGAAATTGCAATGCAATGCTTTCTAATGAGATGCCAAAGATTTGAAGAGAATGGGATGTGCCCACATGGATTACATTCATTCCCAACTCATCATTGCTGATTTTATTATATAATTTTTTTTACACATGAAAGTATTGACTCAACAAGGAACAGCATAGGTTCTCTTCATCCTGATGCACCCCAAGTAGCACTGATATCAGGTAGTTCTACAAGAGATAAAACCTCATGCTTCCATTTAATTTTGTAATGAATAAAAAGTATTTCCACTAAAAGTCAATGCAAACAAAATATTTTGGTTTTAAGCAAAACAATCTTTAGTAAGTTATCTGCTCTTTGTACTATCTTTTTTTGAAAGAAAATATTGGAACAAGTATTTAATATCAAGTGACTTCCAAGGGAATTTCACAAAATTTTAAATCTGAAGATTTTTCAAATGTTAAAGGTCTCCTGTCAAGATTACCATAAAAAAAATTCAAAAACACTACACAAGTCTTAGTTTTATTCATCCTGTTTATATGGGTTATGACATCACAATGGTGGTGTCTCAAGTAACAATGAGAACATATAATAAATTATTTCTTATGTACAATAACTGGTAACTTTAGCATTGAAACTAAATCAGAAACTAGTTTTTTTTAAAATACAGGTGCATCTCAAAAAATTAGAATTTCATGGAAGAGTTCAATATATTTTGTCAGTTATTTCAGAAACTGAAAATTGTATATATTCTGGACTCATTATATGTAAATTAAAATGTTTCAAGCATTTTTTAATTTTAATTTTGATAATTACGGCCTACAGCACAAAAAAAAAGAAAAAACGCATCTCAAAATATTAGAATATTCCATTTCTAGTTTGAGTAAATCACTATTAATGCAGTATAAATACCATGAATCTCTCAGTCTGGTTCAGTACACACAACCACAATCATGGGGAAGACTGCTGACTTGACAGTTGTCCAGAAGACATTCATTGACACCCTCAACAGGAGGGTAAGCCACAGGTCATTGCTGAAAGGGCTGGCTGTTCGCAGAGTGCAGTATCAAAGCATATTCATGGAAAGTTGACTGGAAGGGAAAAGTGTGGTAGGAAAAGGTGCATAAGCAAGAGGGATGACTGCAGACTTAGGGGATTATCAAGCAAAGATGATTCAAGAACTTGGGGGAGCTTCACAAGGAATGGACTGAGGCAGGAGTCGGTGCATCAAGAGCCACCACGCAAGACGGGTCCAGGAAATGGGCTACAAGTGTCGCATTCCTAGTGTCAAGCCACTCCTGAACCAGAGAACGTCAGAAGCATCTTACCTGGGCTAAGGAAAAAAAAGAACTGGACCGTTGCTCAGTGGTCGAAAGTCCTCTTTTCAGATGAAAGGAAATTGCATTTCATTTGGAAATCAGGGTCCCACAGTCTGGAGGAAGAGTGGAGAGGCACAGAATCCAAGTTGCTTGAAGTCCAGTGTGAAGTTTCCACAGTCAGTGATGATTTTGGGTGCCATCAAGTCCAAAGTTACTGCAGCTGTCTACCAGAAGATTTTAGAGCACTTCATGCTTCTGTCTGCTGACAAGCTTTATGGAGATGCTGATTTCCTTTTCCAGCAGGACTTGGCACCTGCCCCCAGTGCCAAAACTACTAGTAACTGGTTTGCTGACCATGGTATTACTGTGCTTGATTGGCCAACCAACTCACCTGACCTGACCCCCAGAGAGAATCTATGGAGTATCATCAAGAGGAAGATGAGAGACACAAGACCCAACAATACAGACAAGCTAAAGGCCACTATCAAAGCAACCTGGGCTTCCATAACACCTCAGCAGTGCCACAGGCTGATCGCCTCCATGCCATGCTGCATTGATGCAGTGATTCATGCAAAAGGAGCCCCCAACCACCAAGTATTGAGTGCATAAATGAACATACTTTTCAGAAGTTTGACATTTCTATGTTATAAACCCTGTTTTTTTTATTGATCTTATGAAATATTCTAATATTTTGAGATAGTGGATTTTTTTATTTTCATGAGCTGTAAGCTGTAACATCAAAATTAAAACAAAGGCTTGAAATATTTCACTTTGTGTAATGAATCTAGAATATATGAAAGTTTCACTGTTTGAATTAAATTACGGAAAAAAAATGAACTCTTCCATGATAATCTAATTTTTTCAGATGCAGCTGTATATTGTTAAAATGTAAACTTAGTGTTCCCTACGTTAATTCTGCCTATCCTTTATTGGAACTGCTGAACTGTAAGAAAATATAGTTTATGAATGCATGCAAAAAAGTTCCCATGTTTTATGCTAATCAGCCTGGTTGAAAAACTTGTCAGGTGTTTAATTTTTGGCTTGCAATCATAGTACAATGAATTTAATGACACATTTCACGTATTTACCACAGGTATAATTTACTCATGATTAGACAAATTCAAAATGCCATGTCAAATCAATTTTTCATAAGATAAAGAATGGTATAAATTAGTTGATTTTCTGTTTTGCACAATCAATTCATTATGTAAATAAGGCCGTTTTCCAGAATCATGAAGTCTGGGCGTTTGCATAAAACTGCAATAAGGAGGGTTAATTAACTTTTTATTCCTTTTTTATTATTGCAACCAAGGCAACCAGATAATTAGTTGACAGCTGCACAGGTGTTTTATGCAGCTAATTACAGACACTAGAAGAGTACCTTACACAAACAGTGGATGCTAACCCTGCTAAAAATTGAATGTATCAAGCACATAGCAACCAATATGGAAACTTAGCAGCAGCTTTGACAGCCAGATTCATCTTCCCCAAAATGACATGTAATCTAAATATACACAAAATATTTGACTTTTAGTTTTGCCATACCAATCAAAGTGTCCATATCTTGTTTTCACTTTTTAAAAAAATACGCAATCCGGACAAAGGCACCCACTGAGATTAAAGTGCAAGTTGTCGACTTTTTCTTTCTCTCTCTCTTTTTTTTTGAATGATCGAAGGCATAAGTTCAAAATGTGTTTGTTTTTACATTTACTTGGGTTGATTACCTGCTTCTTACATCCATCTATAGAAGTGTTTTATCTGGATCTCTAGAAGTGTATCTTGTGATATCTTAACATGGATCAGCTGCATGATATCTGTATGGGAGTGGAGGTATGATACAAGAACTGAAGTCGTAACTAGTTGCCATGCAACACAATCCCCAGTCTTGCATGCAACTTTGAAATGTACACAGGTTTCTAAAATCCATCAGCACTGCTCCAATAGTTACCAATGATAGAGATACATTTTCTGCCAAAAATAAAACCACAAGCACCATTCAAAAATAAGTTCAATCATTAGAAAAACAACCAGCAGAGTCTAAAATAGATTTAAGCCTCCACCCATATGGCAGATTAGGGCTTTAATACAGAAACTGACTTCTTAAAATAAGGGTAAAGTGTGTGAATGTTTATGCAGGGGGAGAGTGCTAATGAAGTCCACAGTATAAGTGTTTGAAAATTATTGCAGACACGCTGAGCCAAACTAACCTTTATTACTAAATTAAATTAATCTCCAAGTCGATGCTAAACATAATGTGTACAACTAAACAAACCTCACCTATAATTAAAAAAGAAATACACCTTCCATAGTGTGCACAAACCCAGATCATGACTGCTGGTCGGTCATTCATTCATTACCCCACCCTAGCATACATGAGTATCTAATGGGAGAAAGAGTTGAATGGCTGCTAACCTCAATGAGCAACTACAACCAACAACCATAGTTGGTGACTTGTGTGAATCAAACATAATTAAAGGTTGTTGCCATTCCAGGCCTTCAGCATTCCTCCCTGACATTATCAGTTTCTCCTCTTCTTTAGCAGGAAATCATTACAGGGATAGGTCTAGTATGGCAATACTGGAATGTAGAGCCACCACCAGTTCAGCAGGTAAAAACCTAATACCATTCTCTGAATATAACAAAGAATTGATCAAAACAAAGGCAAAGAAATATCTTATCCAGTTTACAAAGTATAGGTAAAAGGATCTCAACTAGTGTTACTTTACTTATTTTACTATTATTAAATATATCTTTTGCTCACTCTAACCTAAAAATAATTTGATGAGTATCTTTGAATTATAAACTTTTTAAAGTTTAAAATATACCAGGTATCACCCAGTATTGTTTCTTTCCCCCCAAAAGTCTGTTTTAATTATTAATTTTATGATAAGCTTGCCAAAGTAAAAAGTTAACTGTAATTGACGTACTTATAAAACCGGTTCTATTAAAACATTCATAGTATTCCTTATTACTGCATAATTAACTTGATTTGAGTGTTACCACAAAGCCGACACGCTCAAGCGACATGCGACAATAAAGCTGATAGAATGTTAAAGACGCCTTGTGTATATCACCACTGACAGACGTGAAGTTTGGGGCAATCAGATCGAGAAGAAAATAGCGCAAAATTTTGGACTCACAAATGAGGACTGCATAACCCATTATAACAACAACAACAACAACAACAACAAAAGCACTGTTTGGCAGGTGAGGTCCAAACCACTCACGGTACTTGAAGACATCACTAATTTTGTGAATGTAACAACACACAGCTCTACATAATTTGCATAAACTGGGCTACAAGAAACACATGGCTTAGCAAAAACCCATGCATACAGAAAGAAGCCAATGTAAGCCACAGATTTGAATGCTCTTTTTCATAAGCTGATCATGTGGGTTTTCTCTGCCAAGGTGGAGCTACTTGTGGTGCAGGATAAGCAAATCTGAATTAACAAACGTCTGTGCAATATATTACTCTAATATTTTGTATTACATATGTTTTAAAAAAAACATGAAGATAAATGATTTCAAATATAAAACAACAAAAATTGTTGGAACAGCAAGAATAATAATTGGATGGGAGGTGTCTGGCAGCTAGACCAGTGAATGGCCCAGATACCCTTATAGATAACATTTACAAGCACATGCCCAACAAGGCCTCAAAGATGCCAGTAAAGTTCATTTACATCTTTTGGAAACGAACAAAACCACATCAAAAGAAAAATATGCATAAGTCCAATATAGGCCATTAAAAATTAAAATTTTTTTCCCTCACAATCATTATTTTAGAAAATAAATGTTCAGTTTGCTTATTTCTCAAATTGGGCCACAGGGCTGCACAAATTTTCACTGTCAGTCATATGATTTTCCTTTTGGTATTGTATAGATTAGAGTGTTTTCAAACTAACTGAGTTAATAGTGGGCCCCTGTTCAGTTTCTTATGAGTTACTTTGAGAAAACCCTGATCTGACCAACAGGTCACCAGATACAGTTATCTCCTTGTTTAATAATGGCTGCTGAGAGTGGTCACCTGCTACATCAAGTTTAATGGTCTAACATCAAGATTACTTACTCAGAAAATGAAACAAAACAATGAGAATATACTTAAATGTATTTTGATTTCTTGGAGCATCTAACAAATGTAAGATTATGGTAATCTTCTGTAATACTCCAAAAATATGCACATGTGCGTATAATTTTCAAAATTATTTTCACACCTATCTTTAATAAGTCTGGTTCCCTGCTAATGAAAATGAAGTTCGCAAAATAATTAAAGGGAAATAATCTAGTAGCCTGACAAAACATCAAAGGCATTTAAAGGAAATAAAAGCAATGCTATGTTAAATTATAATACGTGACTGGTGGTTATTGCATAGCTAGTTTATATTCAAATTCATAATAAACTAAGTAATAACCGAGAAACTACCATGCAACATCCAAGGCCCAAGTCCTGAATCAAGAATGGCCGCCAGGCACCAGGAGAGATCAACCATTTAAAACCACATCCTCTTAATGCCACAAACAGAAGCAGGCATGGAATATGTCATTTCTCTCTCTCAAAGAAGCCTAATCCACTCAGAGAAATACTACATGTAAGATAAAAATATCTGACATGCTGATGACTATAACCAAGGCCGGTTACATCAAACTTCGGTGTAATAACTAACGATTTTGGCATGAACAAGATCTGGTACTATTTAGCTTACAGTCTTAGGTTCTCCAGCCAATAACAACAAAAAAATAATTAAAATTAAACATTTCTTCTTTCAATTGGAATGAAATATTTTATTAAAAATAGCTTTCATTACGGGGCCTCCCTCAAAAAATTAAGAGTGCATCTAAAAGATAATTAATCTAAAATTCTTCCAATGTAGCCCCTTTAATCATCTGATCATACTGGCATACATATCTGTATAAAATACATTCTGACTTAGCACATCAAACACCTTCCTTATAACATTCACCCACCAGACATTTCTTTACTGAAATATTTGCTTTCTCTTTTTTTCTCCTTTAAACATATGCACACATACTTTTTCTTTTTTTTTTTAAAGGATATCATAAGGAATGAATCCACATATATGGTGAACAGCTAACTGGGAAAGAATTCTGTACCAGGGTATGGGGCAGGAAGCCTCAACAGCCAGGAAGTATGTTTTTACTCCTGTCCCAAATTCCCAGCTATAAAATTCCTAGCTGTCAAATCAATTATAGAAACCAGTCCACACCCAGTCTGCATTCTCATTGTCCCCAGAACCCACTGACATGGTTACTCCCTCTTCCCTAAACAGGCACACACACACACACAATCAGGCCACCCATGTGGGATTACTGCACCATTATAAAAGCCAATGTCAGGGAACTCCCACAGTTTATCCAAATCCTTCCCACTCTTTCAATTTCTGTCCCAGGAGGGGGAGACAGATAACTCTTTGAGGGAAGCCTTTGTAAGTGACCTGTGTGATTTACACTTAGGCCAAATTTGGAATCATCTTTCTCATGGGAAACACTAGAACTGTAAAGCACAGTGCTGGTTGAATGCATTACACATCCAACCCAAGATCAATAAGATGTATGCTGCAGACGCCTGGCATTACAATCACAGACATGCATTAAAGGTCACATAATTACATGCTGACTGTTCTTTGAAGACATTTTTCACCTACTTTGTGCATGCATGTATGTATTAGTTCAAACAGTGGAAGTCTATATGCTTGACCAGTTGTTAGCAACATTAACTGATATTAGAAGCACAAAAAAAAAAAAACATGCAAGATTTAGTACACTTATAATAACAGTAGACATGATATTTAGGAGCAATGCACTAAGAAAATAAGGATACAGAAAGAAGCATCATCTAGGCAATCTGGACAATGACATCAAGGGAAGAGGTTACTTTGATGGTGATATCTGATAGAAACGATGGTAATAAATGATAGAGAAAAAGATGATAACAATGATGATTATGATAATAATAACAAAATTAATGCAGTATAACAATAATAATAACCAACATATGAAAAGAATTCACTATCAGGCATAGAGAAAAAAGTGTACAAAATAATTTAAAATTATCAGTACTGACATTGACTGACAGCAACAAAGTCTAAATCAGGGGTCGGCACGATACGGCCCGCGAGGCACTCTCATCCGGCCCGCGGAGCCTTTCCGGAAAAATGACAAAATATTCAGTCCTTGAGAAATCATGGCTGTGTGTGCCTTTTATTTTTCAAGCGTTCTTGAGTGCTGCACGCGCTTGCAAGTGGGCGCTCAGACGTGTGATCACGTGTGCGATGCACGCACAAAATTGACAAGGCGCGCGCAGACTCAGGTGTTTTGTCCGAAAGCAGGTCAGGGCTACTATAAAATGGCGTGAGCGCACACGTTGATAACAGTCTGTCAGAGTTTTTGCGAGCGCGTTACGCATTAATTACTTGTCATCGGTAAGCTGTGTTAACTTGCAATTGTTAAGAAATCACTTAATTTATAGATGTAAAGTGGCAATAGAAACGATTTTTGGCAACTCATAACCATCCGGCCCGCGGACATGCGGCTAATTTTGAATCCGGCCCGCGAGCCGAAAAGGTTGCCGACCCCTGGTCTAAATCATTTTAGTTGCAACTATTTTTTAATACCAGCTTTGTGTATTTATTTATTTTAAAATTCTTAATGCAAATTTATTTCTTAATCCCACATCATGGCACTTCTGCTGCTTCCATGTATAGTACAGATAATTCAACCCGTCCCCCTTTTTTGACTTTTCATTACTCTTTTAAATTGGATTTTTCATAATTTAAGTTAGTTCCAATGTTCAAATGCCACTAAAAGCTTTTTTGTTATTGTAATAATTAATTTTAAATTAATTAAAAGGGAAGGGGGAGTTTCACTAAATATGGATTATGCAAATCAAGGCTGATTTAATAACATCAAGTGACTGAGTATATGAGATTGATACCCTCATATAATACTGTTTAATTGTCTCCCTCAAGATTGCTAAAGGCAATTAAAGGTCAAAGTAATCAAATAGTCCCCTTTTAAACTTACATTAAGTAAAAGTTCTCTGCAACAACAACACAACAGTCACATGCGAAGAAATGTCAAGAAAACGCAAGTCTGAGCTTATTTCATCATAGAAAGTTATGTATGTTGGAAATATATATTTAAAACCGTTGCACACCCCTTACACAGTTTAAAGTTTGTCTACAAAATATATATATAAGGGTTAAATGCTTTAGCTAGTTTGAACTGATAGGTACTCATTTCTTTTCATTTTTGACAGTTTTCCCTACACATTTCTGGTAAAATTCTAAAAAATTTTTTATTTATTCAGTTTCTCAGTAATAAGAAGCACACTGCTTCATTATTGCCTAGAACACCTTTGGCTATAATATATTTTTGTTTCCAATCATCTAAAATAACCAGTGTTCCTGACCTTGACAATGTTCCAAATTTTACAACAACTCAAAACAATAACAATCACTTCTATCAACCCATTTCCAAAGTCAAATTTTCACCTTAGATGTAAAAAACAAAGAAAAATGGGTGTTCTAATTAGCTTTGTGTGTTATTTGTTTCTCACAGGGTTGATCAACTTCATGATATTATCTTCAGTGAAGTATAAATATACCTATTGTCATACATGAAGGTGTAGGTGTGAGAAACTTTCATACACAACAGGTGTGTGTGAGAGATAAACAAAAAACTAATAAAATTCAATTTATACATATAATTTCCTTACTGGTAACATAAAATTATTTGTATGTATAGATTAATGACAGAAATTAAACAAATAAAAATGAAAACAAAAATAAGGTAAACACAAAACTACTTACTACACTTCCTTAAGTAATGTATATAATTAAGGACAAAAATTACAAAATGAAAGAGAATCTAAAGGAACATTTGTAACTACCTGTTTATTACTGCTTTAAAAGTATTTCCTTTATATAAATATACGTATATACACACACATACATTAAAACTTAATCTCTGAAACAACAAAGCTTTGTTGAATGTTAAAATGGTAATTTAAATATATTTCCGTTCTCTACATACTTTCCTATCTTTCAAGTGATTATTGTTTTTCTTTGCTAGTACCTTCAAATAATTCTTTTCTTGAAAGAATATTGAAGTCATTTAACAGATGGACAGAATATACTGTGCAATATAAACAACTCATATTTCCTTCCTCCCACATCTAAAAAATGTAAAGCTCATGTTGAGAAGGCAGACAAGCAGTCTTCCAATCCAGATTAGGTTGCTAAGAAAGACGACTTGATGTTTAACCAAGTCCCTTTCTAACTTCACAATCAAAAGTGTTACCACCTGCAAGGGAGAATTGCTTTTTAACCCTTAAACTGCAGTGCACATAAATATATACAGTATTTTTCCCCCCATCATTTGAGTTTCCTGCAAAAGGAACGTCATTTGGGGGGAGTCAGGTGGCTGAGTGGAGCATGCATGTCCACCCATTTCATGTTTTGTGCATATGGTGGATTGTTTGGGATTAAATATAAATATCATTCAATTTACATATTACAGTAAATGTAAACTAAATATTTTCAAATACAACGAGTGGCACCAGAACTCTCCTGTTAAGAAAACTACAAATAGCATGCATCATAATGAAGCAGGATGATGTGTTTGTATGGATCTAGTCATCACTACTTTTTTTTCTACTCTTACTTCAAAAGAGCTACAAAAATATAAAATGGCAATCTTTGGGACTGTGATATAAAAAAAAAATTTAACCAGGTGTATTTAACTGCTTTGATAATTTGTGATTATCAGGCTTAGCACTGATGGTGAATCATGAACAGTAGTGACACAAGTTAAAAACGACACTGGAGCTATTAGCCTGGAATTGCCAAAAGGAAATCTGTTCAAGACCTGTCAGTTTTTTCACTAACATTCCCCTTTTCTTTTCCTTCTACATCTCTGGTGAATTAGTCCACAATTATGCCTGCCAGCCAGTGCATGCATGTCTTCAATGGACTTCAGTTTGAGCATACATTTTAATAGAAAAATTAGTGCTAATGCCTTTGAAATAGATCATTCAAAAGCACTTAATTTTACTGCAATATAATTGCCACACATTGCCAGATTTACCTGCCTTGATATGCAGATAAGCCATTTTTTTTAAAAACATATGTTAAGATGTTCTGCACTGACATAGTGCTGAAGATAATGCCTGGCCATAAATATATTAAATTGAAGCACAAGACCCACTAACCAGTGTTATTATGTTGTTGGTGACAGTTGAGATCTTTTGAGTCTGTGGAATGATTACATTTTTTCTTTGTCACAAGCTTAGTTAAGTTGTTACGGATGGTAACTTAGAGACTGACTTTTGTGTTTAAATGAAATTTGTATCTCGTAACTGCGAAATTATCTGCAGGTCTTGATTAAACAGAAAAAAAACAAAAAAACAAAAATAATTACTGAAGAATTTAGGTTTCTTGTATTTATTGCTTAAATATTCTGAATTTATTATACTTGTGGAATATGTGGGTGGTGGGGGAAGGAAAGTGTCAACAGAATTCATTAACCCTAATAAAACAAAATGCTTCCATGTAATCATTGCAATTATTCAGCATACCAGTTGACAGAAAGATTAAATGTCTGGTATTTCATCATTATTCTCCAATTATGCCACAATTATATGCAAAGTAAAAACAAACAAGTTAGAAGTTACTTTGCTTATCCACTTCTTTAAGTGACATTCATAAACCCACTTAAATTACTGCTTCAGTCAGATTTTTACAAAATAATTATGGAAGCAGGGTGTGCGCATGGTGTGGAGAGAAAGAAAGAATTTGTTAACCGCTTCTTCACCAAAATGGAAAGAAAGGTTGAGAAAAATTAAGATCACATACCACCAAGCAGATAAACTATCCCACACGTCAGGATTCCAATGAAAATATAGAAGCAAGTCTTTAAAAAACAACATTTCGGTAAATTCATCAAATAAAAAAGGAACTATTTTTTCTTACTTTCTGCAAGTGACACTTATTAATCATTAATAAATTAAAAATAAAACATAAAATTTTATATGCATTATGTTACACTATCTCACATGTGAAAACTGAAAGAGACAGAATTTGAGCATTCATTAACATCCATCACAATACAGTTCATCATTTAACATCATGCCACATGACACCAAGGTTTGAACAATGACTTTGGAATGATACCTCTTGCTATAAAATAGCCATTAAATTTATGGCTTATGGAGTGGCATGCATGCTGTGGCAAGCTGCTGTTGAATCTATGTTTGATATTATGTTGATGAAAACAATGCTCTAGCTCTCTCAAATATCCTTAGCAGGGCAAAGATCAGATCTCCATGGTCAGTCAAGCACACTGGAATTTTTCTGCCTCAAGTCAGCCTTGCTGTGTGGGATCAGACTGAGTACCAATAGAAAATCTGATGTAGCCCATATTAATGTAGTGAAAAAAACCCGAAAATGCTAAATATCATCTATGTACCACTATGATGTCAGATGCTGATGCAGTTCCTCTTAGCTAATAGCAAAAAAAAAAAGATCTTGCCATTAAACCAATATCACCAAAATAGCCACGCTGTTGCCGCCATGTTATAACACAAGGCTCCTCTGATATTACCTGTGGCCTCAGAAAGGACTCAAAGCACACAGTGAACTCTAAGACTTTCTTCGTGAAAAAATCTAGATATTCTTAGTGACAAATGCTCAAACTGTACAAAAACAAGACAATGAAATAAAACATGCATGTCACTATCTGCATATCCAACGATGCCATCAAATCTTGTTGAATGCTGTTAAACTGAGATAACAAATAAATAAATTCATTAGCTTCATATCATTCTCTCTCTGAACCACTGTTGCAGTTTAAAACTGCTTGGGTATCTCATTCAATTATTTTAAAATATGTTAACTGAAAGAGGAGGGCAGTCTAAATATAGTGTTCCCAAGTTTGAATCACGGTTGGGGACCAAATTAGTTTAATGTACCTCTCCTACATTCATTTAAAAAGCAAAGGGCTGTAGTCAGAAGTTTGACAAGCCCCTCATAGCACTGGACTGACAATGCCACCTAGCAGACAACCACAGCACAAACAATAGTTCAACAGTGTTGTCTTCCCTTGTTGGCAGCAATGCATGACACTAAAATACAACATTCAAGTTTTGTATATAAAAAAAAATCTTTTAATATTAAGAATGTAGCAAAGGGACTGCTGATAACCCCACCTTTTTTCTGAACAAGTCAAAATAAGATAGTTCTTTACCCTCACCAAGCTGCTGGCTCCAGTTGTTGATGTTTGAATATTCAAAAGGCGACAAAATATAATTATCTCTGTTATTAATAAAGCAAAGTTAATGCTCTTTTACCTTCACCACCAAGAGAGAGCAGATTGGTAAATGGAAGGAAATAGTACTGTTAAAGATTCGGGAAGAAATGAGTAGATTCTGAAGGTAAAAAGCTGCCAGTAATCCTATGTACAAGAACAAAAATTTCTTCTCTCTTTAGTATACATTTTACAAAAATTTAAAAAAATAGTTCGTGGCAGGACAATGGATGCTTTCATTAATTTCTGCATATGGTCTTTTGATATACCATTAAATAAAGTCATAAATGGTTTCCTCAGATTATCTTAGCTCACATTTCACACATCTCTTTTATAATCTATTCCCAGGCTTACAGATTGCCTATTAATAAACAAATATACCCACTTAGCTGATAGGCAAGAAGTTGTCGTTGCCCCACCCAAACATAAACAAACCCCCTCCCACACACAGTCTTTAATGAGAAGTTTGCTAAAAAGGCACATAATAAACTTTGAACATGTGTATTCTAGTAACATGTACAACAAAATTAAACAATGCATGTCCCATAGATACAAAGGATCGGTGATTGTCACCAGGTTAATTTAACAGCAAATAAAATGACCAAACAAACAGTTAATTGCTCCAAGAATCCTAAAGAGCCAACAATGCTAGGAATTATATAAAACTAAAATCAGAAAAATATCTAATGCTAAAATCTTTTCAAATTTACTGAAAATTCAAAATTTTTTATTTAAGAACACGAGTGATAGATAGTGGGTTGATATGAGTGCTGCCCAATTCTTTAAAAGGTACAACTAAATCTGGTAGTTATCTGCTAATATTAGAATTTCAGTTATAGAAGAAAGCTGGCTCATGTCCAACCCAGAGCTGGAAAGCAGCCAATGTCTGTCATTGAGATGGCATGAATATTGAGAGGAAATTTATCAGCAGCATATACAGGATTTCCTTGTTCCTCCTGATGCCAAATAACAATACTTTACATAAACTGACAAAAAAAAAGGTAAACATTTAAGAACCCTGCTGCAAATATTCCAGATCTTTTTTTCAAAAGTGACGTGTGGAATTTATCTTTCATCAACCCTAATCCTTATGTTACATTAAAACCTTATTACAATAATAGATACTCATGAAACAGAATAAGCCAATCTGATTAGTTTATGTATTATCAGTTCAGCATCAACTATAGTAAATTTAATGTTTCACAATTGTTTCTTTCAGCCATTTTACAACTTAGAGATAATTTAAAGCTGTATATGACCAAACTGAAATACATGTGATAATGATGTGGCAGACTGTCACATCATATCCCTGTTCACACCTCGCTCATAAATGTACAGATTACAAGATGTAGTATTAACTTCTTTCAGGAATGTTAAAAAAAAAAAAAGTTTAGCCACAATGAAGAAAATCTTCAATATCTAGAAAATAAAAAAAATGTACACATGCAGTGTGTGTGGTTTTCAACTGTAGCTAGAATTATAGCACTTGAGTTGTGGGCATCTTGAGTTTTCTTTTTTAAAATTCTGTTATTTTTTTCTATGACAATGGAGTTTATCTTCAACAGAAAAACTCTTTTCCCCCCAAAAGCAATTTCCCCTTTCTTAAACAATATATTGCAGGACGTATTTCTCAAAATTCCAATAATCACATTTATATCCAAGGATGCTAATGTAATTACTGTCTTAATTATTTCCTGAGTAAGACAAATACAACATGTCAACCCTCAAAGAAAATGTAATCCTGATAACCGATCTGCCAGAGAAAAGGTTAAATTAACACAGGCCTTTTCACCTAAATGAGGAAATCACAAATTCAAACACTTTCAAGGCTACTAATCAGAAGAAAAACAAAATGGCTGCTGCATTTTTTTTTCTTTTCTCTTTCTTCCCTTTTTTTTCTCCACACCTGAATGTGTTTAATGAATGTGACCTTTACTAATTAGACGCAGGATCGAAGAATCTAATAATTCTTTCTAGCTACAAACAAATAAAAAATCAAAAACCCAACCACTAATCACAAATAGCAGTTTCACTGCATGCTTAACTTATCATCAGGTAGAATCCACCCATTCTTATGTTATTGTTTATTTCTATTAAAAATAAAACGAAACCACCCTCGGGGAGAGAGAGAGAGATTCCAAAAGGAGAAAAAAATAGGCAAATAATGCTACACAAAGGTCTCACTCACCAAGTTTGCAGACTTATACATGCTTTAGTAATTCCTGGAATTTCCCATAATAAATTCCTTATTCTTGCCAAGCAGAAAAGAAAGGTTGTTTGTTTAAGTGAAATCCCCTATGTAAATTGCAAGTTGCAATGTGGTGGATTTGAGATTCAAATTTAAGTTTAGCTTTGAAATTCTCAGTTTTATGAAAAAAAAAGAGAGAGAAGAATTAGCAGCTTTGTTTCAAAAGTGAATATCAAACAGAAATCCACCAGAGCAGTCATTAGTGGAAGGCACTGGCTCAAATCTTGTTTTAAAACACTTCAGGGATAATAAGAGTGAATTAACTAAAACTTGTCAGCTTTTTACTTTGAATAGTGTGAATAATACATTAAAGCTCTCATTAATAATGACAAAGATCATTATGTAATGAATGGTGCCCTGGACTGATGTACATCAAAAGCACACTCACCTACGTCTCATATCAGATACACAGTGCCGCAATTTCAATAGTGAAGGAAAACAAGCACTTTTTGGAAAGAATTTAGAGAAGTGAAAAGATGTTTGAAACAATGGCAAATGTGGTAAAGTTTTATTCTGCTGTTCTAAACAATTGTTGAATAAATCATTTAATCAATGGTAAATCACTTCTCGCCTGTTTGCTGCTACTTTTCCATTTTAATACATCGACTGTGCATGTGTAAAGTAGAGAAAACATACTGAACAGAAATATTTTATTACAAGCTTGAAAACTTTTAATGAAAGCCAAAAAAAGAAAAACAAAGAATGTATTTACTTCCAGATGCACTGAAGAACAGTGTAACAACCTGTGATACTACTGATATCTGTTGCCATAGCACTTTTCCAGATGAGACTATCCTGAAGATGGCAACAGGAAACATTCTCGGCTCCAAAATGTCACTATTTTATAGCAACATATAATCCATAGATGTCTTGACTGTCCCTGATGCAGTAAAGAAGCAAAAAGGTTTCACCGATTACATAAAGCCTTCCCTTATACCCAGCCCTGATAAGTGCATAAAGTATGCATATTTTGTTGGTACATCCTCCTTGAGATTGACATTTCTATTTCTCAAGCATCAAGTCAGTCTGACCTCCTCTTCCTTGGTGTTCCACAAATATTAAATGAGACTCTTAAGATGCGGTTATAAGCATATCCTGTTATGGTTGCGAAGCCTTCCTTTGTTCTTGCACACGCCAGGCAGCAGGGAAGGCTACTGGGGCACTTCTGAACAGATATTGAAAGAAACCACAGCACTTGTTTGTTCCAAAACATGGCTGGCGAAATCCCCTCCAAAAGGACACCTGAACTCTAGCTGCCAGTGTGCTGGGCAAACATGCCGCCCACCGCCACCCAAATGCGCCCTTTTTCCCATTAAGCTTATATATACACATCACATGTAAAAATGAAATGCACCATGATTGGTTATCATACAAGCAGAGACTAAAGGTATAGGTAGTGATAGCATTGTGTAGTAGTGAACATGTGGTGAATACTATGGCTGCTGGGAAGAAAATGAATTGGGAAAAAATGCTACAGGATACTTAGAGCATTTCATATTAATAACTTGTATGGGAGCAAAGAGCAAAGTGCTCATGTACCAAATGTGTAAAGTATTATTGTGTATATTTTATATGTACATCTCTCAGTTGCAATTATTATTTGTGCATAGCAACTTAAAATGTAGCCTATCATTTAAATGTTACTTAACTTAATATTACTTTTATCAATAATTAGGACACTGCTATATTTATGGACAAACTGACCAGGAGGAAATGAGTAATAAAGATAATGTAGCCTATAAATTTTTCCTGTGGTCTTTATTAATTTTTGATTTCACTAAAGATTTTGAAAAAAAATTTTAAGCACAATTTCTGTACTCTGATCTTTTGTATTATGTATATTAATGTTATTATTTTCTTAAACCTATGTCCACAGTCTTAGAAATGGCGTACAATAATCTCTAATCAACAAATGGTTTCCCCACACTCTCACATGATTTACAGCCTAGACTTAATGTGTTTTTAAAATTTCTTCACAGAATTACAGAATTTTCCCATAATAAATATATTGTTAGCTGATGGCAAGACATGCTTTGTGCCAATATTTAAGATAAATAAATAAACTGATGGTGACAAAATTTATTTCAAAGTAATGAATTATTTCCTAAGGATCTCAGACCAAAAAATGTGAAACATACTTAATTATGATCTAAAGTATATGAGAGATTCTAAGAAAAGAATAATTCTACCAGGAAATTCTGATGCACTGAACTGGCTAATAAACAGATGGCCCCGCCTCCATGATAAATGAACCAGTTTCCTAATAGCTAAATATTCAAAACCCATGTATTTAACAAAGCAGAAATGTTTAATTATTTTCGTTTTCCCAGCCACATTAAGCAATCCATAACAAGTATGAACTGTGACTCCTTTCTAAATTTAGTTTGGGTTAATTGCTCTTGGTAACCATCCTTCCTGTGAGGGCACCCTGTAATCTCTGCTATCTTATTCCAAGAATACCCAAGCCAAATTCTGCAAATATTTCCAGGGCTAGTCTGTCCACACCTACTGGGCACTGGGAGTCAGTTCACCAGTGTCACTATAAACAGACTATAAAAAGTTAAAGCCCAGTGAAAACTACAGTGTGGATGTGTGCTTGATTACAGTGTCTATAAAGTTATCCAATCCCTGCTGTTGACGTGGCCAAATAACGCAAAAATTCAAAACAAATCAATACTTTTAAAACCTGAAAAAAAAAGAAGAAAACCAGCTATGAAAGTATTTCTCAGTAATTTTTTAGCTACGTTTTCCTACAAATCACATGGACAGTCCTGTTAAGACTAATTTATACCTCTTTCCATTGAAGGCCAATCTTTCTAATAAATCTAGTAATATTTCATTCTGAAGTGCCCCCCCTCCAACAAGGAACAATTTTGCTGCCACTTAGAGCAAATAGAGAATAATGATCTAAATAATAACTGAAGAAATGGAATTTTAAAAAGTGGATAATAACTAAATGGTACACTAACTGGTGAGGTTTTAAACTCCGGGATAATCAATCAGTTATAGTGAAATTCAGTAAAACTATTTTTATATCCAATCCACACACACACTGCTACTGTTGATGTTTAATCCAAATGAGACAGTAGTAATTGCACTTGCTAAACATGGTTATAGAAATTAAACATTTAGCAACACATTAATTAAAATGGAAAGGGAAGTGGCTAACTGTCTCATTTATAGTGCAAACTTACTTTATTTTTATTGTTCTGATTTAAACTTCTAATTCATAGGTTTTTGGTTTTCCTTAAAAGTAAATCTTCAACTATCTGGATGTCTCTCTAATTCAGGTGGTGCCAATTTATATAGGTGACCATTGTTTTATTGTACTACTATTCACAATAATTATAATTGTTACAATTTCAACAGTTATTTTTGTATATACACACACACACAGTTTACAGACACTAAAATAAAAGACCAAGGAGAGGAGGAACTTTTTACAGATGATATTTAACCTTTTAAAGACCATCATGAAGACTTGTTGGTTGATCAACCAAGGTTCTCTGTTTCCTCTCAGATACTTCTTCACACAGTAAACACAGATTAACTGACCAGCCTGCTGTTAAAAAGAACAAATATTGGTTATCAGGAGTTCTCAATTTACAGCCCACTACTTAATTATACAGACTAATAAACACTTTGCAGTAAGGCAACACATTACTAACCAGGAAAACCCAGCCAGCTTTAAAATCAATCATCTAGAGATTACAAGACTGAAAGCTGAATCTTCAATATTCAGTAAATGTGAACAACCCTGTGCTTGCTAAATTCCCAAAACCTATAAACTGAATTCTCACATCAGACCCCCCACCAAGAACAAATTAAAATAGCCACAGCTATGTACTAAAGGAATTCTAAATTACACAACACTTCTCTCAAAACAAGGCAAGTTCAAATCAACCAGATCGACTCATTAAATATATTTCATGGTTTCTTCTCTGGAAAACATAAACAGGAAAGCTTATACAAACATCTACAATAATTTGGAAGTAAGCCCTACTATTTATTTCCCTTATTTAATATAAACAGGGCAGCCTAAAAAACCTGTTTAAACCACAGATAATGATAATAAACAGGCTGTAAATCTATACAGAAATGTAAAGATCTGATTAATGTATTAGTAAATAAAACTCATTAATGATTTGTATAAAAAACATTAAAGAAATTATCTCTCTAAAATGTGGAATTTTTTTTAGATGAGTATCTTAGTCAGCAGCTATACAATAGTGTGTCCCCCCAAAATAATATTAACGAGAGAGAACTCTTTTAGGAATCAGTTCCATTTTTCTTCTTTTGTCTGTCTCTCTAATCCCCACTGTTAGTCAACAGACCAACTTTCAGCCCTACCAGGTGTGTATGAATCAAAGTCTTTCAAACTGTGTATGACCTCACATCAAACCATAACACAACAAGTGAATTAACAAAAAAATAATGATTTCCGCCAGCCATTCCTCATCCAGTTACATTCTACCTATTTTGGCTAATTACTGCTGAAAGTATGAGTAAGCTTCCCATCATCACTTTGTTGTTACATTAAAACAAGTAGCATTAAACCTGACAAGACTGGCTGAGTTTCTCTCTCTCTCTCTCTCATGCGCAGTGTCACAACCTTCCACAAATTCGAGCCACAACAAGCAGAGACGGGAGGGAGGGAGAACAAAAAATATACAATTTATAGCATTTACAAGAGTAAGTATATTTTGTAAAAATACAAAACTAAATAATGAAGAAAAATGTGAAATTCCCAACCTGTTTAAAACTAAAAACACATTTAAAAAAGAAATGAAAGCATTGCAGAGAACTTTGGGGTGAGGTCAGGATACGTAACATCAGAGGGATCTAATCAGAATGTGGAAAGAGACACCTCCAGTCCCTTATTTTAGAGAGAAAAGAAAAAGCAAAATGAGAGTTTATCAAAAATCCAAAAGTAAATTTATTTCCTTCCCTCCAACAAAACTTCCTCCCCATAGCTAAATGTTTTAAAATATTAACGTTACCTATCAGGTAAATTCTATCATCAAATCAGACACCTAATTATCAGATAAACACCCAAATCTTTATTTCATTTCTGCTCATAAGTAAGAATAATGGTACTTGCTTACACTACTCTCTTTCTATTTAAAGGGCCTGTCTTGTACACGGAAGCTGACAAAATATGCATGCACTACTTTTATTGCAATTTTTAAATTTATTTTTCAAATGTCAAGCCCATTGCATGCATTTGATGCTTCATTCTATGGCAGGTTTTAGCAAAGAAATGACAGGCCGGCACATAGTGAAAGTAGATTTGAACCCTCTCACCCATCAGTTTGCTAGCCTATACTCAGGTTGGTAACACTGACAACAAGGTGCTAAGAAAACAATTAAAAAAAAAAAAAAAAACTCCAACACCAGCTGGATGCCTCCGTAACCTTCCCACATTCATGAAAGACCAGAATGTTCATAGCTTATTGTGAGGGAAAATAGCACATGATCCAAAGGCCTCTTTCCCCGTGCCCGAAAAAGCATTTCCGAGAAGTAATATTAATTTACTTTTAGTAGTTGCAAGAATATGATCTTTAAATTTAAATACCATCACTACTAACCATGCTTCCACTCATCGAAAATTCTAATTTTAATATCTAATCGTGCCAGAATCTTAGTCAATTTGTAATTTTTACTCCAGTATTAACAACCATAAAAACCCAACCCTCCCCCAAGTCCACTTCCCGAAAAATCCTAATTATCTGCATGCTTCACATTAATTACAGAAGGAAGATGATATTTATAAAATGTTGTGGCATAACTAAAGTATTTAATACACTGTACTTTAGTACATGTCAAAGAACTCTGGGGATTCTGCTTTTTAATTTTCACAAACTTTATATCTAAACTTTCCAAATATTGTCACAATGTTTTTGTTTCTTATTATTTCCAGATATAGTCCAGTGGAGCTTTAAAAAAAATCAACTGCGGTTGTTTGTTTGTTTT
The DNA here is from genome assembly GCA_018389105.1 of Nautilus pompilius. Classification (NCBI taxonomy): domain Eukaryota; kingdom Metazoa; phylum Mollusca; class Cephalopoda; order Nautilida; family Nautilidae; genus Nautilus; species Nautilus pompilius. The sequence continues at coordinate 712,753 of JACATO010002737.1, forward strand.
CACTAATAAATCAACACTCCTTTTAAAATACACTTCTGTCAGTCTTTCCTACCAAAAAATAAAATAAAATAAAATGAGGAATGAGAAAGAAACCATTTTCTGGGTGCCATCATCTTTAAATGCCTAACTAACTAACAACAGGAATTCCATAATTGCCAATGAAGGGTGCTGCTTTGAGATTGCTAAGCATGTAAACAAACACCACTATAGCCCTCAATTGTGTGTTGCTGACTAATGTTTGACCAAGAGGTCAACACTTTTTAAAAGACAAAAAAGAAAGGAAGAAAATCATGATCATCAAAGTAGAAGTTAATACAAGGTACTAACTACAGGGAAGTGGTCTAAATTATCCCACATTTACTAAAATTAATAAGCTAATGATTCATGATTTTTAAAGGAAGTGACTAAGTCCTGTAGGATTTCTTCCCTCTGAAAGTATGCCCCTAATACCAGAGCTATGGGTGCAGCTGTGATACAGATCCACTTCTAACTTTCCTTAGTTACATGAAAATCCTTTAGCCATGAAGCAACTGGCTGCTGACAGGTACTGCACAAACCTTCATCTGTGGTCATTTTATCAAACAAGTTCCATTATGATTAGACTCTATATACTGGAAAAACTACAAGGGTTTTAGAGAGAGAGAACAGAGAGCAGGGGTGGGGGTGAAGCCTCCTGTGTTGTCCATAGATAGCTATGGTCTCCAACCAAAAGTGGAGGGTCACTCAAATAATTACTGCCCCATCTAGGTGGCCTGCAATACAAGCCCACAGACAGTGGGGCCCCCTGACAATGCCAATCAAGCCAAGTCCTAAACCATAGTGTCAAGATTACAAGCCTGGTCAAAGACCAGAGCAAGCCTCCATCTTAGAGAAAACAACTGATTTAACTTGCAACGCTGGGACTTACTAAACTGAATATTCCCTTCAGTGGCAGGATGGCTATTCATTTTCAGTTTAAACCCCCACCAGTATCTTTCTCTATCTCTCTCAGTAGTTTTTTTCATAAATCTAATGGGAATATAAATGATAATATTAATCATATTAAAAATGTGGATTAAAAAGCTTGATGAAACAACATTTTGCTTTTTACCATTTCGTTTTAAGCTATTAAACAATAGGATATCTTTAAATCCTTATAAAAGCAAACAAATGCTGCAAAGTCTGAACCAACCAGTTCTTCTGAGTACAGTCTAATGTTAAGGGGCAATAAACTATCAACCTCAACCTTCATATTAAACATTATTATTTTATTGATTTTTTTGAGTTTTACCATGGAATATGAAAATAAACAACAATATTAGTGGGGTTAAAGAATAATGGTCCAAGTGAATCTATCTTTTCAAATAAAGAATAACTTTCCTCTAAACTTGGGATCATTAATGATCTCTCATCCACTGCTGAATGTTAAAATTATTACCCATGTTGGCATTTTAATGCACTATCAACCAATGACTCAAGGACAATTACTTAGAATTTCCCAAAGCTCTTATAAAATAGATAAGCACATGCATGATCGAGCCTGACTTCCATGCAGATGATTTCATAAAAAAAAAATTAAATGAACAAACTGTTTGATAAAGGTATCAACAAAATGCAACATTATCTTACATCTGCATGCTTCACAACATTTAACAAAAAAGCAACAAAAAATCTGTATTTTAACATACCTACAGAACAACACTTTCTTTTATATACAACATAAAGAGCCCAGAAAGCAATAGTTTTTGCTGTTAGTCGTGTGTACAAGATAGCAGAATTTAAATGATTGCCCTTATACCAAAGAGGCTACAAGGATAAGTGCAGCTTAAACATGTGTGTTTATTTACTTACATACAAAAACACAATTCAATATTAAACTTCATTTTGTATTTGGCAGCAGTTCATTCATAAGTGCAGAAGAACACACTCACACTGCAGTCCAAAACATTTTGACCTTTATCATTACTTCAAGATTTAGTTTCAGTGCTACAGGTGATAACCACAAAAACAATAAAATAATTCTTCTACTGATACTTTAAAATCCACCATCTTGGGTCTTTGAGCTCCTTTGAAGAAAGAATTGAAAAGTAGTTTTTAACAACATAAGCCATAATACAAATGCCATACAACCCTGATACACACAAAGTTTTTTTTATTTTTTAACAAATAAAAATATGTATAAAATTTTCAAAGACGTTAATCTCTTCACACTTTTTCCTTTTTCAATTATCAGAGAATTGTTGGTGCTTTAACCATAACATAAAAATAGATCTTTTATCAAAAAGCTCCAATAAGCCTATCTTGCAACCATTTTCAGAAGAACTCTGATAAGGAAAGATATTGCTTTCCATATCCAATAATGTTAGTTGGTAGCTAGAAAAATACAGGTGTCAAGACAATCATCAGAAACCAGCATCCTATTAGGATTATGTACCAAACATCAATAATCATTAGACAATGATCCAATGGCAGAAAGTGAAGTTTGATGAACAGTAGGTAACTTGAATATTAGTGTTGGGGAGCAGCCAGTATTGTCCACAAAGATTGTTAGGCATAAAAGTTTCCATGGTAGACAAAGCAATCAGGGGCACTACATGGATGAGATTGAAAGACTAGTAGTTAGTCAAACAACAATCACCATGGTATGTGTTCCAGAAGGACAATGTCAGGACAAAAAGAACTAAGGGTTCTTTGCCGCTTTTGTTAGGCTTAGCAGCATAACTACAATGGACTGGCCAAGAATGCTTATAAATCTTTCATCCACTGATCATCTCAGGGATGAGCTTAGTAGGAACATAAGGATCGGGATTTCCCGTATCCAGAACCTACCCAGTGTAGCAGCCTTCACCCAGAAGTGGTGATTATAAAATATGCCAGCTAGACACTAACCAAGGTGATAATATCCAATATTTACTACACCAATCTGATTCCAATGAATAACCACCAAACAAATATTACCAATTCTCCATTAATGTCATAAACAAGTTCATAGGCTAATTTGGCTAAAAAAAAAATAGATGACTTTTTTCTATAAGTTATGAGCACTCTTTGCATTTTCTCACCATTAGCTTGTGGTCACTAATAATTAGGATATCCATTGTAGGCAAGGATGCGTCTGCCACATGGCTCGCTTATAAATGGCAGCCTAGCAACACCAAACGTTATTCACTTGCTGACAGAATTCCAAATAAATTTGTTAAAGGAATTTAGCATAAAGGACAGTTTTGTTTTTAAAATATGCACAAAAAGACTAAATATGATAGGAGAAAAAGGTTTTAATTATCATTCACCAAAAATGTTATAAGAAAAACAGTAAATCAGGAATATGAACATTTTATTATGGAATATGAAACACATTTGCATAGCTAATGATAGTTTATGAAAAACTAGAAAACTACGGTAACTTTCACAACTGTCACTATTTCCCCTTGCATGAGCTACTACTTAAAATTATAGGGGTTCTCTTGACCAGTTATTTCCCTTGCAAAAAGGGTTAATAATTCAGGGTTATTCTTTTCAAATTTGTCATATTTTCAACCAGATTACAAATAACCAATTTCAAGTGAACTATGCAAACAGAGTGTGTTTGTTATCATAAAATAAGGAAAAGCAAAACCAAACCACCTCTGTAGCCCACATGACTATGATGGCAACAGCTGATAGTTATATTGTCGTGGTAATCTACTCTTATTAATGAGGACAGACAGGGTAGCAGCTGATTGTTACTGTAATTAGTGCACAGAAGTTTTATTTATTTAACATCTTGAGAGAGAGTTTGGCTTTTTGCTTCAGTTTCTCTTGCCCTTTTCCACTGGCTTCTTTCAGGTGGCTTTATTCTGAGTGCTACGATTTCCTTCAAATCAGAAAACTTAACTTTCCCCATCTGTTGGTGGAAGAGTTCTGAGTATTGTGGTTACCACCCTAACCGGCCACACTCAACACTGCTGACCCTTGCCTTCCTGGTAAGCAAGATTAACTCTCCACAAACTTACAAATTGTGGTGGGCTGGACGAGAAAGGTCGGAGAAGGCAAAGCACATGCAAGAAACAAAGAACCAACATCTGAAGAAAAAATAGAAGATTTAAACATTAACCAAAGTGTGTGTGCGCGTGCGCATCTCTTTTTACATGGCAGAGTGCACAAAATCATTAGCTATTTTCAGCACTAATGCTTCTATTTTAAGATCAATTCAAAATATGGTTAAGGGGAAAGAACTCAAACTAATCATTTTTATTCTTCATCGATGCCCTAATTACGCTTGGTTTTTAATTACAATGATGATGTGATTAAATTTACTCTGTCCAGCATAATCACTAATGCATAATCAATTCTTTAGCATTTTGTTAAGTTTGACAGTAGCTGTTTAACCAATAAACGGCCTTTATTTTAGTTTATATTTTTCACTACAGCTTATACAGGAGCTCAGGGTCAGGAAAATGACCATCTCTATGATTCTTAAAATGACTAATATTTTCACTATTAACTACACTTATTGGTAATTTATTCCACTCATCGACAACTTCACGAAGTCATAACCTGTTTGTGATAATGACCCCATACATTAATAACTGTAGATAGCCAAAAATATTTGTTCCTGCACATGTTCTAAAAACCCTTAATTATCTTGAAAACCTCCATTACACCTCTAAAGCCCCTAAATGTAAAACTTGGTAGATCTAATAATTCAGCATATTCTAAAAGCTTAAGACCTTGAAAAACTTCAATAAATTTATGCTGAACTCCCTCTAATGAAACAAAATCCTTTCTTAAACAAGGACTTTATATAACATAATCAAAATGCACAGTACTGGAAATAATTACATAAAAAACAACACACAAGATATGTATGCACAACTAATTGAGTAATTGCAACTGAAAAACATACATAATACATTATTACATAAAATTTACAAAGACAAAATGAATACATTGCATAATGCATTAGTATTTGGCATAAGAACCCTTTGCTTTTTATAGACTGTGGAATGTTCCAAATATCCTGTATCATTTTTTTATATATATGTTGGAGATGACATTTCACTTTCTCAGTAGCCGCATAGCCAATGTGATCTTGATGTTTATATATCAAGAATTTCTGCAAGCCGAGGCATCTTTGTAAGTGTTCCATTAGCTTCTTCGCATTCCAAACAGTTTGTTGCCACAATGGCTGTATGCTTGGTGTCATTGCCTTGTCAGAATATTAATCCTTACTTGTACCTTTCAGCAGTCAGTATACCTCTGACTTTATGCAAATCTCACATCTTGGTTGATTTGCAGACAATTGTATTGATCTACCCCCCCCCCATGCCTTACCATAGCCATTGTATACTGACTGTTATACCACTCTCTTGTTCACCTTCAAACAAACTGCTGTTGGGTATTTCCAAACAGTTCAAACTCGGTTGGACTCATCTGTAAAGAACATCTGGGTTTGGTCATCTCACTTGCTTAATTTCTGCTGTTTATTTCCGCCTTGCAATCTGTTTTGCCTCTTCACAGCAAAGGTTTTCAGGCAGCTATACATCCATTAAGACCACTTCACGCTGATGCATATCTTACTGTTCTTGAAAAAAAACATTAACATCCATACACAATACCAGTTTTGAAAATCCTCCCCAGTCTTGCATATAGCTCCTTTTGAAACAAGGATATGAACTTCAATCTGGCACATGGAGTAGCCTTCACTAGCTAAACTTTGATTTCTATATACTTATCATACAATATCCCCATCCCAGGAGCCACAGTATTCATCACAATGCAATGATATCACTATCTATACTTTTATAGTCCTTCTGCAGCTGTGGCACCTTCTGATACTTGTGTGATGACCAAGCATGGTGTACTATGGTGCATTTCATTTTTATACAAGTTATGACTGTATCATGAGTTATTTGCATTTATAGCCATTTTTTCCCCACCCGTTTCAGTAATTATTTCCAACACTAAAGATAATGGATTTTTTTTTGGTTTGTTTGTCATCAATAAATACAAAACACAAAGAAAAGTTAACTTCATTATCTATTGCAAGCATAAAAATAGGAATATAGTTTAAAAATACTTTTACAAATGAGTCTTCCTAAATACTTTTAGTGTTTCGTAGTTATTGAGATGTGCGTTGCAAATTTTGTTCATAATCAGTTACAAAGATCAGCCAAAATGGCTGCCATTATTGATCTGTATGCCTTTATATGGAAGTACTTTTGTATTGAACTAAAGTTAAAAAAAAATTACATAACTGTACAAAAATTTTACTCAGATTTTAAAATTTTATATTTTGATTAATCAATTAAATTTGCATATCTAAATATTAAGCTGAAATATAATAAACATCTATCTGTAATAAATCCAGTCTAAAAAAAAAAACAACAAAACTACACCAAACAAGTGAGACAAATTTCCTTCATTTTCATTTAAGTGTTAACCATATTTTCTTTCTGATGTGGTTGCAATGTAGTGGCTCCGACCAAAACTTCGTCTCCACATGAAATCACACACAGATGTCACTGACATTTGTTTCTTCTATTTCCTGAATCCTGAGTGATTTCACCAAGAGGAGTTGGACTAGCTAATTCATTTTTCTCTCTCATCATTGACAAAATAGGTGTCATTACGTGATGAAATAGCCAATGAACAATGCTAAGGCTCACTTCTTGAAAACAGAATTACTCTCAAGCAGCTGTCAAGAAGATTGTTGGTTTTCCTGCTTCCCATGGTAACCAGAAAGAAAAAAAAAACTGTTGCTATGAATTAATATTTTTTAAAGTAGCAAACAGACAGACACAACAACAAAATCAAGAAAACTAAAGCCAAGTTAAATTAAAGATGTAATAAAGAAACTGAATGTTAGCTTCTGATGCAACATTGTTCTGGTTGTGGATGCTGTGTGTGTGTACATATAATATGGCAACCAGCATGTCAAGAATCCATAGCTTGCTTCGTCACCAATGTACGTAAAGCATCCTGAGCAATGTAAAGAAAATCCTCATTAGAGTTCTTCAGATTTGGAAACTTACAGAACAGCAAGAGAAACAATGCCAGAGTTGATGGTATATACACAGCCTACACTACATGGAAAAGCAAATCACTGTGATAAATAAGTACAGTAATGTGCACTTCCCTTTGACTACATTAGCCCACATATTTATTGCTGGTTTAATCTTATTTTGAAGTAATGAATACATTAAAAATGAAATAAAAAAAATTCATGGTTTGGAAAGAGCAAGGTCAGCAATCATCTACTGCCTAATAGATAAACCCTCCAATGAATATGTGGGACTCTTCAACCTTCATGCGTTGTTTGCTTCTGAAAAGCTTCAGAAATGCTGAGACTTAATGTTTTAGTTTCTTTTGAACATAGATTTTAATATATTCCAAAAACTTTAGTTTCACTCATTAGTGGCTGAACCCATCAGTTCTCTACAAACTAAAGGTTAAGGAATTTTAGAAATGTGTATGCAGCATCCTGGGTTGCGATATATCAAGTCAAAGATCCTACTAAAAATCTTCATTTGGCAGTGGCAGGAACCCAGACTGATTGGTGTAAACCCGTGCAGAATGGGCAAGTACAGAAGTGCGAGAGAAACAGCAGATGCACAAACAAACTGGCTTTCATGTCATCTGCCTGCTGCCTCGTTTATCAATCTTAGGTTACATCTTTTTGACTTCAGCTTCATTTCAAGTTTGCATAAAATTGCCACTATTTTGTTTTCCTATCAAAACTAAGCTTATCCAGAATTCTAATTAAAAAACAAACAAAAAGCGATAAGATTTTTGTTCTATTTTCTTGCCAGTTCACCTGATTAAGTTTAATTATAACACGAGTGATGCAGTGTTCAAACATTGTTTTGTATCTGATTCTTCATATGTATTTTTCTTGTTAACCTAATATTGCATTTATCGAAATCTACTGCTTTATCACTTGGAAGTTGTATTTACAACATCCAGGATATTCAGTACATAAATCCTGTAATATGAGAATGGTGCCTGATTACTTTTTATTATGATAAGATGTATTTTCACATTTTAGGACTCACTCTAAACTCTATTGTGATATAACAGCTTTGATTACTACTGTATATGCTGTTCAAGCCAATTGAATTCATAGGATTTATCCAAATATTAAAAGTGGAGTTTATTTTGTTTGCAAATAAAAATTACTAGTAATATTAAGTCTAATTTTCTGATTCTGATTCAGAAGGAAAAAAAAGTGATGTTGAACACAATAACACCATTAACAATAACATCCTGTTTAACTATCTGACTTTTAAAAAAAAGGATGGATGGTTTTACTATACACTAATGGGACCATCTTTAGCCATTTGAAACACAAGCATAAAAGCAAAGCATCCTACAAAGAGAGTCTGAATGCATTTTTGAATGTTACATCCTTTTCACAATCCCATCAACAGGAGTGAATATCATGTCTGTGAAGACAGACAGGCATGACAGAATGTTCAGCACAAACGCAAGTGTAAATAGCAAAGAACCAGCTTTAAAATTTCCTAATTTATAATTATAAAAAAAAAATGTAGTTTTTCTGACAATGTATGACACACAAAGTCACATTTGTACAACCTCACTATGAAACATGCAATTCTACTTTACATCAATATCGGGTTCACAACTCCAAGTCCTATAATTTCAAACATAATGATAAACCTGTTTCGTTTCAAGTCGTACGTGGAAGTAAACAATACTGTTTAACGGAAAAAGTGCTAATAAACTACAATTTTAATAAAAGCTGCCACTGATATAAAGCACATGGAAACCATGCTAGGTCCTTTGAAATATTCATAACAATCTTTGCCAAAGATGCAACATTATTTAAGAGCAGTACACCTGTACTTAAAAGCAAATCCAATTATGTGACTGACTGGTTGAAAATGGCTCAATTTAAGCATTTTCTTAACAGTTAAAAAAATTTTTTGTCACCGTTTTGATTTCCTATTGAATTGCCTTTACTTATTTTTCTTGTCTTCTTCCATAGTGCATCTGCTTTTGGCAGCAGTGGTGTTATTCTTATTTTCAGTTTTTATGAACAATTTATCAGCTTCAACTACCAGCATCTTCAATATTTTTTCTAACTTCTGCCATCAAGTTGTGCATGCAACAGTATTTCATTTTTTCTGTACTACATTGGATTGTTCTCCTTTGCATTTTTCGGTAATAAACTCTAATATCAGCTTCTTGCAAGACGAATTTGCTTAAGTGATAGTATTTTTATTTGTGTGACAACTTTCAGACAAAAGGTAGCCCTTCATCAAGGCTTCTAAACAGTTATTTTTTTTATAAAACCAATCTGAGATGAATATTGATGAAAACATTGAGAAAATGTACAATTATTATTACAGTTGTTTTAGTGGCAGAAGATTGCCACCTGTACTACTCAGGCATTCTAATTTATTACAAGTTGTAGTTGTTTTTGTATTAGAAATATTTTATAGAGAAGAAACTCTCCAAGCTGAATACTGATAATCAATTGACTTATCTGTCATCTCACATGTACACCAAAAAAAAACAAAGCAAAACATTTCATGTCAGCTGGCCAGACTGAAAAGATTTCCATCTCTTTCAACTATGCTCCATTCATTGATACATTTACGTAGCAATTTCAAGAAGCCAAACAGAAGTTGCAACCTCTCATGCTAATTTCCTTGTAAAAAATCATTTAAAATAAACAAACAGGTACTGATATATCGTCACCCTTTTGCTTTAATGAGACAATAACATTTCTTTCCTTTTTGAATTTTAAATTAAAATTTCAAAACAACTTATTAAAAAGTTTACTTTTATCATTATTCAAACAAACTTAACAGATCACCTGAGCAACCATTATTCATTTCTAGCTTTTCCTAGTAATGTCTATCTTATATATGGGGGAAGAGAGGTGCATTTAACCCTTTCACAGCTAGAATGCCCTAGAAGGCTCCATAGTGATAGTAGTTCAAATCTCGTGCTGTATCTCCTTATTGTCTTGCACCCTCACAAAACCATGTTGCTCACAAGATTCTTAACAAGAGTAGCTATAAGTCGGCGATTATGCACATGTTTGTAGCTCTATGAGGTTTAGGAGAAATGTAATGCTAAAGTTTCAGTTTGTATTCAATTTGAATTTTATCCCAAAATGGCAAAAGGAGATTTTTTTTAAAACAAAATACTTTGAATTCTGATGACATTCATTCATCGAATTCTGATTATGAAGGGTTTAAAGATGTTGTTGAAAATTCAACAACAAGCATGCAAAAGAAAGCTTGACTTCGACAAATCTGACATCAAAGTTTTGGATACATTGATATCTGATAATACATCTTATAACTGTGTGGAGAGTCCACCGTGGATAGAAGATTTGGAGCCGATGAAGATTTTAAAATTTTCTGAAAAATATGGTCCTACTGCTGACTTGGATATAAACAGTGAACTACTGGATTTTTTAAAGCTTCTTATCGATAGAGATTTTGTTGATCTTATCATATGGGGAACAAACCAATATGCCGATTTTTGACAATGTGCTACTCCCCCGATTCATTGTGGAACTCTGTGACTACCACAGATGTTGAGACTTTTTTGGGAGTTACCATAATAATGGCAAAATATTCTTCCGGAGAGGCAACATTACTGGAGCACCAATGATTCAATCAGGAATTGTTTCATTCAAAGAATGATATCTAGAAACATATAAATCCATTCTACGATACCTTCATTTGAATGATGCAGAACCACCACCAAAGAAAGGTGAGCCAAACTTCGATCGAAGTTCATCCTTTGTTGGATTATTTATCAACAAATTTTAATGATAATTTTATTCTTCTGGAAAACACAGCGTCGATGAGCCAATAAAGAAACCTCTGTGGGTCAAAAACCACAACATGTTTGTGGGAGGAGTAGATTTAGTGGACCAAAAAAGATCATATTATGAAACAGGCAGAACAGGTACAAAGTGGAGGTGGTACCTGTTCTGGTGGTTCATAATTGTATCAACAGTGAATGTCTACGTACTGTATACATTAAATTAAAAAAAAAAATGGTGCCAAATTTATGACACGCTTTCAGTTTAAGCATTTGCTGGCTAAGCAACTTAGTGGTGGCAGACAGTCAATCGAAGAGTACCATAAAAAAGAAAAATATTAGAAACTTTAGCTCCTGAAAGTCAACTTGGACATAAACTAATTAAAATGGTGTGTGCACGTGCACGTCTACAATGTTTGAGAGATGGACACAAGGCACCTTTTGGAGGTAGTATCCAGTCCGTATATGGATAAAACCAATGTCACATGAAATATTACGTAGGTATTTTGAAATAAAATTATTACCAAAATGTTTTGTGAAATTGTTTATCTTTTTAGCTATAAACAAACTTGAAATCTAAGTGGCCATCTTAGATTTTGCTGGACTTCTGGGATCAGCCATTAGTCCGGTCATGAAAGGGTTAAACCTATGACCTAGAGACTGATAAACATGACTTTGTTCAACCTCCACCCACGTGACCAAATTAAAACCAAGCAGCGGCAAATAGACACCTCATCAGGCAGAATAGAATGAAAAGGATTTCTTGCCATACATCATGTTTTCTTTCCCTGCTCATCCAAACTTAGTGTTTGAACAACCACACCTGGCCATTTCATAACTACTTAATCATGTTTATCAATTCCTAATTCTAGCGATGATTTTCTTTAAAAACAAAAAAAAAAAAATACTAAGTAGATGAGCTGATACATTAGATTTATTTTCTAATTTCAATTTTTTTTTCCATGCCATGCATTGTACCAACATCAGATATAGTTAAGTAGGTATACAGACTTTCTGGATCTAGATAGGTAACCAAAAGTATTCACAACAAATGTGGTTGATTGGTCGGTGTATCTAATGTTCTGCAATGTTGGCAAATGCAACAATGTCTCATTCACCTAGTTTATCTACGTACCAAACCAATCGAATAAAGGCTATTTTCCCAGACCTAATATGTACTGTTCAACTCCTTTACCTTTGCAAGGTTGGCAGGTTTTAAAAGCCACAATGGATGTGGACATTTACAAATGTTTAAGGTGCAAAACCATTGCCAGCTTATCAAGTCAAACTATGTAGAGTACATGAGGTGATGAGTATTTCCAATGGTATCCTCTTTATCCTAATCCTTTCCTGCTGTTTTTGTCTGCTCTTATCAGATATGCAGGAAGGATACAGAAATAACATCACGCACCAAGCCATTAATTAACAGATTGAGAAATATACAACAAAAAGAAGATATTCCTGGAGTCAAATGAAATCTTTGATGATAACTAAAAACTTCTATTATAATAAGTACTCCAATTTTTAAATATCTGATACAAGTTTTCATGATGCCTCAATAATAACATACATCTGAAGAACAATTAATGGACACTTCAAGATGCCATGTTTCGAATAAATTACTACATCATGGAGATTCCAGCACAGAAGCTCCAGAAATACTAATATTAAAGCAACGAACAATTCTGTTTATAAACATGATGCAATAAGTTTGGCTACTACTAAAGACAAACAACAAAAATTATAAAAGTATGCTTTAAAAAAAAAAAAATTCTATTACAAAGTAAAATTTTCTGTTCAGTTAATAAAAGTACAAATTGTTGATATAATCCAACTACCTTTTATGCATGAATTCTTATCATTATCGTGCTACATCAAAACCATTTATAAGACACACACAAACATGTACTAACATTTTCTTTGGTACTTTAAAAATAAATGCAAAACCAAATAGGTCCAAATGTGAAAATCTATATTCAAAATAAATAGCCACACTCAATCACACACACAGTGAAATTTTCATGGAAAAAAAAAGGGGGAGTGTCCTTTATCTGTGACAAGTGCTACCAAAACCTCATTAGGTCCTGACAGTTTCCCCATCCGCACAGGTGCCAGGTAATGTAGTTCACAAAAGATGTTTGAAGAGAGAAAAAGAATAAAATCAATCAGCAAGAAAATACAAACAAAACTTCTGTTTACAGGAAGAGTTTCCGTAAAGATTTAATATTAACAGTAAATACAAGGGGAAAAAAATCCCTTCTAAAAACAGTTACTTTCTGGATAGTTAAACCAATGCAATATTAGTCTGTGATATGTTACATATTTTAAAAAGCAAGATAAGGGATGAAATAAGTGATACATGAAAAGAAATAAAATTTATATTTATCTGGAAAGAGACCATATCAGGGCTAAAGTAGGTCTCTGGTTTCTACAGTAATCTGAACAAAAATAGTGTCATCCTTAAGATAGGGCTTTTTTTCTAGTGTTTCATGAGAAACAAAGAAGGGGAAGCCTGAGGCAATGTTCATGGCTGATGTTGGCTTTTTGAAGCTGCTGCTGGATTGATCTGGATAAAATTGGTCACAGAGGTCTTGTCTGTTGTTTTCCTGGTCCAAGATTTTCATGGTCACTTTCTGTCTGAATGGCCATATTTGGAGAGCATCATGCTCACCCTGCATTATCACAAAGAACAATGACAGGTGTGAGCCCTTCCCCCTTCCATCCCCATTCAAGTAAATCCGAGCACACATCTTATAGCCATGGGGTCCAGTGTGAAAAGGCTGGCTGTAAAAGGACACCACCTTACCTGACATTGCATCTTTCTTACGCTGGGCATAATTGGTGATTTTCCATAACAAGGTGCCACCAAAACTGGAACTCTCTAGCATCTCAAGTTTCAAGTTCATTTCAGCCATTTGGATATCATGAAGTGCAAGTTGCCTGTCAAGAGCAGAAAGTTGTTTTTCAACTCCTGGGTATTCAGCTATGCTTCTTATCTCAAAGAGAGAAGAGACATCACTTTTCAAAACTCCAAGTTCATACCTGTCTTTAACGACTCAGCACAACTGTTTTCCACCTCCTTTAGCTTCTCTGATAACAGGACAATTTTCTCTCTCAAGTCTCTGATAGCCATGTTGGCAATATCCAGCTTTTCACCAAGATTCGCAATAATTGCATCCTTTGCTTCCAACTGAACAAAGCAGTTATCTATCAGTTGTAACTTCTGCTTGATCTGCATACTATTTAAGTCCATGTTTGCTACATACATCATGACCAAGGACAAATGGTTAGAGATGGCTTTCTCCTCATGCATATCCACCTCTTTGTGCAAACCCTGGAAATGACATCCTGCAGACTGGAACATGCAGTGTCTTGTTTTCTTTGGACAGTTGGATTTACATCTAAGCAGATCATAATAGCAATTCGATAAACATTTAGTAAAGGCACCAAAATCAGACCATCCATCACCCTCAACTGATCTTCTAGGAGAAACATTATGGCCATTCTTCACAGCAACATTCATAGGTGAATATGCACATCTGTAGACATGTGATTCCAGTTCTTTCCATGGCATAATTTCTTCACAACCCTGTGACCTATAGTGACAGTAAACAGGAAGGAACTCTAACTTTTTGTGTGTTTCATCATCCTTGATGACATCTGACCACTGCTGCAGTATCTCACAGTGCTCTTCATTAGCTGGGCAAAAAATGGGACTCTTCTCTTTGAAAAGATCCACCACACATTCTCTACAGAGCATGTGATTACACTTTGTACGCATTGGATTATGGACGACTTCCTGACATGAAACACACATATATTCTTTGGACAGTAATACGAAATCAGGAGCACTACATGGAGTTTTACGCATACCTGTGTCTGCACTATAACTGTGTATATCCAAGGAAACTTCTCTGGCTAAAACTGATTAATCAAATGGAAATGAAGACTTTTAAAGTACGTTTGAGGGGAAAATGAGTTTGATAAATATAGGAATAACCTCAATAGAAATCCGACTACTACGGGATTTTTTCATGACCTAAGAACTTCCTATTTGTAGCAAGATGTAAAAACAAAAAAAAAAGCCAGATCTAAATATAGAACATGATTTGCCACTGACCAGTGACCCGATCCAAAAACACCTAACCTTTTTGTTTTGTGGAAGAAAACAAAAAACCCAAATAAAATAACTTAAAAAAAAATGTCTATTTAATTATTAGGTAGCATATAGTAATCTTAACTGGTTAGTTATAAACTAGGTTGCAGAAAATACTTATTTTCAAATTAAAAAAAAAAGAAGATAAAACAAAATACCACATCAGACTGCTTCTGAAAAATCGTTTTTTTGTGGAAAGAACTAACCAAACCACAACTGTCTTCTTGTTGACATTGTAGCCATTGGTTTAGTATAGACAAAACAGGCTCTGGAACATTATATCCCTTATTATTATTATTATATATCTTTTTTCTAAACAGCAAGAATATGCTGACAATATTTCAATATTAACCTCTTCATGAATGAGTCAGTTCCCATTACTCCAAATATAAGTAATCGATGCATGCTTTATTTGTATATGTGCACCTGCATTTAAGTCTTCGAATTCTACTTTAATTTCATTAAAAGACTTTCCCCATGTATTTTGTAGGAACTAATTTTATTGATTTATTTTATAAACAATGAAGTGAAATTACACAGACTTTCACAAAGGTAATACTTCCTAAATGCTACTTGTAACCAAATAGCACTATGCAGTTATAGTAAACATCTGTTTGTGACCTGTGACAGGGAAGCTCTGATGTCATCCATTCCATACACATTTGAAAAGTACTGGAAATTCCTTTAAACAACTGATATAGTTCAACTACTGAAAAGAAGAGAGTTTCACACTATTAAGTCTCTTTATTAGCCCATTCAGCCCTGGTGGAAACTGAAGCAAAACAAATTTTTTATATAAGCATTGATAATGGTAGTTAAGATGGCATTGTGGCGCAGTGGGTAGTAAATTTGTTTGTCAATCCTCGTGTCGCAGGTTCGACCCCTGGTGGAGATGGTGGTAGGTGCTGCTGCTGCTAAGGCCCTAAAGGTTAAAAAACAGCTGTACAGTCCTCGCCTGGACACTGACATTCACCTTGACTAAACCCAGAGGAGGATGGACTCTGCCAGGTTGTAAAATGCCCTAGACACACCTCTTGAGGTGTCCCAACCACCTATGGGACAAGTGAAGTGAATGATAGTTAATGAATAATTAGTTGTCATCAAGTCATTACAAGACATAACCAGAAACACTACACATATATAGTGGAAGGGAGGGGTGGGGGCTAAAAGATCTAACAGTCGCACCCATTTAACCATCAGAGTTTTCAGTCAAATTTTCTTAAGTTGTACAAACTCTGATATCAGGGATGTAGAAGAGTCTTAAGTTTATAAAAAAGAAGATTTGTGAACTGATGTGGTTATAGAGGAAAAATCAGAATCAAACAACTTTCTAGTGCCAAGTTTCTTTACATGGAGGATTTAACTAAGCATCACCTAAGCTGGCTATTGTAACTAGCTGCCAGTCAGCACTGGTTTTGCAACTCAGATGAAACAAGACACCTGCAATGGAATATTCCTTTAGTCTCATCAGTATAATATAGAGTGATCTTTGTTCAAAACCATCTCACATCCCTAAATTCTGAACACTGGCTTAGAAATTCTGAGTAGAATATGGACAAGCTATGATTTCAAACTAATTCTGTTCTTTTAAAAAAATATACTTGCCAATAACACGCTACAGAACATTTCCTTTTATCAGGGATTCAAAGCAATGCCTCCCAGAGTGAGTTAGAGACAGACACACACACACACACGTGCACAAATGTTTGTAGGTTTCAAAATACAGATTCAGTCAATACGGATTCAAACTGTACCTCAGGAGGGTCTGCAGTATAATAATTATGAAAGCTAAAAGCAACTAAGGTAAATACTTAAATGGTAGTTTTGCGTTTTATTTTCTTTCCTTATGTTTGAGAATGGTACTTTTTTTAAAGGTGAAAAAACCAGTGAAAATGATCATCGATCATGTGGTAGGAATGTCTGTCTGTCTCTGCTACCCTACCAACTTAATTCCCTAGTTTACCCTTTTAAGTTTCTTAATTTTATTAGAAACTAATTCACAAATTAAATAGTTGTATCAGAGAAAATTATAAATCAACCTTCAAGGACTACAAAAAGCAATACTCTATCTGGTGCTTGCATTTATACAATTTTAGAAATTGTTTCTATGATAAGATAACTCAATGAACTCATTGAAAATTAAATTTTGTCATCAGAATAATTAAAACAATACCAAAATTTTAAAAGTAACTACTAATTTTGCCAGGAAAACATTCACTGATTTACATTTGAACCCAAATACAAATATTTGGATGAAGACCTAGTGAGCTAGGCTAATTAGATGCACATATGTGCAAAGGGTCTGCAGAATTCGGAAAAACTTTGTGAAATAAGCAGCAGCTTTCATCAAAGAGGAGTTATAAAGGTGACAAATCAGTGTAGACTGGCAGCAGTACAAAGGCTGAGTGTTCTTATACAGGAACAAAAAAAAAATGTGCATCTTCTGCTGTATAGTAACACATTAAAAATATCTGCCATAGAGCAATGGAAAGTACAAAGCTGTGCTACTCTGGAAACTCTTAAATTATGGTAAATGAACTTTTTTCAGTTGAGGTGAGCGTTCCTTTAAAGGGCTGACACTAACTAAACCTATTATCTCCCAGTTTGTATCCACAAAGAGAGTAAATGTTTCAATCAGCACAAAGGGGGGGGTCTGAAAACAATATCAGTTTGACATTTGTAATATTAAATTTAAAGTAAATTCTTTTTTTTTAACTGCATTAATAAAATCAGTGAAAACAATCACATTGATAACAGTTACATTTTTAATATGTAAGAATTATGTAACTGTTTTGTATTAAAATATTCTTAAAAAATTAATACAAAATTTAAAATGGAAATGACTCCTGGCTTCTTAAGGAAACTGTATAAATAAATAAAACAAATTGATATATTTTTCTGAATTTGCAAACTCCCTTTACATGATCAGCAGCATGTTACAATCACAGAAATGTCAGGCACCTGCAGAATTAACTAGGTGCCGACAAATGTTACTACTCCTGCTGAGGCGGTGGTCACAGGGTGAAAAGTTATTGATGTGTTACCTACAGAAACTAGGCGGCCAGTTTCCCATCACCTTGTTAGCAGAATTAAGTAGAGAACCCGCATTTTGGTGATCTCTCCCAATCTTAAGGTGAACTGTATTGGTGTGCAATGCTGCTGATTTACAGGTGGTGTTAGGCCAAGAATTTAATCTGAGTTAACTGTGAAACAATTAATGACAGTTAACCTATAGAGGAGGATCAGCTGGCATCTGCATCCAGCTATAGATCCCCTTGTCAGAAGCAGCAACCAAACCATGCTCAATACTTGTAACAGTGAGATGCTGTATTTGAATTTACTTTAACACAGGAATCAGCATGCATGGAAATTTCCGGACACAAAAATAGATAAACAAGTTAAAGCAATATAACCATACTCAAAGACATTTCTCCAACTGAGATGGGCAGACTCACACTCAAATAAACCACCACTTTTCATCCAAAGCTCAGTTTGCTGCTTTTCTTTCATATCTCTGTTGAATTTAAGACAGAAAGAGTGGAGAGAGAAGCAAAGGCACTGGCAATCCTTTAAAATCTGTGCATTCAGTGTTTTGAAATCTTCCTTTTTTAAATTTAACTTTTACGTCCACGACATGTTACCTGCCAATGTGGTGAACATTTTGGAAAAAAAAGGGAGACAATCATGCCATCTCTCAGAAATTCTAAGCCTTTTGCACTCACAGCTACCCCCATGACTTTATTTAAAACAAGAATTGTAAACATTCAGAGTTCTAGAAAGGTTATTTTGAAAACAGAATTTAATTTAGTCATAGATGGATGGAAAAGCTATAGTGGGAACAGAATGAAGAACCATGATAAATGAGAATCAGGAGTCAACATTTTTGAAGAAATGAAAAAAAGGAAATAGAATTCAGACAGCTACAGTTTACCATCACCTGTGTACACAGAGCTTAACCTCACTTGGGGAAGGGGAAATTCCTTGTTTTATGCAAACTAAAACAGAAAAAAAAAAAATAGAAAGTGAAAATCATCTCTCTGATTAAGTATGAAAGCCAGCAGTCTAAGAGTGCAGAGCAGCTGGATGCATCTCATTTTACGTCATACTTTATCTTTAGCAGCCAGTCTACTGGTCAAAACTGAGACAGCCGCACAGAGAAAAACAAAAACAAAAACAGATGCTGATAACTGGCACATATCAACCAAGTCCAGATTTAACTTACAACAGACAAAAAAAAAAAAAAAATCAAACAGAAAATGCCAGATCTTTTAAAAGGTGAGGTGACATTCTCTTCTAGCACAAGGATAAAAAACAAGCACTTCACATTTTCTCCAATGAATGCCCTTGAATATCACATATTCATAAAGAAAGTGCGTCATTAGGAAACAAACAAAACAAATAAATACACTTTTCTTGAAGGGAAATCTACAAGCAATTCCCCCTATCTCCAACTAAGAGTGTTTCTTGTGCCCTGAACACATAAGATGACGTGATAATAAAGAAGCTCACAAAAGAAAGCATCAAGCCATAAGCACTCTTCCTGAGCAGTCTGTTTTCACTTTTCTTTAAAATTTCAACCACATTACCACAAAAATGTCCATGAGTCAAACTATGAAACCACAGTCTCACTTGTCATGTGGCTCAGATTAGTAACCAGCTTGACTACAATCTGCAGAAGATTAATACCCAAGAACCAGAACTGTTGAAGTCAGTTTCACCTACCCACTGACTTTTTGTTACACACCCTAATACCTAAATCACCCCCCCCACCCACTGCCACTCCTCTGTTCTTAGTAAATAACCTGAAAGAAATGTCTGTCTCCTTTTAAACTTCCTGAATAAAAAGAAAAGAAAGATAGAGACAGAACAGATCCTTTGCATTGCCATCTTTAATGTCTGAA
This sequence comes from Nautilus pompilius, assembly GCA_018389105.1. Lineage (NCBI taxonomy): Eukaryota > Metazoa > Mollusca > Cephalopoda > Nautilida > Nautilidae > Nautilus > Nautilus pompilius. The sequence goes on from JACATO010002737.1 coordinate 732,574, forward strand.
CCAGGCCAAACCAAACCAAACCATCCAATGTTTTTTTAAATGTATTTCTTAAAACAACAAACAACCTAACAAGCCTGAAGTACAGAACTAGCTAATTAAACATAAAAAATTATTTTCATTCTAAATCCTTGACATCCTTTCAAAAATCAATTCCCTACAATTTCCACAGCTTATTTATGATGTTTATACATCTCATGTATTATTCACAATGACTTGATAAAATCTCCCTAAATACTGAATATTTGGTGTGACACATCAAATAGTTGATTTTTTTGTTTTCATATTTATTTGGCAGTAAAATGACAGGTGCTCTAGTACACCTCAGAAAGTAGTTTGCTAATTTTAAAACCTTATGATGTGTAACATACACAAGGCGTGTTCAAAGACACCATTACAGAGATGCTATTTCACCTAGTACATTCACCTACAGGTCGAGTAAAAAATGAGATCAATGGACATATGAAAGTTATTATTCAGCTGAAGCGAGTAAGCAAAGATCATTAGTTATCAAACCAGTCTGGGTTTTTTGGGGGGGGTGTGTATGTGAGAGAGAAGCAAGAAGAGTCAGTGTGGAGAAGGATAACTAGATTCAACTTAAGTTCCCTACAGTAAGACATATCAGAGCCAGTTTTCTTAAACAGAATATGGCATGCAGATTGGCTAATAACTGCAATATAAGTCCAGGAGTAAATTATAAGGTATTATGACTGCCCTTTTCAATGCCATATCCTATTAATATGATTTTTTTTTTTTGAAAATGTTAGCAAGACTGGTTCTATTTACATGTTTACCTGTTGAAATGAGGTAATTAATGGCAAGGAAATCCCCCACAAGCTTTGTGATGACCTGGCCCAGTCGTTATACTGCAACAGGTTACTGAAGGAACACAACAAAGACAATGACAAACAAGCACTACAGGAGGTAAAAATGATGATGATGCAAAAATGAAAAGTAAATACAACTTTGATTTCAATGGTCTTTGTCTGCATCATGTACCCTACAACATACACACACCTTCGAACACAATGTTTAGCCAGTATAATTCCCAAAATAACTACAGAAACTTTATATCATTATCAACTTTTTTCTTCCCTGAAAGTTTCCATAGCAACTATCAACACACATTTTCAGTAGTATGATAAGGTGCACTATCATCCACTGCTACATAGCACGTGCGCATCAGCATATACAATACAAGATTAATTCATACAAATAAAATTGGAATTCCTGTCACTCATTTGTGGCTGGTTACGGAGCAATGCATCTATTATAGTTTTTTTTTTTCTTTTTCCATCTTTAATCTGAGAGATTGCCTGACAACTAAAAATAATCTCATCTGAGTTTACCTATGTCCGTTAACTAAATGCTCTAATTCAGTAAGTAACAGTCTGCCAGCAAACAAAAGCTTCCTTCGACCCCAATTCCTTTTCTCCTCTACCATTAAAAACAAATTGACTAATACAATAACAAAAACAAGATAGAGAGGTAGGAATCGAGTCCAGACCTGTTATGGCCTCCCACAAGCTTGCCCTGCAAAATGTTTGTAAACACTATCTTTTTTCTTTGGACTTGTATACACACCCAAATCTAGCCTTGTTGTAGCTTGTTTATCTTGATCTTTTACAGCCAGCCATTGTTGGATAATGGACGACTGAAACTAGCAACTGCATATGGCAAAGACAAACCAGAAAAGCATTCCATTAGCTTAAATAAACAAAGGTAAGAAAAAAAGCTAACACGATAAACCTATTATCAACTTTCTTCTCCACTGTTTAACAAAAGTATGATGTTAGAAACGTGTAAAAATTTCTCTAATACAAATCACTTATTTTATTAATTTTTTTTTCTGGTGTCATGCCGGTTTATTTATTCGTTTACTGTGTTTAAAAAATTCTCCGCATAAAAATTTTTAGTTTTTAAATTTTATGAGAGATGCATCTAATTAGTAAATATAGGTGAGTTATTACCAAAAAAAAAAAAAGTTGAGTTATGGAGTCAATTAAGTTTTTCCTTTAATAACGAAAACACCATTTTTATTTCAGAAAGGCTAAGTAGAAAGTTATTGTGTTAAATTTCAAGAGCCCTCCATAGTGTGATATATATATAAATTTCCTAGATATTGTATAGTAAAGGTATCAATCAGCATGGAATCTGGAGAAACTAGTATTCATATAAATTTTGTTTACTGTACCTGACTCTTAGTTTTTTTGCATAATCAATACCAGAAGAAAAAATGAAAGGGAAACACAAAGCAGTTTATTACAGAGTTGGACAATATGATATTTCTCCGTTTGCCTGAGGTCAAATTATGGGCCATTCGAAGAGTGATCAGAGTCATCAACAGATTGCCAAAGTCAGGTTATTTCTTGTGGATCTCTGGTTACAAACATGACAATTGCAGCAAAACAAGCTGGAAGAGTATCAATAGCAATATGACAAAACTGTTACTTGGCACATCTGTACTCATCCTCAAGATTTCCTTGGTGACGTTGCCCATGCAACAAAAGCAGCTAAAGAATGGCCCAATGCCATCTTCACCAAAGAGAATATTTAACTCAACAGAAAAGCCTTTTGTTCAATACAAATAAAATGCTTTGTAAGATCTAGTGAAAAGGCACCTCTAGCAAGGCATTTGAGTACTGATGTGTACTTTAATGACTCCAGGTGCAACCAATTCACACCTGGAGGCTACACCTGAGTTTGGAGATCTTCAAGCCAAATGTCCTTGGCCATCAAATGTGCAGACAGGAGTGTCATGGTGTGGAATGCAATCTGGCAACATGGTGAAAGACAAAACTTGTTTGTCAAAGGATGTCTCAACTTTGCTATGTAAACTGCCATTTTAAAGACACAAACTAAAGCAGCAACAAGGTATACCAAAATTCAATGCTCATATTCTTCAGGATAATATCACATCATCATTCATCTCCTGTGTGAGCAGTCTAAGAAAAAAAAACAAAAAACTAAGGCCTTCAACATTTTATCTGGCTACCAGAAAACCCAGAATCTGATTGAGGGCCCCATATTTTCTTGAACTAACTTGAAAATTCAAAGCTATCTTCATGCTTTACAATTGCTGTAGAGTACTGTTCACTAAATACAGATTGAAAACAAACACTGGGCTGCTTTGAATTAATTCCAGCATTCACCATGTAAAAATATTTTATTTATTTTGGTCTTTAGACTGAAGCCAATTGTATAACAGTACAATGCACTGAGTACTACAACTTCTTAATGCAACCATTTCATACAAAACTACAACATTGGTATCATGTTATTCATCTTAATATCTCAAAACTCTTCACTTTCTTCTGTGCATTTATTATGCAAAAACCAAGGACATAACTTTTACTCATGGTGTTTCACAGTTAACTCCAGGTAAGAAACAATCATCACAGTATTTTATTCAGTGGTATGGAGAGTCCATTCAGGTATTTCACACAATATTGAGATATTCATCCAAGGATGGCAATTATTGAAAAGTTTGCATTAAGGTTACATACAGGATTTGTTGTCATTTAACTTACTCATTAAGAAATAAACAAACTGCTTTAAGTAACTGTTACAATAAAAGATGCATATCACTCCCTGCTTGGTTTCTTATTTATTTTTTTTAATGAACTGTTTAAGCCATTATTTAAATTAATTAATTATCTAAGCAATTTTTTCAGTAGGTATATTTTTTCTTGGTTGTTGTTACTTTGGTTTAAAGACAATAAAATACTTAACATATAAAGCGCATTCAACCTAGGTAGTGAATATTGCTTTGTTTTGTCTGCCGAAAAAAGGAAACTGAAACTGTTAAGTTAATCAATAAATAATAATAAAAAAAAAACAATGAGAAAGTCATCTGCATTTGACAACGCGTCATCTAGTTATTTCTGTAAGTGTATTAACAGTAACTTTGCCGTTTTCCAAATCCAGTTTTTGGGACATTGTTCATCTGGAGGCAAGAAAAGCTAATCAGACACACACACATGGATGCATATGTTTAACAGCAAAGGTAGAAGATGCCTTCTAAAGATACCAAGGTCATTCTCTGAAGAAATTCAATTTATAGTTTACTTTCAGGCTAAAATTACCAATCACAATATTAATCATTTCACATGCAGATAAAGATATGGATCCTTCAGAGACAGCCATCTTGTGTTTCTAAGGTCCCTTGTACAGAGTGCAGAAAAGGTATTAAGTCAGAATCCATACAAACAGCTTGAAAGTAGTGGCCAAGTCATTATAGAACCAGCAAAGCCAAACTGAAAGCAACCCATTTTAAAATAAACATTCCTAATTTTTCAGAAAGTACAAAAATCTTAGCCAATGGTCTTTTTTAGTAAACAAACTACTTCTTTCTATTTTTGCTCACATTAGTGATATCCTTGCATCAGGAACAAAGATGGTTTATTTTAATTTAAGATAATAGTTATCTTCCTTAAAAATTCAGTTGTAAAACATGCATAACTGTACATGTGAATGTAATAAAAGACTCCAATAAAACATTGTTTATATCATCAGGTCATACACTTATAGCCACATTAAAGCATGACTAATCTGTGTTAGAATTTTGATCACAACTTTTCAGAATCAATACATCCTTCTTCTCGAAGATGAATGCTTAAATATAGCTGCCAGTGAGTGTCAGGGTTTTTTTAAAATAAAATCTCTAATTAAATCCCCACTACATGAAGCAGTTTCAAATGATGCAAGAAAACCACCAAAGCTTCATACAAGACAAAAAAATGTCAGCCAAGGTTAAATTTACTCGTTCAAGAATTTTGAAATGTCACTGCATCAATTTTACCAAGTGAAATTAATCAATAAATTATCCAAAGTTTTTAGTCTCAAATTTTAAACAGTTTTATTCTTTTATATGATAGCAAAATAGGCACTATCTCAAAACAAGGTCCAGAAATAATTAGCCTAATCTTGAAAATTTTAAAGTGTTTTCCTAGATTATGTCACAAAACTTTATATTACTAAGCTACATATGCAAGTGAATATTCACCAACATTTCTGCTTTTATTTTGCTCTGCCACTGTCACAGATATGAGCACAAACAAGAGACATGGATATAAGATTTCTCTTCCCTGATGCAGTTCAGCCATGCACCAAAAATGTACAAAGGAGGATAGAGTCTTCACAACTAATTGGCTCTAAATCATGAAGAAAACTTTACAGCTCTTTGTATCACTTTTTGAAATCTTGACATCTATCTAAGCTTGGAACATTGTAGGTGGACAACAAGAAACTCGCACGATGTAAAATCAGACTAAACGTAGATGTTTTAAGGTATCAGGAAGAGTTTCGGCTTACAGGAGTTATTTCAAATCCTCTGCTAAGTTAAATACCAAGTTGTTCTTTTACAAACTCAAGTGAACTATCAGTCTTTTCTTTTTAAATGAACCAATTGCAAAAGTAACCAACTTACAAGATGATCACAGATGTCTGTTAACTGCCACATGCTTTAGCTACCCAGCATCTTTATTCTGATTACTTTTTTCTCCTAATCACATCTTTTGAGGTAAAAAAAAGATGTAATTTGCTTGACCAAGACTTAAAAAATAAAAATAATTTCCAAACACAAATTAAATGATATACTACCAACTGTATTTATCTGCATTTATTTACATCAATCATTAAAACTGCTCAAATATGATATCAATTAAAAACAACCACCAAGTAATAATTTAGAAATGATTTCAGTTTTTCTCCCAAATCTGATATTTATTAAGTAAATATTGTTTCTGAAGTTGAAATAGGGTGATATTTGCAATAATTTTGAGAAAAAAAAAAAAAAAAAAAAAAAAACAAAACCAAAAACTTTGAAGTGTCATAACTGCATCATTAATAGAACAGCAAATTAAGATATTTCCTATCAGTTTTGTTTTTTAGCACCAGTAATTATCTTACCCATTTCCAGATCAGCTCAGGTATGTAAGTTTCTTTCTTCTTCCAACGTTAAAAAATTACGCTAAGAAAATGTACTGCAATACCATCTCTCTCTGATCTTTCCTTTTGTACTTTAAACTCCAACATTAACAGGATAAGATCAAAAAAAAATACCTAAGTGGGGACCCGAAAAGACAGAATTAAGGGAAAAGTTTTATGTTTTTTCCTTCAGAATTTAGGAAAAAAAAGGACAAGTAACAGAGAAAGCACTAACATCAACAGGAGCCTCAAATATCTGCAGAAATATACTTTAATTTTTTCTTGTATACACTTTCCTTCACAGCCATATTTTGAGAGTACCAATGTCAGCTTTCAATAAAATAAAATTTCTATTAAATGTGTTTTTGTTTCTTCTTCTTCTTCAAGCACTCTGTACAAATAAAGTCTCAGATGAAAGCCTGACACAAACAAACAGGAAAACCACTCGCTGCTCCAATAAGGGATGTTTCTGAACAACCTGATAAAAATAAGTAATCTTCAATTTGAAAACAAACAAATTGCCAAGGTGAATAAATAGTGTGTATGTTTGATGTTAAACTTCTCTCTCTTTGCTATCTCTAGGTCATTGCCTGTGTGATGTGTAGTGCTTACTAAACTTGATATCCACCAATGCTCTTATTCAATGCCTGCAACTGTCATTTATTATATGGACAATATCCCTTATTCTTAAAGTACCTCTAGAAGATTCTTTGCCTGTATGTAGGTCACTCACTATTGCATGTCAGCAGTCTGTCTGCTTCTTGGAGTCTGTTTGTTCTAAATAAGGTTCTTCTAGTCAGCATCAATAATCTACTTTTAATGCCATATCAGGTCACACACACATTATAAAGAGTATTCTGCTATTGTGTTCACAAGCAGAGAGACATTTTTTTTTTTAAAATCCCTGATACCACCAAAAGGAAAATAATAATTACAAGGACAACTTGCACAGTTCATATTTCAGCTGAACCAGTGGTTTTAATCAAACCTTAAAGTGGAAATATATGAAATGTTCTTATCTGCCAATAATTACAAAATATTCTTACAATCCTATGTAACAAAGCCAAAATCAGGACTAGTAAGAGATGTCTGAAGATAAGCACATTAGAGATTTTATGATACAAATATACAGGGTTCATACAAAGTTGGCCAACCAAAATTCAAGGACTTTTCAAGGACAACAACATTGAGATAAATACAAAAAAAAAAAACAAAAACAAACTAACCTAACTTTAGATCCACACTGGATCATAACTACAGAGCATTGTAATTAAAACAAGAGATAATATTTGGCAGACATTTTCATTTCTCACAGGAAAACAGGCAAGACTGTCATGGAAAAATTGCTTGAAAGACTTTTCCCTACACCCTTTTTTGAGCTGAAAGAGTTGAGTTGTTAATGAATGAGAAGTCCACCAAATTTCAGCTTTCAACACATTTCTACGAACAAAATTTGTAGCTAGACCACATGCATCAGTGGTGTCCTCTTCATTCACCAAGGTAGGAATGCTTAGACTTTAATTTTAACTTTCTTGGTGGAACAAAGTCAGAATGCGAATTAGCCTTAAAAAAAAAATACAAACACACTTATATGTAATCATAAAGAAAAACTACCAGCAAGCAACATCTAGCATTGCTCTGGTGTTTGCTAGTTTTCATGTGAGATTACAGTGAACTACCCCTCCCAATTTGGCTCTAATCCAGTTTGTTGCACACACAACAGTTTGTCAGAGTGCATGTGTGCGTGCTTTAAATTCTCTGACCAATAAAACTCAGGTTGGCTCTGCCACATTTGGCTGAAGACATTTATCCAGCTTTATAAAAGCCTAACTTTCTTGAACTGGTCTAACATACTGCCGATAATGTGTTTGTTTTTCTGCTCAAACCTGAAAAACGAAGAGTTCTAGTAGAAACTTCTGCTAGGTTGGCAAGATCAGTCAAAGTCAGAGCATGTTGGGCAATTTCGTGCTGGCTGCAGTTTTCCGTGTCACACCCATCTTCCGTGTCTGGCTTGTGCTCTGGGTGCAGCCTACAGGAGGTAGAGCGTAACAGCTGTTTGTTTCTGAAAGCTTTGTTTGCGCAGAAGGAATAACTATCATGTGATCACAAGCAAGTGAAAATAATTAACATTATAAAAGTTGCTTGTGGAGAACCTCCCCACCTAATTACCTGGGTGTAGGTACGTGCTAGATTTATATTAAACTTCACATGACAGTTTTCATAATCAGTTTTCCAAATGTTATTCTGGGGAATGAAAAGAGATGATCAAAGACTTTTAAAGACATTCCAGAATTCAAGAACTTTCCATATCATTCAAAGATATAAGACTATGCAAACCATGTGACAAAACAAAAACTGGGAAAAAAATCAGAAACCTAAGATGTAGAAAATGAGGATTGCATCATGAGAACCTGTCTTAATTAACCAGAAACAAACTCATTTTAGATTTCATGATCACTATGCTAACATAAAATATATGAGCTTTTTTTTTTCTTTCTAAGCTCAGCCCATAAAGTTACAAAATTTACAAACATTTCACATAAGACTTCAGCAGTTAGTTTAAATTATAAGCATCAAGAAGGGAGGATACAAAATAGTGTCAATATGAGCTTTCACCACTGGTCTCTATCAAAGTTTAGATGAAACAAAGCATTGCATGCTAAAACTTGATTCAGCTGAGTTGGTATTATTTCCAAAATGGCAGCTGCTCACAACAATACATTTGAAGAAATATACATTAAAAGGAAGGTAACACAAAAGTCTGTTTAATTTAATGAATCTATCTACTCCATAAGTAAAAACAATTTTTGCAATGACTAACCCACAATGGGTCACCTTTTCACTGAATAGCCACTATGATACTATGTTGCATAGAATCCACAAGGTACTGGAAGGTGACCTAAGAGATACTTCTCCATTCAGTTAGTGATGCTCAAAATGATTAAGATCCATGGACTGTGTGGGCTATGGAATATGCTTGAAATTTGTGTCTTTTTTCTCAAACCATGAATACACAATGTGGACAGAGAACAATGCAATCTTGGAAGTAGCCACAGCATCATTCATCAATGAAAAGCACATGATCAGAAATGATGCAGAGGTAAGCTTTGACATAAATGTTGCTTTCTAAAGAATGGGGTCCCCAATGTTCTAAACCATGAATTCACCACCAGAGGCCTTGACAGTTAGAACCAAACAAGTCAAGTGATTTTTGTGGCATTCTCCAAATCTTTTTTTTTTTTTTTTTTTGTACAGATGGAAACAAACACTCACACACCACACTTTTTGGCAGTCCTCATTCCAATGTCTGCACTCATATACATATATATATATATCACACAATGCATTGTTTTCATGTTGGTAACTGTGACCAATGGTTTATGCAATAGTCTCCTATTATCATAATCAATTTGTTGCAACATTCTTCACAAAGCAGAGCTAAAGGTGTGACAGGATTACCCTGCATGTCTCAATTGGTCTGTTATTTGATGACGACTGGACTCCACTATCCTGTCAACTACTTTTCTCATCTTTTCCTCACTAAATGTTGACTTCATCTTTTACCACTGCTAATAAATGTAACTGATCGATGTCTTGGAGCAGCCTCCCAACAAAACTTTCTTGGCCACTGTGGCACCTGCTAAACATGCACACTACAGCATTTGAAAAACATGTGATGTCTTTTTCTTTCCCCATATCTATTAGAATGACCAACTGATATACTTAGTGCTGCAGGCATAACTTGTCACATGTAGTCAATCTACAGCTCGAGTCAGGCACAAGTCTGAAAGAGTACACAGGACCTAATAAAGGGGCCAGTCAGTACATATACATCACTACCAGATTTAACAAACAATTTCACCGCATAGTCACTTTATAATTAAAAAAATTATATAACTCATTGTGACCTATTGAAACAAAGTAACAAATATTTTGGAAGGAAACTAATTTAAATGACATTTTGTTATATTGTAGTACAATATAGAACTATAAAATGGCATGGAAAACATATTACATACACATTATGGTGTTAGATACATCAGCATTTTATAATGAAAATGTCACTTAATGCCATGTTCAGTCCTACTGTTGTAGAAACCATATCTGCAAACCCACTCTAGAACAGCAGATACTGAGAGTGCATCCGTTGCATTCCCTAGAGTCTAGAGGTTACTCCTCTTGCAAGACCTTGGTCAGATCAGCGAAATAACTAGTCATTACACCATGCCTGACATGATCCCAGAGATTCCCTTATGGGTTCAAATCTGGCCTTGAAGTAGCCTAAGAAAGGGATACAATATCACATTCAACAGTATCTCAGCAGCCATATTTAGGCCTAGCACCATCATTTATGAATACTGCTCTAACGATGACAAACTCAAGAATGCTTTTCATACTACCCATTGGTATGTTTAATAAATGTACAGATACTGATACCATGCTTAATTTGTTCAAAGCCAACCACTCTCACATGCATGTGTACCGATACATGACAAATATATGAGGCCTGTTTTCGAGTATGATTAACAGAGTCAAGCTTTAGGCAGGTAAATGATTTAATATTGTAACATCTTACTTTGAATCAATATGAAATAAAATCTGCTTTGCCATAGTAATTTGGCTGCCCATATACAGGTGCACCTCAAAAAATTAGAATTTCATGGAAGAGTTCAATATATTGTGTCAGTTATTTCAGAAAGTGAAAATTGTATATATTCTAGACTCATTATATGTAAACTGAAATGTTTCAAGCATTTTTTAATTTTAATTTTCATAATTACGGCCTACAGCTAAAAAAAAACAAAGAAAAAACGTATCTCAAAATATTAGAATATTCCATTTCAAGTTTGAGTAAATCACTATTAATGCAGTATAAATACCATGAATCTCTCAGTCTGGTTCAGTACACACAACCACAATCATGGGGAAGACTGCTGACTTGACAGTTGTCCAGAAGACATTCATTGACACCCTCAACAGGAGGGTAAGCCACAGGTCATTGCTGAAAGGGCTGGCTGTTCGCAGAGTGCTGTATCAAAGCATATTCATGGAAAGTTGACTGGAAGGGAAAAGTGTGGTAGGAAAAGGTGCATAAGCAAGAGGGATGACTGCAGACTTGAGAGGATTGTCAAGCAAAACCGATTAAAGAAATTGGGGGAGCTTCACAAGGAGTGAACTGAGGCTGGAGTCAGTGCATCAAGAGCCACCATGCACAGATGTGTCCAGGAAATGGGCTACAAGTGTCGTATTCCTAGTGTCAAGCTACTCCTGAACCAGAGGCAACATCAGAAGCATCTTACCTGGGCTAAGGAAAAAAAGAACTGGACCGTTGCTCAGTGGTCGAAAGTCCTCTTTTCAGATGAAAGGAAATTGCATTTCATTTGGAAATCAGGGTCCCACAGTCTGGAGGAAGAGTGGAGAGGCACAGAATCAAAGTTGCTTGAAGTCCAGTGTGAAGTTTCCACAGTCAGTGATGATTTTGGGTGCCATCAAGTCCAAAGTTACTGCAGCTGTCTACCAGAAGATTTTAGAGCACTTCATGCTTCTGTCTGCTGACAAGCTTTATGGAGATTCTGATTTCCTTTTCCAGCAGGACTTGGCACCTGCCCACTGTGCCAAAACTACTAGTGACTGGTTTGCTGACCATGGTATTACTGTGCTTGATTGGCCAACCAACTCACCTGACCCCCATAGAGAATCTATGGAATATCGTCAAGAGAAAGATGAGACACACCAGACCAAACAATACAGATGAGCTGAAGGCCGATATCAAAGCAACCTGGGCTTCCATAACACCTCAGCAATGCCACAGGTTGATCGCCTCCATGCCACGCCGCATTGATTCGTGCAAAAGGAGCCCCGACCACCAAGTATTGAGTGCATAAATGAACATACTTTTCAGAAGCTTGACATTTCTATATTATAAATCCTTTTTTTTTTTAATTGATCTTATGAAATATTCTAATATTTTGCGATAGTGGATTTTTGATCTTCATGAGCTGTAAGCCGTAATCATCAAAATTAAAACAAAAAAAGGCTTGAAATATTTCACTTTGTGTGTAATGTATCTAGAATATATGAAAGTTCCAGTTTGAATTAAATTACAGAAAAAAAATGAACTCTTCCACAATATTCTAATTTTTTGAGATGCACCGGTAAATGCATTGGCCCAAAATTTACATGCTTCAAGGGAGATAATGTATACATTAAATTCAAGGTAAACAGATTGGATTTGTGGCCAATACTATCAAAGTTCACCAAGGAAATTGTCAGTGCTGTGACAAAGCAACCCAGATGGCTTCCAGTGACAGACAACAAGCCATTGCTCACAATCAAGATTTCTATGCTGATACCACCCATGCAAAAGAAAAAGAGAATAGTCCCATATGCCACACCTATATACCAGTCTGAAAGAGGAATAGAGGCATTTTGATTGTTAATAAAATCTTGTCAACATCAAAGAACCTGGACTAAACTGTGATATGAAATCTTGGCATTTTATTGCCAAACATGGTAGAGATGGAGCCTGCGTGTGTGTGTGGCAAGAGCTGATGTGAAGAGTCTCATTTTATTTCTTTGTTTGGTTTATTGTAGAACAGCAATGTAATAACATTAGGTGACCAAATTATTATGGAAAATCATTGTAAAAGTTGTATTATAATTTTAGAAGCGAAAAAAAAATATGCTTGGGCTTTTAGTTGTGATCAATTATAGAGACATCCACCAGAAGCCCAATAAATCTGACAATCACCATTTATTTTAAATTGAAAAAATTTTTTTTAAGTAACAACTGTACAAGCCTGCAAGGTTTCATAGCTTTAACTGTTACCCCTGACTGTTGATGTGCTATTTAGATGGCAGACACTCGATTGTTATAAACTATTATTCAAAAAAATTATTCTGTTCCCATGCAGAAATTGGATAAATCATTAATCCATTTTATGTTGCAGAGAAAAGCACAAATAATTATACTTCTTATAATATTTTGCCAGCAAAGATCAAATTTTGTATTCTTAAATGTAAGGCGATTCATAGTCAGGCACAATACAAAAACCAAACAATGGAATTTTTAACAAGATCTTAGTCTATTTTGAACTTCCTGGCTTTTGGATACTTTGAAGTTCTCCATATTGTGTTTATGTACAAACAGAAACTGCTCTTCCTAGTTATGTATGTACTTATCTTCTTAGATTAAACAGTAAAATGCATAATTCTTTTAAAAATACAAAATAGACAACGAAAATCAAACAATACAAATATCTTTGAAAATACATCGCATGAATAACGAATTGGTATTTTTTTTTTTAAAAAAAGCAGGGCTGGAGTGTTTGCTGGTTGTCTAGAACTAAGAGCAAATAGTGGATGAGAAAGGGAGAACCCAATAGCCTTACATAACCAGTCAATACCGAACAAATTGATCTCTTAACCACCACCACCCCCCTGGTTACATTAGCTGGGCCAGCCAGAAAGCTGGAGCTATGCCAACCAGGTCTTACAGGGTCAAATGTGTTTGCAAACATTAACCAAAAGTGGGTCACTCCAACCCACTTGATAAGACTGCCTGATTGGCTCATATAGCAAAGGTAACAAGTTCCAGTAGTTAGATCTCAAACAAGTGAGCAGTTTTATTTGAAAAAATAAATTTTAAAAAATAATAAATGAAATAATAGAAACATGATAAGGGGTGGAGTTGTGCCTCAGTCTGGTAGGCACCTCCTGGCAAAATGCCAACATTCTTCTGGGCTCCATACTCAGGAATTTTATTCCAGGTAGCTTTCCATCTGCTTCAGGTAAATTTCCATGCACTTTTCTTAGAATTTACAAGGAGGTCAGAAATGTTTGAAAACAAATCACGGCAGAGAAGGGATCAATACAGGAGACTAATGTCAACAACTGCCACTAGCGTTGCTCCTGTATGACTGTTACACAACATCTGGCTTAGGGCAGATCCTACCTTTGGGCACAGGTTCACTACACCTGGAAATAATAAGCCAGACTGATTTAGACTACATCTCAGGAAAGTAGTGCCAAGAATTAATAAAAACAAAACAGAAAAATTTTAAATACATTATAGCTAATTAATTTAGGTATTTAAGTAAATATTATCACAGCCTCCTTCCAGAAATTAGAATCTTAGAGGAGGGGCAAAAATCCACGGTGGTTTATTGTTATTTATAGATGGCAGCTGGAATTGTCTCATGGTTTATTCCCTTAACCCTTTTCCAGGAATTCATGTGTACCATAAACGCTTCATCTGTAGTGTAGAGATATACACAGTGCTGGCGTAAAACTGTCTGTCTAAACATATTACACAGCACTGGGGAAAATATAAAAAATAAATCAATCAAAACAGATACAAAACCCACAGAGTCAGGATTATATTTACTGAGGCAGCAAAATGTTTTTTTGTTGTTGTTCTATTTTTTAAAAAAAATTTGTCTTATTAGTTAATAATAGCTTCATTGAAGGCTATGCTTAACTCTTTACTGAGGCTGCCATTCGTTCACTAGTGAACAATTCTTTGAGTGTTCTGTTCAGTGAAAGATATTAATTTTGGCTAGCACTTCCACATGATAACTATCCCGCTGTTAACTTTGCTAAAAAGGTGGGGGGGAAATTGTGTGCAATCTGCAAGGATGTTAGTAGCAGACAATCTCACTGACTGATCCTTCTCAGATAAGCCACCCTCTGTACATCTGATAAACTTTAAGAAAAGAACTACCAATGCCTGGGTCAGGTTCCAGGAATAGCATGAAACAAAACCAGCCATTAAAAATAATAATAATGTAATTATTAATATTATTACATCTTTTATCCAGGTGATGAATACCCAGCAAGTTAATCTGATATCTTTAACTAACTCTGTTTCCATAGCTTTTATTTTCTGTTCTTTGTTCAGTTTTTCCTATCTGAGCAAATTTTCATCTTGTTTATCACCAGAATTAAAAAAAAAAAGAAAAAAAAAATGGATGTTATGTACAGAGATGCGCATTTGTTTTCTGGCCAAACACTCATTTAGAAAGAGCTATCACATGCCACAGAACTGGTCAGACAAAGAGGTCTCAAGTACGTCTTGCAGAGCGACCTTGACCAAGAGAATTAGTTACCAGAGTACAGTTGGAGAAGCTTGATGCGGTCCGAAAGAAAATCAGTTAAGAGTTGCCTGTGGAACAAATGCCCCAAAACTTGGAAAGTCCTTACAAGAAACCTCTATTTAGATGTGGGAATAAACCAGCCTGCCAAACAGATGGATTGGTGCAGAACAGCAATGAGGAGAAACCACCCTGTAGGAAGTCAGCAGGGCAAATCAAAGCCCAACAAGGATAAAAACCAGTCCTTCATCCATAAGAAACCAGTGTGCTAGCTTCATGCTATATGGCAACCCACAAAATAAGTTTTGGGTCACTCATTCAGTCCATTATGCTGTACCAATCTGCAATGAGAAAAGTCATCACACACACTCTCCAAATCCCAATCATTAATCCTGATGTCTGTACAGTTTGTTGTATTCCTGTGTTTTGGGTTGATATGGGTCAGTGGAGCAAAGACCACAACAAAGCCAATGGTCAAAGAAAATAAGGAATAAAACTAGGCATTCTGGAACAGTAATCAGGGATTTTGGCACCACAGCAAAAGGCCACAACAAAGCAGCACTGGCAAACCAGGAAGCCCTCAAGTGTGCGCTAACTTCAGAGAACTCGTTTAGTATTTTCACAGCTCATTATTAAGTCACAACCCTGAGCACATAAGCAATGGCACTATGATAGTGCTGCCAAAATTAACCTCATTTCAGTAAGTAAGAAATATAGAATCTAAACATTTACTAGTAACCATAAACAAGGATTATTTTGAAAGTTATCACAACTTTGAAAATAAGACATGGAGCCAGCGCTCTTGCTTATGCCTCTTCTGTTTCCTTTTCCATTTTTTTTGAAAATCATCTTTAAATAATACCACCATATATGGTAATTGTTAATAGTAAAACAATCTATTTCTTAAATTTAAAAACAACAAATGGTATTGATTTACTATTTACATTAAGTAAATCGACAAATTCACAAAGACCTGGATTTATGTAAGTTAATATACACAAATGGATGAGTTTATGCGCATTAACCCTAATGGCCAATCTAAGTTTTTGGTTTAAATGAAAACCTTTTAAAGGATCCACATGCCATGTAAAAAAAAAAAAACAAGTCCTATGAACTGTGTGCAATGCAGCTGCACATTTTGGGAGAGCCAACAATCTATATAACAGCTGGCAAGTTTTACCTACAAGATTAATCTATTTACTGGTTATCAACAATTTGGGAGGGGCAAGAGACTCACTCATTAAAAAATTTAACACTTTCTAGTATTACCAAATGGGAATGAGTCAGCTGATCATTGGACTGACCCCATGTCTGCTTGGTCTGGGGTCCAGCCAGTGATGGTTTGGTTACTTTCATTATTTTGTGCCAGCTCATTCTGCAAGGCTTTCTCACAGATACTGTTCCCCCACTTAGTGCTGGCAGATTTTCTCTCCATCCCACATGTTGGCGGCATGCAGTACCCATCAACATGTGCCACCTCCCAAATCCAAAATTGACTGAAGAACCTGTTGTCAATGGAAACAAGAAACAAACAAACAAACAAAAAAAAAAGCTGACAGAATTAGTACCTTGCTGGCAAATCAAAAAGAGAAAGAAAATCTACATAAAGGAATCTATAAATACAGTTAAAGGTGTTTTGAATGTGTTTCTTTTTAAATTAAAGTAACCATAACTAAATTCTGTCCCTGCATCCTCCCCTTTTAGATGAAATGTTAGCAACATTTTCTACTGCTCAGGTGAACGCTAGATATGCCAGCGCTATTGGAAACAGGCCAGGATCTGCTGATAAAGTGACGGCTCTCCTTGGCTGGACCCACTGAGCGACGCCACCAAGCACACACCACGTCTACCATTCAAATAGTTTCACGTCAAATGTGTCAACAGTTGATAAATATTGTTTGTTTGCTTTTGCATCAATTAACAGGACTATTTCTAAACAACAACAGAGCATGGTTCATCTGGAATACAGCGATAAAACATAAGTGGATTGTATTTTTAAAATTAAAATAAGCAAAACAAATGCATTTTAAAAAAAAAGGAAAAAGATACATCTAAATTAAAAGCACCAACTCTGGAAAAGGCTAATTAAAAATAATCAGAAAGCCAACTTTGATAAAGACAAGATTCCATAAAACTTCAGCTTTAAGATAGTTACAATTTCTACTTTGATAAAAGTATTGCATGAACTGATAAAACAAGAACTGATCTGCCAGCCATTAGGCTAAATTTCCCATTTTTCTTAACTTCATTCATAAATAAGACGAAGCTAGTTAAGATAAGGTAGGTGACCAAAACAAGCCAAACGCCATCTGCAGTACTTCCAAGCTCATGAATATTAATGAGCTCTTTTGAACTCATCAGCAAACTACTTTGTGACAAATTTTTGAAAAAGTTCTAACTTCTCCTCAGTCTTCAGGCAGTTTCTGTGATATGGTTGTGTTGCTGCCTGATTTACAGACTTTATGCACAAAGTGGAAACACCATGATAGACCACCCACGAAGTTCTCCACTTCCACCTCAGCAGTGATTTGTTACCCTTTTACTCTCACTCAAACTGTGATGTCTGTAACATGCAGCACTTTTTGATAATACACTCTTCTAACGGGTCCTGTTATTCTATAAAGGTGTACACCTGTGAGTTTTCTTTGTGCAGTATCCTTTGCCTTGCGCTATTCCTGATACATTTCTCACTGATACCACACTTATGATGAGCAACCAAATTTAAAGGCTGCTGCGTAGGATTTACACTCTGTTACAGGTGGCATTTTGAAAATGAATATGGGTTTTTATGCTAACAATTAAGGTCGAAATGGATCAAAATGGCAGTGGCTTGTTATCGACTGGATAATCAAGCATCCTTTAATGAACACAGGAAGTACTTTCATATGAAATTTACAGCCAAGTTTTTGGGTTTAGCACTTTTGTTCTTTTCCAACATTGAGAAATTTTAATTCTATCCAAGTCTATTTTGATTATAAGATGAAGCCCAGATCTCCAGTAAAGTGTGTCCCATCTTATAACCCGAAAATTATGGCAACAAGCTTTTTTTTTTTTTTTAAAAAAAAACTGGAATATTGCTCCTGAATTTTTCATAATATACAAAGTTTTATCAACAAATCAATTTATCCTATCCAGATTAACAACTGGCAAAACTTCATCCTTGGAGAGCATTCTTTAAAGGTCCAAATAAGTGAATAATAATAATTGGATGGGGGCAGGATGTGCTCTGTAGTAAGAAGAATGGAGGAGTTCAAAGTGTTAATATCCACCCCTGGAGCATCCTGATAGAAACTCATCAAATACTGATGCTTGAGCATTTTAAAACCTGTCCACTCATTCATATAATGTAAATACTGCCTTTTCTAGAACATCCTCATACATTTTGTCACAATAAGACTGGTCCACACACACACACACTCACCTAGGTGAAGACAAAAACATAGAAAGTAAATCAAAATGTAACACATTCACAAGACTTTTTTTGGGAGTGGTGGATAAAAAAATGAAATCTGCAAAAGATTAATGTTAACTAATCAATATAGATTGTATGTACACATCCAAATTAATACATAATTAGGTAAATTTAACAGTGAAAGTATTAAAAGCAACAGTGGTCTACAAACATAAGATTCCAAATTCAACACATGAAACTTCTAAAGTCTGTTAAAAACATGAACATTTCCTTTATACTTCAAATCAAAAGTAAAAGATTTCCATGTTAAACTAATCAACACAACCATTTCCAAATCAAGATTAATATTATAGCTGTGAAGACCAAAGTATGAAAGTAATACTGGTCTACAAACAAGATTCAAAATTATAAACCATTATGAAAGTCTTTCAAAATTATAATTTAGTATTCAAAGTTAAAAGCTCTAAAGTTATAATGTAAAAACATCAACACTTTCTAAATTATAGTTGTTTTTTGTTGCTCATATATACCAATGCTAACGAGCCATTCACTATCTATAGAAGATGGAGTAACGCACATAAATGCAACTGTGGAAGCTTTTAAGCCTTTTAAAGTGGAGCATTCTTTTCCACTATAACAAAGGATCTTCATGCCTAGGTAGTAATGCCAAGTCAAATTGGCTAATTTTCCCATTTTCCTTTCCTTCATTCATAGATAGGTCACTTTGGAAAATAAGATAAAGCTAGATCAACTATGGTAGTCAGCCAAACTTTCAGCCCAAATGATGTGTCAAATCCTTCATAACACTGTTGCATCACATCATTGTCTATGATACTTCCAGGCCCATGATTATTAATGAGTTATTTGTGCATATCACTGAACTACTTTGTGGGATGTTTTTCTGGATAAATGGGGCATTAAAAGAAAAAATTTTCAACATGTTTACAACCATGAGATATCTGAAATTAATAACGTTATTATTGGTTCTTGTATCGAAAGCCTGATGTCTAGTTTTAGTTAATGCATGACATCAATGATCACCAGGTAACCAGTGTCCATTTTCTCTCTCTAACATTTTGATTTTGAGGTATTACAGCACACTCAAATTAAGAAATTTAACTCAGGATTCCATTTTGAAAACAAGTCTATATTCAGCTTGGTTTCAAGCTATCCAACATTAGGCCAACACCCTCAGCTCTTCTCTGATCAGATAATACGGTACGTGTGTCTGGGAAACCACCACGGTGAATACTGTACACTAGTGAAAAAAAGATAAGGAGAAATGTATTTGTTTGGTTTTAGCCATAGAGTACTAAGTCTATGACATGTGATGCATTGGATTAGCACATATTTCTGCAAATTATCCTCAACGTTAGTCCGCCTATCTCTACAGCCATAATTTGCTTTACGGAATTTCTTCATAATATATAATGTTTCCTTCACTTTTTGCTAGTCTCTAACACTTTCTTCAGCAAACTTAACTTCCAGATTTAAAGTTACCATGTACAACTTGCATGCAAGTGTTTTGAGTCAACAGGGGTTTTGTTGAAGGTATTTATACATTAAACTAGAAAGAATGTAATTGGTGAGCATGAGCTTGTTATTGATTACATAATTCTGCATGCTTCAGTGAACACAATGGAACACTCAAATAGCAAACATTCTGGGTAGTAATTTCTGTAGTCTGTTTCAAATGAACAATTTTACAGTCTATTTCAGAAAATAACACTTCGTTTATTCTTCTTCCATTAAAGCTATTTCAATAACTATCTATAAGCCAATACCCAGACTTTCAAAGAAAAAAAACTATTGACTTATACACAAAAAATATGGTATTCTTTTCTTTAAAATAGTTGTTTTCTTTTTTCTGTTGCTATTTCTTCATCGCAGTCCCAAAGTCTGGGAACTGTCAATATTGATCCAATAGCTCAACTCTGTGGTACGTATGGATCACCAAGAATTGTATTGGAGTCTGATTATATTTCTCCTGAGGCTATGCCTAAACTCTTCTTTAAAAATTCTTCTATCAACCAATGCCTTATTCTATCCATATTCATACTTTTATTTTGGAATTTCAATTTGAAGTAAGGGTCTAAGAAGACCTTTGCACAGTTGCTATTAGTTGATCTAGTTGTCCAGATTCCCTAAAAATAGTATTAGAGGAAGCTTCAGATATAAAGTTCTATAGTTAAAATTAACAGAATCATTACAGTTCTTGTTGCATTCTTCTAACTAGCAACATTTGTGATAAGGTTTTCAATTAGTCTCCAATAATACAAAGTTACATCTGGAATATTAGTCTACTGCATGTGCTGCAATTGGGCATCTTTGTTCAGCGTTGTGTTTTAGCACATAATATGAACTATTCTAACAAGGGGACACATCCTGTACAAGTCTGTGTTTGGGTACCTTCAGCTGTTCCTGAAGGTCACTTAGCTTTTGCAAGGCACTAGAACAATGTGGAAATAACCAATGATGCCTTTATTAATAATAAAGACATCTTTTACTACTAATGGACTAAATATGTTATCATTAATGCATTGATGTAGAGCATCAATAAAATAAGATGGTGATGATAATCCAGTTATGAGAAGTCAAGCATGTTAGCAGCAGTGTCTCTAGGAATCAAAGACCTTATCCAGTGGTATTTCAACTCCTTCAAACCAGCCAAAATTTTCTCTTGCAGTTGGCTGTAAGTGATTCTGGAAATAGAAACACGTTTAGGATGTGACTACTTTTAAAACCAGGTGTCAGCCAATGAATGTTCAAACTAAGAAATGTCGTTTTGGCAGTACTGATTGTCCAAATATCTGTCATCAATACCATACTTGTTATTTCCTCTTGTAGCATCCTTTTGAAAATGTTATACATGTGCGACATGACTATTTGACTGAAAAAACTATTGTGGCATATTATAGTTAGGAAACAAGTGAATGAGTAGCTTTTTAAATCCAATCTGCTACAACTGAGTAAGGCACAAGTCAGCAACAATCATTTCCCATTCTTTAGTGTATAGCTGTTGCTTGAGGATCTCAAATATTCTACATTTTTTATCATGGGAATTCCTCCATAGTCATGTTTAGTATAGCCAACACAGCTAGCATCATGTTTGTCTTCTTTGCAGTTTTTTTCTATCTCATGATTGCAGAGCTGTCACCCGGCTTTGATAGAATATTTCTGAATCACAAAATAATTCCATACAAAGAATTTTGAAGATATCTTTACCTTTAAAATAACTCTGTCTAGGCACTTATCTAGAAAAGAACCTGTCAGTGGTTAGTCTGTTACAGCTCTAACTCCTAATTCTTCAGTTAAACAGCATCTAAAAAGACTGACCAACCCCAATATAGGTTCTATGACACCCATGATTAATTAAGTATTTTAATATCACTAACACAAAGGCTGCTGTGGTTATCAACTCTGGCTACAGTAAAAAAAAAAAAAAAAATGTTTATCTTTTGTTGGCATAAGCCATGTGGCTCTTATCTCATTACATGTCTAACAATCACCCTTTATACTGCACATGGTACCTGGGTTAGGTATTGTCCATAAGAGAAACAGGATCACAACTAGAAGCTTTATCACTTAGTTTGTTAATATTTTGAAGGAGAATTACTTGAATTAGCAATTGCTAATCAGTCAACACATAATTATTCATTCTTAGTAATATTTAGTAAAAAAACACTGGAGAGGTTTTCTATATCATGAAAATCTAACCCTAATGTTTTACTGGTTGCTTACATTGAATCAAAACAAAGTTTTTTTAACTATTTCAGAAAGAACTGATTGTCCCAGCAGTACGGAGTGACAATAAAAAAAAAAAACGAACCAGCCCAAACCAGAGTGATAAGAACAATCTGCTGAGAATGTCCAAAAATTCCAAGTAATTCTACCTTCTAGATCAGAGCTGAAGCATCCCAGTTTAAGTGGTATTCTTAGCAAAAACAGGAGAGGAAGAAGGTGGATATCTGATCAGTTGATAGCCCTTTAACTTTGAAGACATACATCTGACTTGCTAACTTTATATTTAGACAGACAGTATCAAGCCAGTGGAACAAGCAAGCTGGATAGCACTTACCTGCCAAAACCAAGGCATATTTTCCCAATCATCACATTTCATTCCAAGTTATCAAAAGCTTTAACTAAAACAATTTTTTTAAGAACATTGAAAATTTTAAAGTAATCCATCCCATTAAAAATTCTACACCAAAGTGAAATGTTTTGGCATCTGATTATCAGTAGCTACATGAGGAAAGGCAATTGAAATGAGTGTTATCCATTAAACATACAAATAATAGCTATAAAACAATATATAATTCCAAAATCCGTTATAGATATCAGAAACATTTTAACATAATGAAGGAAGCATGATGGAAATATCTAAACTGTTGAGATCTTTTATGATTTCCTGTCAATCAAAAAGACAAAGATTGTAGGGATCACAAGGATTGATGCTATATAGGGACATGTATACTATTGCAGAATCTGAAGACTCATGCATGTACTCATCACATCGAGGTGGTGGACACAGCAGTTTATAGTACACAAACTGAGCAGAGTTTCTCTTAGTGGAAGCACAATACTGAAAGCAGTTTGTATTTGCTGAAGAAAAAGGCAATCAAAATTAGTTGCGTACATTACACATGCAGAGACAACCCAAAATTAGTTTCTATATAGTCTAGTTCTCCAACATTAATCAAAACCCCAAATGTCATTGACGGTGTTTTAAATTATTTACCACTCTATCCCGCTCCACTTGCCTCTATATTAATAATAATAATAAAGGCAATCTGTTTGGAATTTCCTATTATGTAAATAAAGCAGATGTGAAACAAGTCACCTGCCCTCCAACTCATCTTTTCAATCCCTAGAAAGCCAGTTTCAGCTAAAGTAAGGGAGTTAATTTTCTAATACAATAGTGATTAACTCCCTTGTTAAACAATAAAAAATCTAGGTCAGCATTCACAAGAGTAGAGTTAAAACTACAAAATATACAAATATACACTTTCAAAAAAAAAATAAAAATTTATAGAATATTTCAAAACTAAAATATTTTATTTTAATAAAAATGGTTCTAAGAAGCACAAACCAGATAAACTTTTAAATGATACATTCTGAGTACAAACCAACTTGAAATTAGGTCACATGTAGATAAAACAAAAATAATGATAATAAACAAAGGCGGCTTAGAAAAACCAGAGCTTCTGTTGAATATCACGCACAATCCATAAATGAGGGGGATAGGGCAGCAGAACCAACACGAAGAGGATCTTCCACTCATCTTTAACTTGCCCACACAAAATTCCAGCAAGCCTTTTATTCAAAATTTATGGCTATAGTTTAATTTTTTTCATTCACACTAAATGCTGAATGAGACTAATATGCATTTCAGGCACTGGACCACTATAGAGTATACTTAATGTGTTATATATTATCAAGCAATGGTGAAGAAATATCATGACTATTATCTTGGATTTCCTCTTACAAAGATGGTTTTCCCCAAAACTGTTGTTAGCAAAAATGATATCTACTTTCCTTTCTGCCATTCAAAGCATTAGACAAAACCAACCAAATGCATTTTTTATTCTTTATTTTTACTATTTCAGATACATTTCAGTTTTTTTTTGTCAGAGGCTTTCAGGTCACAAGGAAAAGGCTTCATGGTATGTACATAGATATTCAAAAGAGAAAGTCCTTTTAAAACTTGTACCTTCATACAAGACTACCTAGCCAAACCACATCCAGAAGCAAAGTAGTTTTATACAGCTGAAAACGTTTTCAATACAAGGATGAAGATGAGAGCTAAGGCAATGGGCTAGTTGAGAGCTTCTGGCATTATCTCCAAATGAACAAAATCGAGAAATGTCATGTTTTTCATTTCTGTGAAGTAAACTATGCATAATGTCTAGAATATAGATGCTAACATATGTAATAAGAATGAAGAAAGGGAAAATTTCATGGCCTGGCTAACAGTATCAGCACGTACAGAGGGAAGAGTGGTCCAGAAATGGACTCAACTTGGTCCTACCCAACAGAAGATTTTTTTTTGAATCACTAGAGAAATATTTTTTTTTGAATATTGCATGCTGGTGATTATTTAATACAAATCTACAGAACAAAACATTACCTGTCAATATTTGTTTACATGTTGCAGTATCAGTTCAACACCAAAAATCAGAGGCTTCAATGAATTAAACTCAACACAGATCTTAAAAATTCGACTGTACAAAATTGAAAAGACGCTGAACACGCCATCTCTTTCCACACAGCTCAAATAAGAAATGGGAGGCAATTCCACTCAAGTTAGTCCAACATTTTTCATTATGTTAGGCTCCACCATCTGAGATAATAAATCAAATTCCTGCTTGAATGATATCAGAACTTAACCTTGACATCAGTAAGTTAACTCAACCTAGCGTTGTTCTTTATATATCTATCATAATTCAATCTAGATTTTATCATGCTGGCATTTAGCTTATATACTTAAACTGGCAATCATGGAAGTGAAGCAGAATGGCCTGTTAATAATAGTTTGTATCATTTTTGCTTTCCATTTGCCACCAACCTGGCCTCTGATTCTGCGATATAGCAAAAGAAAGAAAAATCACAGCCAATTATGCAATATAAAAAAATCCTTAAGTGTGGATACCGTAAAAGGCAGCTGGTTATTCAAACCTGGAGTATTTACTCCAGGAAAACAAAAAGGTGCAGTAAACAACAAAGTCCATAAAGGGCTTAAGAAGAAACACCAGGAGAATTCAGTCCCTGGAAAAAATATGGCAAACCAGAGTACCTTAATAAAAAATAGCATTGTAAGACTGGTTTATGATGAACGATGCTATACAAAACTTGACCAAAGCTCCCTTTCCTAATTATTTCTCTTTTTTGAGCCAGTGAAAATATAAAGAGTTTCATCTTGGCCACATTTTAATTTCTTTCTTAAAAGTATTGTGCACTGTTACTTTGTGGCAGTGAAACTAATATTGTCAACATCCAAAGGTCCAGATGCTGATGATATTTTGAGAACTGGCAGTTCAGTGCCAAAACTATTCAGCTACCCAAAATTGGTTTCAACATATTTCAATAGTTTGTCTTACACGACTGTTTATTCTGTGGCCTCTTGAAGCTAGACCATGGCACAGATTTGGGCTACATGCTCACCAGTTCGTTTGGAAAGCTGGTATCAGTTTCTCTAAGATGTTTGTAATGGAACGAGAGTTGTGCCCGCAGCGCAGAAATATGCTAACTTTGACCAACATAGCTCTCCATCAGTGCTAGCATGGCACTGATCCAAGCATAAATCACAGATATGCTGATACACACACAATGATGACAGCAGCATAAAATCCTGACAGACATCTCAGAGACAACGGCATACCTGTTGTTTAGTGGAAAATACTAAACAGAAGTAGAGCGTAGACTAGGCCCAACTTTTACCATCTGAAACCTTCTCCCCCAATACAAAATGAACTATTAATAATAAAAGTTAAACAACTAGTTTGCAATAGTCAATTTATTAAACAAGATCTCTGAGCAAACATTATCTAAAAATATGTAAATAAATAGTGGACACTGAAGAGAGAGAGAGAACTCTTTAAACAAGGAAAGGATGTTGAAAGAGCAAACATGGTTGGTAAGTTATCAATATATATATATATATATATATATATATATATGCCACTTGAGTTTAGCTTCATTCATCATCCTAAATCCTATAAAGTAAACTAAAGCCTCATGGATAATCATTGTTATACAGCTGCAAACATGTTAATATAACAATGACAACAGAAATCCTGTGATAAAAGCTATGTAATATGTGTAGCTCTTGCTATTTTAGTAATGAAGATTCATATATAAGGGACATCAAAGACAACATTTAATTATTACTGGTTTTGGTATAGATAGACCAACTGGAGGATTAAATAAACAAACAAACTTTAAATACAAAATTTTCCAAGTGACATTACTTTGTATGTACTTGTAGACACGCAATACTCCTTTCTTATGTGCTATTTTAGTGCAAACATTAAAAATGAAATATTTTGGCCTAATTAATAGCTGTCATATCACTTTCATGTGTCTACCTTAATTTACTGCCTGTCTTGTACTACAGTCCAGACTTCGTGATAGGTGTGGCAAAATTTATGCAAGCAGTGTTTTTTTGATAACTCTGGTATTCGGTGCGGAATTTCTGATGACACAGGGAAATCAGTATCCTATAGAACTATTCAAATTTCTACAGGTCATACATCCTGAAAAACCTAAAATGAATACTTAACCCAACAGAGTAATTTAAGAGCAATAAAAAGCTTAATTTAGAACATTTCCAAACATGGAAATTAATGGAGATCTTTTGTGAAAGGAAAGACAACAAACAGTGACAAAGTCAACAACTATTTAAAAATGAATTACATTTTTAGCACTTAAGTTGTACAAATGCACATGTGAAGAGTTTGAACAAAATGCCTGCAATTTAAAGATAAACTTAAACTTTATACATTAAAAACAATGAAACCTAAATATAGCTAATTAAAGAAATTAAGTAAACAAAGAAAACCAAGTACCTCAATATTTATGTATTAAGTAGCTTATGATTCTCACCCTGAAATTTCAATGGAACATAAATTTCAGAAAATATCCCAAGAAGACAGTAATTGGATGTAAAATTTTAAATGCCAGCAGAACATTTAATGATGACATTTTCTATAAAAAATTCTATTCCTCTGAGCTATTCATGCATGTCACATGGCATAATTACCCAACTTCCTTGACAAGTTATTCTCCACATGATCGATGGAGACCCAATACATTCACAGTACATTTACCCTGTGAAGTACAAACATTAACCAAGTTTACAAATGATATGCAACTGTTTAACGACAGAACAAAACAGGTTATGAAGATTGGTGGTGATGGTCTTCTGCTCTAGAACTTTAAAAAAAGGAACAAACAAAAAAAAAATTGGGGTAGCATATCTTAATTTCTTAAATAAAGCTGAATTATTTTTTATTTCTCAAAGAAAAGAAAAAGCTGAGACTGCTCCCAACTGTTTTCATTTTGCCCAGTCCCAAATAGCTTGATATCAAACTAGTTATAAAATCACTTTTTCAGTGGCCATTAGGTTTATTATAGATGTCAACCATTTTTGACACGTGTGTGTATAATACACAGAATAAGGAGTTTTGGTAAGACCTGTTGTCGTGCACCAACATCTGATGAGGACGGCAACAGAAAACTACATATACTTGGACCTGACCTTAGCTGTAGGTACAGATTAGTTTGGCCACAATATGGCAGGTGGTCCATGCATATCTCAAAAAATTAGATTATCGTGGAAGAATTCATTTTTCCCGTAGTTTAATTCAAACAGTGAAACTTTCATATATTCTAGATTCATTACACAAAGTGAAATATTTCAAGCCTTTTTTGTTTTAATTTTGATAATTACGACTTACAGCTCATGAAAATAAAAAATCCACTATCTCAAAATATTAGAATATTTCATAAAATCAATAATAAAAAAGATTTATAGTAAAGAAATGTCAAACTTCTGAAAAATATGTTCATTTATGCACTCAATACTTGGTGGTTGGGGGCTCCTTTTGCATGAATCACTGCATCAATGCGGCGTGGCATGGAGGTGATCAGCCTGTGACACTGCTGAGGTGTTATGGAAGCCCAGGTTGCTTTGATATCGGCCTTCAGCTCATCTGTATTGCTGGGTCTGGTGTCTCTCATCTTCCTCTTGACAATACCCTATAGATTCTCTATGGGGTTCAGGTCAGGCGAGTTGGTTGGCCAATCAAGAACAGTAATACCATGGTCAGCAAACCAGTTACTAGTAGTTTTGGCACAGTGGGCAGGTGCCAAGTCCTGCTGGACAAGGAAATCAGCATCTCCACAAAGCTTGTCAGCAGACGGAAGCATGAAGTGCTCTAAAATCTCCTGGTAGACGGCTGCATTGACTTTGGACTTGATGGCACCCAAAATCATCACTGACTGTGGAAACTTCACACTGGACTTCAAGCAACTTGGATTCTGTGCCTCTCCACTCTTCGTCCAGACTGTGGGACCCTGATTTCTAAATGAAATGCAAAATTTCCTATCATCTGAAAAGAGGACTTTCGACCACTGAGCAACGGTCCAGTTCTTTTTCTCCTTAGCCCAGGTAAGATGCTTCTGATGTTGCCTCTGGTTCAGGAGTGGCTTTACACTAGGAATGTGACACTTGTAGCCAATTTCCTGGACACGTTTGTGCGTGGTGGCTCTTGATGCACTGACTCCAGCCTCAGTTCACTCCTTGCGAAGCTCCCCCAAGTTCTTGAATCGGCTTTGCTTGACAATGTTCTCAAGGTTGCAATCCATCCCTCTTGCTTGTGCACCTTTTCCTACCACACTTTTCCCTTTCAGTCAACTTTCCATGAATATGCTTTGATACAGCACTCTGCAAACAGCCAGCCCTTTCGGCAATGACCTGTGGCTTACCCTCCTTGTTGAGGGTGTCAATGAATGTCTTCTGGACAACTGTCAAGTCAGCAGTCTTCCCCATGATTGTGGTTGTGTACTGAACCAGACTGAGAGATTCATGGTATTTATACTGCATTAATAGTGATTTACTCAAACTAGAAATGGAATATTCTAATATTTTGAGATGCGTTTTTTCTATTTTTTTTTAGCTGTAGGCCGTAATTATCAAAATTAAAATTAAAAAATGCTTGAAGCATTTTAGTTTACATATAATGAGTCTAGAATATACACAGTTTTCACTTTCTGAAATAAATGACAAAATATATTGAACTCTTCCACGATATTCTAATTTTTTTGTGATGCACCTGTATATATGATTCGGTCAACTTAAGAGATGTGAAAAAAAAAAAAAAGACATTACGGAATTTGAAAGGATTTCATATGTAGCAGGTGCCATATTGGCCAAAATAATATCATTGGGAGGCTGCTCCATGGCATCTGTCATTCAAGGTTATCAACAATGGAAAAAGGTGAAGAAAATGTCTGCTGTGAGGGGGGGGGGTTGATTGACAGAGAGGAAGGTGGTGGCTAGACATGATAGTAAAGTCCAAATGTTATCAGACCTTAGAGCAATTGAAAAAGACATTCAATGTAGGACAATACACATCCATTTCCAGCCATACCTTATGAAAAACATTGCAATGAATCTATTAAGGCAGCAGGACATCATTGCATAAACCACTGATATTTACCAACATAAACAGATGCCTCATATAGTATAAGGAGCACCAACATTGCACTAATGGTAGAAAGTGATGTAGTCTGAAATAAATTATCTTCAAATAAACAATTACTGTTTAGTCACCTGCCTGCTGAAGGCTACACAAACAATTATTCACTGATCTGTATAAATAGTTTCCAGCTTTATTTAATGCCAAATAAACTTCACATAAACGGGACATAGATGGGATAGCTGAGTGTTTTTGTCATGAGCGGCACATAAGTAGCAGATGTTGTCTCTATGAACAAGCGAATTTATTTCAAAGAATTGCAATTCGAGAAATTCTACTCACCTCTAACAAGAATGGCAGAACAGGAATAAACTTTCCTGTGGCAGCAGACAGCTTGTTCAGAGTTCGTGCGCAATGGAATCTCAAGGGGATGTAACGAGTGGTAGGTAACAGTCTGTAGATATAAAAATGATTAACTCCAAAGTAACAAACAATACAAACAAACCCCTTCTTCATCACTGACTCTCATCTTCCTTATGCTTATTTAGAATTTTTTTTTGTCTTATTTTTTTTTGCATAAATTTAAGAGGAAGAAATTTCTTTCTAAAAATCAATCAACAAAGTGGACATCTTTACTAGCTCTTTTTTTGATCATGTTTGAAGATTCAAAATTATGTTTACTAATATTATACGTGAATTTTTGGTGGGCAGTGGTATGAAAACAGAATCTGGAAAACTAACTTATCAAAACAACACAAACATCATTACCAAAAAGTGCAGATGAAGGACTGTGCTAAACATTTCAAACATTGATACTCCTGAATAGACAGAATAGAAAGGACTAAAGCGGTACTAACTATGCTACTGATACTTAGTTTTCTTAAACTAAGAGACATGGCCATGTAGATCAGCTTGACAGCATTCTAACTACATGTATGACTGTAGGGCATAGTCAAACAGGATTGTTGGGCAAACCTGATCCAGTAATAAACAGTTGGACGCAAGGTGTTAGCTGACAGACAACAGCAAATAATGTGTAAAAAAGGATTTGCTCATAAACTTAAGAAAGAAAAGTGGTAAAGTAAAAGGCCCTGCCAGAATACAAACTTGCCATTGTTGGGAGAGTTTCTGATGAACAACGTTTGATTCACAACACTATGCAGGAAGGTCAACGGAACAAGGAAAAGGACAAGAGTACAATAGACACCGCATTCTATCTGGTGAAATGTGCACTTTCTTCAGTTATGGCTCCAACACAAAAAATGTGGAGTAACACAACATATCTGACACTGTTAGGAAAAAGTACCTGTCCCGAAAATCACCCAAACCCCCTCTACTACTAGAGATGCTCTGACAAAGATGGCTGTTTTGGGCAGAATTTAAACAGTCAAAACATACTAGAAGTTTGTTGCTAATCTGTCAACAGAAAACTGAATATTATCAGCAACCCCGAAATCTGGAAGGCATAGAAATCAAATATCAAAATATGCGAAACGCATTCCTCTTTTTTCCCCTGTAATTCTCAATAAATATATAATGCAATGGCTTCACGGACAGTATTGGAAATAATTACAGAAACAGGAAAAACTTGGTGCAAAAACGAAATGCTCTAAAGTAGTCACGTGTTGATATAGTACGCATACTGGTTAACATGCAGGCAATCATGAAGTGCCACAGCTGCAGAAGAACTATAAGTATAGGCAGTGACGTCATTGTAGAATGATGAATGTGAGGTGAATACTATGACTCCTGAAAAGAAAATACCAGATATCATGTTTCAGAAAAAACTGTCAGGCAACATACATGATTCTGAGGAGGATGTGCAAAACTGGTACTGATGACGACAGACAGTCGAGGTAGCCAAAACTCGACAAAAGTGATGTTACATACCCGAGTATGTTCATTATACACAAGCCAGTAAAGATATGTTGAATGACCGAGATGCAAGTATGGGGATTGACGTTTCTTCAAAAACAGTAAGATACACATTAGCATTAAGTGGTCTCAATGGATGTGCAGATGCCCAAAAACCTTAGCTGAAGAGAACCAAACAAACAGCAGGGCTGAAATGGGCAGCAATGAAACAGTGGGATGACCAAACCTGGAAGTGAGTGCTCTTTACAGATGAGTCAAACTTTGAACTGTTTGGCAATAATCAACAGCAGTTTCTTTGAAGGCGGATGAAGTGATATGAGTCAATACATGACAGCTATAGTAAAGCAGAGGGGAGGAGAGGTGAATCAATACAAATGAGGATGCATATCAACTGAGGCTGTTATAAATTTGAACAAAAGTGAAGGCACACTGACTGCTGACAGTTACAGGCAGGTTCTCCTCCGTCATGCCATTCCCCCAATCAGGGATTTATCTTCTAACATGACAATGACCCCAAACATACAGCCAATTATGATGAACTATCTGGAATGTAAAGAGGCTGGTGACCTGCACAAAATCTTGATATGAAAGTCAAACTACAAACAAGCACCTTGGATGAATTGTGGAAAGTGCTACAAAAGCTTAGGGCAACATTCCAATCATACATTAATAACCTGTATGGGAGCATAAAAACAAGGTGTCATGTTCTATATTAAGCAAAGGGCTCCCATACCAAATGCTAGTGTACTGTACAATGTATTCATTTTGTTGTATATTTTTGTAATAATGCATTGTTTGTATTACATGTCTCTCAGCTGCAATTACTCATTATTTGAATATGCCGAGTTTTTTTCTATAAATATTTCCATTACTGTTCATCAGTAAGTGAATTTGCTAATGAACTTTTCACTGGTATACAGTTATGTTAAATGGCACAACACTGCTGTCTAACAATGCATATACTAATAAACTTTTAAACAGTTCTAATTTTTAAAATGCAAAACCATCAAAAATGTTATTTGTTTCAGGAATAATATGCTCTGAATTTTTAAAAATTAATTAAACTTACATTTACATGCTCTCCATATTTAATCTTCACAAGTAAAAAAACAAGCAATCTAGTTACAAAGCATCTGTGATTTATTCAAGAGAGTTCAGCAGAGATTTACTAACACGTTACCTTGTCTTAACTTGGATTATGCCAAACACTTAAAAATAGTTAAATTTCAGATGTTAAGGAGATGTAATTATGTCTTCAAAGTAGGCATTTTGAGTAAATGGACAGGGGCAACACAGTAGTGGTGCATATAATTACAAATTAGCAAATATTGTGGCACAATTAAATAATAGGAAATAATGTTTAGCAATTGAATTTTAAAGGAGTTAGATTACTGGCAAGCGTAATTAATAATGAGTGTAACTCAAGTGAAGAATTGTATTCATATTCATTTCCCTTCCCTGAGGGTCTTTGCATAAACAATGACAGCTTCCTGGCTTCTTTTAGCTACAAAACCATGGGGCAGGTTAGTGGGAAGTAAGTTAGGATCCACTTTAGCATGCCAAAGCAAGAAAAACAGGATTCCAAACTTCCTCCAGAGGACACCCTGCACACAGATTCATGACAGACACTAAATTCTGAACTATCACAAATGTAAAAGATGCCATGGTAACTGATATATATATGATTGGTTGGTCATCAGTCAGAGGACCACTAAATATGACATGATTTTAACATATGCCCTACTATTTATGATTTGATTTTAATGCTGAAAATCATCAAACATGAGAAATTAATAACTGAATATCATAACAATAATAATACTTTAGTACTCACAAAATGCCCCATCTAGTGTAACTAACACTCAATGTGCACCCTAATGCACATGTATTGTCTCTGGTCCCCCTTTCACCAAGCATAGCTGAGAAATGCTGACAGTTACATTTACTAAAATCCCCATTTAAGTAAACATTAAACATGCTATTAAAAAAAAAAAGAAATGAAGGGATATTTCATTTCCAAATCAAATTTTTAAATAAGTGTTGTAGGTATAAACTCTTTGAGATAAATGCAAACTTAAGTCAGTATTCATTGGTAGAAGTTTACTAATCTGAAAACATTAACCAGGTAACCTGCTAGCATAGTAAGTGATTTGCATTTGAGATTTGTTTGTGAAGACCTTTAAAAAAAAGGAGGGGGGGGTCAAAGTTTTGAAACAAATAGAAGAGAAAGAACAAAGCAGAGCTGTATCAGGTGGTTACAAACGTTTTGTCAATTTTTTTAATGCAACAATGAGACCTCATGTCGTTGCTGAACGTGAAATTAATTAATCAAGGTCAGTTCCATTACAATCAATACACTTCTGCCAATATGTTACAAGTGCATTTATGCCGTATGGAGAAAAATCTGGATTTCTGGAGTCAAACTGTTGGAAGCCAGTTTCAGTTGCTGCTTGGTTGGAGGAGGATTTCATACGGAGGAAGCTGTCAAGGTGTTTGAAAAGGTGGTAGTCTGTGGGAGAAAGGTCTGGTGAATAGGCTGGGTGAGGGACAACTTCGTACCCCAACCTGTTCAGTTTCTGAAGAGTCACTTTTGCAACATGAGGACGAGTGCTGTCGTGCAGCAGAATTGGGCCTCTTCAATTCACCAATGCCGGCTGTTGTTGGGAGAGTTTCTGATGAACAACGTTTAATTGACAACAGTACCTTTCAGCTGTGATGGTTGTCAGGTTGCAAGATACCAGTTGCAGTCCACTAGACAGTGACCATGACCTTCTTTGGGTGGAGGCTGGATTTTGAAATGTGGTTAGGCGCCTTGTCTATGTTGAGCCACTGTCCTGAGCATTTGTGATTGTCGTAAAGAATCCATTTTTCATCATGAGTAATGATTCGGTCAAGAAATGGGTCGATTTTGTTTCTTATGACAAGCGAAGAGCAGATCTCCAATCAATGATTTTGTTGTTGTTCACTCAACTCATGAGGCACCCAGTTGCAGTGCTTACGTCAAGCTCTCCAGCAATTTCTTGCAGTTTCTCATGGATCGGCTTCAACTGAGGCTTTCAGACGGTCGTCATCACAGCTGGAAGGACGTCTGCTGCGTTCCTTATCTTTGAGGCTCACATCTCCTGATCTAAACTCTGCAAACCATCGCTGTACCGTGCGCTCATCTGCTGTGTCCTCGCCCCATGCCTGCTTAATGTTACGAGCTGCCTCGCTCGCTCTGTGGCCCAGTTTGAACTCGTGAATGCAAAATGGCACAAATATCTTTTCTATCCCCGTTTCACTCAGAACCCCGAAACAAACATTCATTTTATGATATTTTAAAAAGGTAGGTTTTGCACAATGTATGCCAAAGCACACTACAGAACGATATATAACTTATCTACATACACCTTCACAAAGATGCAAGAAATGAACCCCAAATTTACATAATATAAGAACTGACAAAACCTTTGTAACAACCTGATATCAACCTGCTGACATCTAACAAAAAAAAAAAAAAAAAAAAAAATACCAAATGGAGATTGTTCCCTTCTGATGACATGGAGGCATGGAAAACCAGTTACACAGATTCATAATCACTGACCTAATGTAAAACTGTCAAAAGACACAGCCAAATGTGGTTTTTACAATGATGAAAATCATCCCCGGAAAATTTTGATGCTAAAACAAGCAAACAAAATGCATACGCAAACTACTCAACTATTGAAGAGCGACTAACCCATTTTAATGACAGACAACCCGGTTTGATGTAAATATGGAAAATCCCACATCTATTACGTAATTCAGCTAAATAGCCATTCAGAGGCAAGAGAGAAATAAATCATAGTACTCGTGTGTGCACTGTCATTGGTAATAATCAAAAGGCCTTTAATTCTTCGCTAAAGAAAAACCTAGGCAAGAACAACAAAAGGAGGGGTGTGTTTTCAATGACTCACTTTATGGTGCCAATTATAACCTGAGTAAGTGGGTAAATGAGCGGTTCCAGAAACGGACTTGGATAGGCGGTGGTGAACAGCTGGGTCCAGAGCTCCAAACAGTGAATGTACTGCCAGTTATATACGGCCTGGCACGTGTCCTTGAAAAAAAAAAAGAACATTTTAGCAACAAACAGTTTGCTTACATAATGACTTATAAGCAGAAATACTGAGAACCAACAACCAATGGGTTGTAGGCTTAATACCATCTCAAGCTGCCCAACAATGAATAATCAAGATCAGCAACAACAGCTTACCCAGACTGATCTTTAAGGAGAAACGGCAAAAAGAAAGAATTCTGAATCATTCCAAGTTTGAAATTAGTTCTACTAATGAATAGATTAAGAAACAGTTATCCAGCTTTTGGTAAACTATATTTCAACTTTGTTGGTTTTGCCAATATTTCCAAAACAGTCTTATAGACGAGTAACACTGCCAATGATGCTTGCAGATAATACATAGAGCAATTCATCAGCAGTAGTAAATCTTTCAGTACATCACATCTCATTTTAATCCTTACTTATACCATCAGCAACCTAGAATCACTGGGACTCGAGCAGAACTGGCTCATATATTTAATCAGATATAATTGTAATGCAAAACAGATGTGGTTGGAGTGATATGGGGCTAACAAATGCCCCTGGCATCAAAGTTTGTGTGGCACCACAATGTTGATAAAAAATATATCAGTTTTACCATGAAGACAAAAACAGATGGTAAGGTACTTTTGTGGGGGGGGGGATCCATTATAACTTAAGGATGAATCAAGTCAAAAAGATGTTAATTCATACAGAAAACCTTTTCTTGTTTTCAACTAAAAAGAAATTTGTATTTATTTTTCTCCATCAAGGATTTGATCTCTGCTCTTACATTAATTTAATAAGCAAGGAATGCAAATTTACAAACAAAATGTCAATTTAGATTTTAGAAACTTAATCTGGGCTGCAAGTTACCAGTAGTTTTCAGACTACAAATGGAAACGTTTTACTCCTAGTCTGCAGTTTCTCGAAAAAGACAGTGCTTTATCCAAAGGTTCATACAGAGTTGGCCAAACAACATTCAAAAGCTTTTTAAGAACCACAAAATTAGGAGACATGTCACAAATACATTAATCCAAAAAAATCTACCATTGTAATTAAAACATCAGAAAAGATTTTGGATTAAATTATCTCAATTTACTTATACATCAGCATTAATGCCCAGTTGCTTTCACTTTAAAATTTGTTTCAGCATGCCCAGCATGTCTCATAGCAATTTGAACAGTTTCACTAGAATATTTAATATTCACACAATATAAAAATATTTTTAGTCTTCATTACAATTATAATAGTTGTTTTATATTGGAAGACTGTAATCACCAAGTCAGACCACTAAATGAACTAGCCTTATTATCTGTCTCCTTTAAATTCTCTGAACAGTAAAACTCAGGTTGGCTCTGCCACATTTGGCTGAAGACATTTATCCAGCTTTATAAAAACCTAACTTTCTTGAAGTGGTCTAACATACTACTGATAATGCTTGTTTTTCTGCTCAAACCTAAAAACAAAGAGTTCCAGGAGAAACTTCTGCTAGGTTGGCAAGATCAGTCAAAGTCAGAACGTTGGGCAATTTCGTGCTGGCTGCAGTTTCCCCGTGTCACACCCATCTTCCGTGTCTGGCTTGTGCTCTGGGTGCAGCCTACAGGAGGTAGAGCGCAACAGCTGTTTGTTTCTGAAAGCTTTGTTTGCGCAGAAGGAATAACTATCATGTGATCACAAGCAAGTGAAAATAATTAACATTATAAAAGTTGCTTGTGGAGAACCCCCCCACCTAATTACCTGGGTGTAGGTACGTGCTAGATTTATATTTCCTTCACATGACAGTTTTCATAATCAGTTTTCCCCAACTTTATTCTGGGGAATGAGGATAAGGAAGATCGAGGACTTTTCTACACTGTGCAAACTATGTTATCTAATATTTTTTTTTATTAAAGAGGCAAGAAGTAATTTACATCAGAAGACAATCAGAATAAAGCAGCAAGCCGATTCTGCACAAGCTTCTTTCTTCTTATAAGTAATAATTTAACTGGCTTCTTTGT
This sequence comes from Nautilus pompilius, assembly GCA_018389105.1. NCBI lineage: Eukaryota > Metazoa > Mollusca > Cephalopoda > Nautilida > Nautilidae > Nautilus > Nautilus pompilius. The sequence continues at coordinate 770,127 of JACATO010002737.1, forward strand.
TTGTGCATTTTATGTTAGATATAATGTCAGGCAGTTTCAGAAGAATGCTAGAAAATAATACAAAAGCCCCTATCCATCTTACAAAGTGCCATTTTTAAAGTAGATAAAGGATTGAGATTTGAAAGAATAGTAGTACAAGGAAAATGTTAATTCAAAAGACTAATTTTTGGTTCAAAAAACCTCCTTGGACTTTGTTTAAAAGCAGGGGTCAGGACATTTGATGTGTTGTATTCTTCAAGCTTATATTATCATCTCTGCTGTTGTATAATTATAGCTGAATGTTTCCAGTTAATCTTCAGGCCAACTCCAATCAGGACTGTTGGGTCATCTGAGAATCTTCAACTTCATTCTCTGTCTCAAGTCAAAAATCTTAAAAAAGTTGCTTTATTTCATTGATATTCTGGCATAGGCTGGTTTTAAAGCTGTTCATCCAATTAAGGATTTCTGCAGTATCTTAGTTGTGTATCCATTTTTCAGACTACCACACTAGATGTAATATGCAGAAAAGCAGACTATAAAGGGCCATACACAAGAATCCTTTTATCCTCTTTTATTCTAACACCAGAATTCAGAATGCTTGCTTCTGTTTAAAGATGAAATTTCTTCCCCTAACTTACTGCTTGCAGCAAGTTAAGATTAGTGCTAAGGCTGAATATCGTGAAAAAAGTGAATCAGTAAATAATTTAAGAATAATAATAGTAGGTAACCCCTCCACACTTGGATGTGAATTTGCTTATAGTGTAAAAGTTTCTCCCCACACAGAAACCACAACCTGGTGTCGAGGAATATCTGAGAAGATCAGGCCCCCACACAGGCAAAAAGAAACATTACCGAATCTACCAACAACCAGATCTACCTCAGGTTTTACATTGCATTGGAACTGAACGTGGAATGAATATTCTATCTTACCCAACCATACCATCTGGACAACTATTTCAGTCAAAAATGAAAATTATGGAAACTCCATCAATTTACCAGTTAAAAAAATACCTAAATCTAAGCGAGCAAAAATCTTCAGCTCCCCTGTGGAAATCTCTCTTAAATATTAATCGCTGGGTAAATTCTTAAAATTCTACTGCTGAAAGAGTGGTCCCTTTCTGTATAACTGAAGAATTAAATATGATTAGCTTAAAAATCTGCATTTGAATTAGTCTGATACCTTAATCTATTTTTGATAGAATTCTAGTTTTGTTCTCTTGCATTTAAAGATAGATAATACATGTACACACAATAGTTCCTTATTGTTCCATTGTTTTGCTTCTATCAGTGCCCATTTTCTTTTTTTTTTAATATATCAACTAATGAAAAAAAATTTTTTTGCTAAAACTGCATTAAAAACCTTAGCAGCCCTTTTCCTATTACCCAAACTTCTCAAATCCTTTAAAATTTCTAAGTAATCTTTAAAAAGTACACATACAGGTGTCTCATAGGTCAATCATCCCACAATCATAGGACTATTTATTATTTTCAGTTACAAAGTAACAAGTATAAAGTAAGGAAATTCACATTTGATAAAGCAGGGGTGGGGGTGGTCAGGTGGTGCCAGACCAGTATCCTTCCATATCTAGAACCTGCTGTTACTTATTTTGAACAGAATGGCAAATGCATGACAGGAGAATTCAACAATTTAGAAAAAAACTCTTATGCATCAATTAAGTCTTAAGGTTCTCTGCTGTCTGAGGCCTTCGGGAGCATTCTTGATAATCCCTCCACATCCCGAAAAAACCCATTAGCATGAGGTCTGGGGACCAAGCTAGCTACTCAGTGAACTCTAACCATGTCTACCTGCCAATCCAATGTTCTGGAAATTTTTCAAAGAGGTCACAGACATCTCTAACATGATGCGGCAATGATGCACCATTTTTCTAAAACAATTATGAATACCATAGGGGCAACTAACTTATGAAGGACTAAGTATTTACACACGCACGCAGAGACAATATAGTAAAATACACAAATTCCATATCTCTTACAAAAGCATAAAACAGGTAAAAATATTGAATTTTAGATATAAAGAAAATCATCACTAAAAATGTGCACATTGACATCTATCCTAACTTGGTCTATCTCTGCAACATTACAGCACTAAATGTGATATTTTGCATTAAAAAAAAAAAACTATGGACACAGCATATTTGTTGTTTTGGAGGAGAAAGCAACATTTTCCTCTTCTGTAGACTAGTAAACAGCTAGATGCACATCAGAGACTTATACTATAGCCTAATTTTCATCTCTCAATTGTTTAAAAATTTTTTTTTTTTTTACATCTACATAAATTTTATTTCAAATGCTAAAAAATAATGAAGTTTGCTGAAGTTGCTGGGAAGAAAGCACCCGTTACCACAGCCACATGGTGAAAACATATTTTCAACAAATGTCATGACCACATCAGCAACTTGTCAAGAAAGAAAGAATTTCCAGCAAGGTCAGTGTTTCATAAGACCAAAGGTCATCAAGTGCTGATAGTTTTCAACAATGTGAAAAGGACAGAACACATTGTATAAGGTCAAGTTTCTTTTCTGTAAGAACCATAATTAACAAGTGTAGATAATTAAGATCTGATTTGCATTTACACAATACCAGAAAAACAAAACAAACAAAAAATTACCCAATGCAAGGTCAGTGTTTCCTACGAACTACATTTATTTAGTGCTAATGGCTTAGGACAATGAAAAATATTCCGATATACACTAAATTCATCTAAATAATGGAAAAAAAATTGTTTTTAAAACATTTTTTTTAAAAAAGTAAAGTAAAAAAAGGTAACACAGAATAGTCAATTTTATAATTTGCATAGAATCTGATGAAATGACTGACTCTGGATGCTCTATATCGTATAATTGATCAAATTTATTTGAATAAATATTTTTTTGTTGTTGTTGGTCCTTAAGAGTGACTTAGCAATTCCTTATGTCAGTTCTATGAGATGGCATGGAAAAACAAACAAATGTAGGAAGCAGAAAATATTCTAAATTTCAAAGTAATACAAAAACAGCCGACTAATTACCTACATAATAAACAAATCTGAAAAATACAGGTTATGCACAACATAAGAAAATAATAATACACCAAAAATAGGTAGGTCTATATTTTATGTAAGACTTTGTTTCACCCCTCACCATCAACAAAAAACACAATGTATACAGCTCTATATTTTACGCAGAATTTCCCTCTCATTCTTTTCTCAATAGGTATTATTTCCCATAGGCATTATTGCATTAATGAATTTTCCAGTATTTCAAAGTTCTTATTGAAGGCTTTATCAGAACCGTTCAGGCTTCTAGAGTACAGTAAAGTCTCACTTAGTGATAAATCCATGCCTGAAAAACGCAGTTAAGTGAAATAAGTTCCAATAAGAATATATGTAAATAAGTAGCAATGCATGCCGGTGGATGTAGAGAGAGAGAGAAAGAAATGAAGAGTAACATAACAATTAAGTATCATAAGATCTAGGGGTCCATGCAAGATATACCATTGAGGGTTCAAGTTTTAAGTCTCCTTGTGCACTGCCTCCTAATAGAACCTAGAGGGCATCGATCTTTCACAGTTTTAAAACAGAGGGCTTTTTTTTTTGTCTTAGGAAATACAAGTTCTGTTTGGCATCATCTTCCAATATAATGACCACCTGCTTAGGGCTGTGACCACCATCAGCTATAATTTGTACCAGCAAACTATGGAAACTTTCGGCTGCATTTTTAACAGCCATGGCTGCTTCTCCCATTATTTTTTATGTTGTGTAGATTAAACTGCTTCTTAAAACGGAAAAAACTGTCCCTGACTCATTTGGAAAGGTTTCACATCACTTTCAGTTTCTTCAATGATTCATGCAAACTCAATGCTTTGCACTTTATAACAAACAGACTTAACAGAACACTTTGCTTTGTTTGGTTCTCAATCCAAGTACCCAAAAGCTTTTCCATAAGGTCAAGCCTACCATGTCTGATTTTGGTGCCACTCACTGATGCTTTTATCTTATCCACATTTGAACAGATAGTCCGGCACATTGCTTCATTCAGTCCAATTGCACGTAAAAAATCCATTAGTCTTTCACCTTTCTGAAATCACTCTATGACTCTTAATTTTACTTCCAAAGAGTCACCTTTTCATTTCATTTTCATTGCTGAAGCACTAATATCCTCACCTTTTCTTTTTGGACATAAAAACACTAGTTATCATGGAAGAATATCAAACATTGTCCCTCTCGTGGCAGGATCGTGTTATAACAAAACAACGCTGTATAAAGTGAATTTTATTCCCTACTTTATAAATTGTGTAAAGCAAATTCATGTTAAGTGAGACTTTACTGTATCTTTACTGCCACATTAACTACATTTCCACAAAATACACTTATGAATGACCATCACCCCATGGAATGTGTATGAATACCCATTTACATCCCTGTATGGATGCTGAAGAACAGCATTGTCAGACAAGTAATCAAGTAAACCTGGATTATCTGTTAATGTAAATCTATATGTATGAATGAAAAGTGGCAGTTAGAAAAAAAAATGAACTTAGGTTTTTTTAAATTCAAGTACAGATTCAAATTACAGTATACTTTCATTCAAGGAATATTTCATACATTTATTAGGAAAAAAAAGCAAGATATTACATTTTAAAAAGGTAAATAACTAGATCAGGTTTTTCTAAATTTGCAAGGTACTAAATCATCGTAGAAAGTACATTAATCTGCATGTTACTAATAATCCTAAGGAAATAGTATCATGACCTTTAAAATGTTTTTATATTTCTAAATATTGATGCTTACCTTTTTCTTCACAGTCAGAGCATTGCGTAGATGAATGGCCAACTGACGAATGAAAACAAATGCATGCTGGTACATCATGTCTTCATCAATCAAAAATATTTCCACCAATGAATGCTGCATAAAATTGATCATTGGCAGAGTATTTGGAGACGTAAACTTGCAGTTTTTTACGTATTCTGTGTACATTTTCTAAAAATAAAATATTACCAAAAATTACCTCGCTCTGAAGTACAGAAATCAATTAAACATCAAACAACACATTTACTATACCAAAGCATGCAAGAGTCATTGTGAAGTGTTTTAGTGATGCTCCTGCTGCAACATTAACACACACACAGTTGGCCACTATTAATTTGGCAAACAACAGCCTGTTCTGTGGCTGCAGGGAGAAAGCAGTAGAACATCCAGAGTGTTGATGTAGTGGTTACGCACCTCTTATCTGAACAGACAAATTATTTGATGCATAACATCTACAGACAACCAAAATATCAGTATCAGTGGACAAACTAGTCTCTAACCGAACAATTACTTGCACCCCCAGGTAAACAAGAAAAATTTTTGGGCTTTCATTATCACTCTTTCTATGATAATGAGTTTGCTTACCTCAGCAGCCCATTTTATTATAACAATGACAAATGAAAGATGAACATGTAAATCAAGAATGGAAAATTTACAATTTTCAATACATAACAGCTGAAATCCTGATAGCCACCAAGCAAACAACTGTCACTAGATAGAGAAAACCTGCTATCAAGAAATGGTACCAAAAAAAAAAAAAAAACTTAGTTCTTTTAACCTCTGATTATTAGAATAAATTACACATACACATTACAATATTTGTGGCTCAGAATGGTTAATCTTCCACCTTTAATTCTTACTTATATTTATGGCTGAATCCACCTATTTCTTTTAAATCAATTTCCTTTAAGTAGCATAATGAAAAACAAACTAAACAAAATACAAGGTATTACAAGAATGTTACAAAAAATATAACTATCACATAACTAGCATATTATTTCTATATTTAAATGAGATATGCTCATTACAGCTTATTCTAAAAATGAAGTTTAAAAACTAATGTAAGAGAAGTAACAAATATTTTTTAGGGAAATATTGCAACAATATGAATTGTCTCCCATGAATCCAAAAATCCCAAACTTCCTTTACATTTTTGCTTAATATATTAAAATAAAGCATGTAATGAGATATTGAGGGATAATTTAAAAAACTAATCAATATGTTATTGGCTTTCACAGTTGAACAGCTAAGCCATTTTCTGGCAAGTAGTTCTAATTTCATATAGTAATTTTAATGCAGAAAGTATTTTTCTTCTGAATTATATCACAAATAGCAGCCATTTGGAATCAAGATATCCACTGCACACTGGGATTGTCATATGTTGGGTATTTATCCCACACACACAGTTTGCCAGAGAAATGATCATTTAAAAATGTCCTCTGACTACCACAGGAAAGGTTACTAAAAAGAAAACTTTCTGATGAAAATTTAAGCAAAATACAATTTCCTGGAAGTAGATGGTCATTCATTAAAAAATGTATCTATATATATATTTTGCACAAATTGCCAAGATATCAAAATTTTCAGACGAACACAGTGCACCAGTCGGACTGCTAAGGGAAGAATTGCTGTCAAAGGATTTGATCATCGGTAAGCATTGACCACACAATAAGAAAAAATGTGCAAAATTACAGGTGTATCAATTTGTCTTGTTATTTTATTGGTTTCTCTTAGAATTACCCTGAATCTAGAAACCATTATTCACAACGGTTTTCACAAGCACAAGTTTCCAAATTACAGCTGCTCTAAAAAAGCCACTCAAATCACCATATACTGGCCCTGACATCTGCATGAAACAGAACATGGCCTTAAGTGTTCTTAAGTTGTAAATCCCTTTACTGTCTGTCTATAATTATTTTTTTATTTTACAGAATTGATTAATTGTATCTTTAATAAATAAATTTTAAAAAATACCTTCACGCAGGGACCCAGATTTGAACTTTGCTGCATTCGTACCAACCTGTGAATGCACAAGAAGGACAAAATCCGAGTAGTCTCCTCACCAGAACTCCACAGACTGATAGCTTTCTGAAAACAAACAAACAAAAAAAAAATTTTGAATATATGGAGATGATTTATATTTGTAGTTATTAAACCACAGGTGTATACATATAAGACAAACTTCTCAGGCCTAAGACATGCTCGCTATTTCAAACAATCTGCATTTACTTAAAAAAAAACAAAACAAAACAACAAACAAACTCTCATTTGCTATTTCAAATCCTGAAAACATGAAGCCAAATGTTTAGGTATCTATAGTTACATTAACTATCAATGGTATGATTGCACCATCTAAACAGTGGAAGATCATATTTCTCAACATTTTATTAGAATGATGAGCTTTTGTAAGCCAGCAAAACTGCCAGTGTCACAATGAATTCAATGATTTGGTAGCTATTTCACTTTGGTCAAACCTTTTATTCCTTGACTCTCCAATCTAGTCTGTTGAGATTCAGATCTGGAGATTGAGAAGAGGGTGGGGGGCATGGTTATAAGTCATTCCAGTCTTTTTCTATCAGTGTTGTGTATTGGGTTTCACTGTCTGCTTGCATCATTATCTTGTTGCAGTATAAACCCATCATGTATCAAACGATGCCTTGATAGAATTGCATTGCAATGCAAAATATTGAGCTCTCTTTTGTAAGAATCACATCAATATTCAATGCTTAATTGTAGAGTAACACAGCTCTCCTTATTTCTTAAATTTAATCTCCAGTTTGCCTTCTAAGATTACTCTCATCACTTAGAACCAAACATTTCAAACCTGCTCGGAGCCATAACATATAGCACCTTTGCTCCAGTGATGTTTAGCTTAGTCATGTCACTTGTTACTATATATAAGCAGGAGCTTTCAAGCTGTTACTGGGCCAATCAATCCACTTTTGATGAAAGAAGAAATTAGTCAGCAGTTAATTGACTACATATGAAAAGCTTGGGGGGTGGGTTGCTCTAAACTCTTGAACCAGCAACCTATCTTCCAATTTTGTGGTTTTTTCCCTTTTTTCCTCAACCCTTTCAGATCATGGCTGATCCAGCTAACTTCTTCATATGAACGAGTATTCACATTTCACCACGACTCACTATAGCCTTGGTCCATAGCAGATTTTTCTTCTCCAGGTGTTGTCCTCATCTGCCAAACAAAGCAATAGCAGGCATCAGTAATGAGATCCGTCAATGCCACGATTTATTTAATATTCATAGAAGTAACTTGCTGGTTCCATAATGATTAATACAGCTTGAAATGCTAATGTCACAATGAGAGGATTATATGCTCTGATGCATGATGGTTCGACTGATTTTTAACATTTTTCCCTGGACATTTGTATTTTCATTAGCAATTGTGTTGTAAAGGTAAATAACTCTTCAATGCCAGAACATGTATTATGATGCTTTCATTTTACCTCAGACATGCCAATCATCTGAGCTCTTGCATCTTCATATCTGGTAAACTCATTCATTTTCTTTTTGTTGTTTTTTGGGAATTTCAGTTACAATAATAGTCTCCAGTATCCTTGTCTTTCTTTCCTCCTTTAAATACCAGATATAAAACTAAAAAGTAACAAAGCCTACCTTCATTAAGTGTTTCACAAAGACGGAAAACTGAATAATGTACTGAATCAGTTTGTGCAGGTGTCTTAGGATTGTATCCAACATGGTTGTCTCAGCAACATTCTTCAGCAGCTGAAATACAAAAAAATAAAAAAATTCATTAGTTAAATGAGTCCATGTTCAATGTTGGTTTATTGAAGCTACTAATTAATGTTTTGCTGTGTTTTTAGCCTTAGGCTAATATTTTTTTTTTAAGTTTATCAGGAAATAAATAATAAACAATGAATTTAATCACCATTTCTACTGGCCTAAAAAAGTGAATTCAGAACCTTTTAAACAGCAGTAAGATTTTTCTGATAATAACCAAGTCAAATTATCTTTTGAAATTCCAAATTAGACTTGTCTACCATGCTTTTCCATGTAACTTAAGTTTTTTTTTTTTTTTAAAAATCCCTTTTCACATAACCTAGATGAAATAATGCAAACAGTGTAGAATGTGTAAGGTTAGGGACATACCAAACAACTACCAGAAGACTAGTGTCCCTTACTCAACTCTAGCACGCAAAACAGTTTAGTTGCTACAAGGTGGTGTGAAGCCATCATGGCCTATACCAGGCCTTCAGGGAATTTGAAAAATCAGAACAAAATAAAAGAATTAAAAATTGAATAAATGAAGCCTTTTCAGATATTCAGGAAAAACTATCAAATTTTCATAAAATCTTTCCAACTTCTGTGCTACTTCTCAGAAAATGTTTTTTTCCACTACCTAATAATCATTTACAGGCAACCTTTTCCATTTTTGCTGAAGGAATCTTCCCAAAATGGAGGGAGGGGTCATTGCACAGATGAAGCAGCCTGAAACAGCTAGTCTGATTTTACATCTCTTGTGAGTGATGACTTCAAAAGACTTGGGTTTTAAAAAAACTGAGGAAGACAACCAGATAATGAACAAACATGAGCATGCCCAACAGGTACAACTAGATCATTTTAGAAATAATTGAAGTACTTGTTTATCTTTGCTGTTTCATAACAGTGCATTTATTAAATAAATAGGCAAAAAATAGTTGTGGAACTCGCAATCTTCAAGCACTTGAATATAAGATGCGTCTTTGAATGTAAAAAATGAGGGGGTACAAAGATTCATTTAGAAGCAGCACTGATGTTAACAGTAGTAACCAAAAAATGCAATCAGAGAAAATTCTCCAACCGTAGTCAAAAAGTTTAATCAGTTTCAAGTTAACACCTAAAAATAACAAACAAAACAAACTAGGGTTTTGAATTTGAAAAACAGCCTATAAAGCTGCCACAAAGCAGATACGTTACAGGGACTATTTTGTATAATCTAAAGTTTAACATAGTAGTTGAGATTTTTAAAGTTGTTCTTTTAAAAATAATAGAAAATATTGAGTCTAAAAGTTTACTGCCTAATAAAAACAGACTATTTGACTTCCATCAAGCTAATGAATGGGTTTAATTTGTGAAACCTCATTTAGCAAATCAGATTTACAAGAGATGTAACAGGGATTAGTTTTTCAGCCAAACGCTAATTTAAAAAAGAGTTCTCTCTCTTCACAGTATCAACCACCTGACCCAAAATATACTTGTCCACTTGTGTATGTATAAGTACAGGTGGCCATAGTTGTTCAGTCAACAATGACATCCCATATTTTGTGCATAAATCAACCTTTTAGTGTAACTGGTCATAGGTACACAGACATATGACTATTAAAAAATCCATACAAATCTTACTGACATATCCACATTTATGTTCTGTGGATTATTTAACTAGTTAGTCCACATTTGTGGCTGCTGGTGTATGCCTATATGTACAAATAACTATGGTGTACCTCCAACATATTTTTGAAATAGTTCTTGAGATCTTTTTTTAGTCTGTTCCAGTTCCTGCTTTTGCCCGGAGAAACTGGATTGATGTTTTTCTGGTTCAGCATCGGCAGCAGCTTCTGAAGTGCCAGAGGGAGATGAGCAATGCACAACTGGACCACCTCATTAAAACCTGCCAACAAACAAACAGAAAGGTTTATGCTGTCCCGCTTCATCCAGTTACCACATGAGAGAAAATGGACTTGAAAAGAAAACTGTCCATGAGAGATACTATAATTTGTGCTTCATAGTTATAACCCCTCACACGTATCCCTCACCAACCAGGTTTCATCTAACCTCAAATTTACAGAAAACAATAAAATACCCCAAGTTTTTGAAAATCTAATCTCCTCTCAAATTATTTTCAGCTTAATCAAAGTAATTTAATCCTCAGTAAACCGCAGCATTTATTATACAGCAGTAAGAAATTATCACAGCTCTTCTCACTTTACGCAATGCACAGAGCAACCTAGAGACACAAGCTATCATCAATTCGAGAAAATTTAGTTTCTTAAAATAATCTTCCTCTGAATAGGTCAGTTTTATTTTAACAAATAAAATAATAATAAAACAAAACAAATAGTTTTAGTGATGAACTCAATGTTCCATATTCTCCACACTATAAAGTGCAACTTTCTCTGCCAAGTTTGAAAATGCAGTTTCTAGAAACGAGTGCTTTCTTGGTTGGAGTGGAGTTCCTTAGAAAAAGGCTCAACAAAAAGGACTTGATAATTCAAATCAAGGGGCAAACCAACATGTCAGTTTCCGTTCTAGTCCAAATAGTGTTCTGCGCTACGTAATGAGTTTGTCTCCTTGTACAGGTACTAGTTTTTCTAGATTTTGGGATTGTGAATAAATAGAAAGCAACAAATGCATGCGTGCTTTCTTAAAAGAAAAACTGTCTGAGGGCAAGACTGCCAATAAAGTAATAGAAAATAATGCTTCTTAGAATACTGCAGCAACAACCCTCTTCTGTGACAGTGGATCTTTAAATTTAAATGTTCAGTGCTTATGCACAAAAAATGCTTTAGTTTTTAGCCATCAATAAAAAATGATGGAGAAAATGTACAATGTGATTCTGTTATAATTCATTTTAAAAACAAAGACATACCGCTGTAACTGCCCACAACAAAGTTGGAATTGCATTTTCCTGTGCCAAATTTTTGAATGGCTGCAGCAAATGCAGACATGATTTCCTGCAGTACTTTAGGTGTTGGTTCCTTGAAATAATTTAAAAGAAAACAAAATAGAAAATAAGTGTGGCATAAAAAAGATAATGTAGCCATTTTGTTGTTGATTAATGCCAAATGATTATTCACAAGGTAGGTGCTTGTTCCATTCCATAGGTCTGCTATAAAATACACAACTTGTATTGCAAATGCTGGAAATAATAATGTGATTTAAACCTTAATAAATTAAACTCATCCAGCCCCACTGAGAGCCAAGTCAAGTGCTCTGTTCATTTTTTTTGTTGGTCCTGGTAAACAATCATTACCACATACTTGGTCTTACCAGTCATCAAGTCCATCTATTGGAAAAGAAATTAAAACAAGTCTATATTTTATAGCTATTAAATTTTGTTTTGATCTTTCTGTCGTCTCCTAGTTGGGAAAGATTAGATGAAAAAGAATAACATTATGCCTTTTAGACCCAGAAATAATATCACCCAGGACTTTATTTTAAAAATGATATTCCTGAAACTAATGAAATAGTAACAGCGAGGTACAGCAGGACCACCAGCCAGCCACGTGGGTTTCTGCTGGACACTCCAGTTTCCTCCCACATCTAACTGAAGAGTTCTATTAGAGATTTTTGTGGTAGGTAACCTCCTCCTGCTCATGGGTTTTCTCTTATATGCTAACATCAGCATGCAGGTTTGTAGATGATAATATACAAAAGGAAAGAAATGTGCAAATCCAGAAAGATTTGGCACAGACGACATCAATATTCTCGTCAAGTCTATATTAAAACTGACAAAACATCACGCCATTTCTTTTACCCTACTCGCTTCTTTCTGCTTTAGAAAAAGATGCTTTTCAAGGCATTCAAAGTAAAACAGACAGTAAAGCAGTCTTTCACATGCTGGTGCTTCAATAAGCGCATCATATTCAAGCCATTTGTCTGTAGTTGGCTTGATCAATAAAATCTCTCTATCATCATCAGCCATTAAAAACATTTGCATGAACCTATACCAACAGCTATTACTTCAATAGTGAAAACACTGAGAATTAACATTGATTTTAATGAAATCATCTCCACTACACTATCAACCTCTTGTTTCAGTAAAATTTAAAAAAATCATGTAAGGATGGTTTTTCTACACTTCATGCTGTCAAACTCAGCCAGAAGCCCAAGCCCAGACTGAGAATTGCCTTTCATTCACCCCCCCATTTTATTGTGATGCATATGATTATACTTTCTAATATCAGATTGTTCTAGTTTGTAATTTTCAACTAGAATTAATGAATGTCAATCAAGTAATATCCAGAGGCGTTAACTGGCATTTAAACTAATGTCTCAGATTACAATGGACAACAAATTTTAACTTTCATTTGTGCTTTTGTTGAACACGGGTGTCCTCTGTAAAGTGACCAAGCTGAGTGCAGTAGAAGTAGCACACATTTTTTGAGAAATAAACAAAAATATTATTTCCTGTTCACTGAATTTTTCTCAATACTTGTAGTATAAAAAAACAACAAATAAATAGGAAACAAAATGTGTATACAATTTCTATATACTATTATTATTAAATGAGTGTAAGAAGTGGATCTTTAATGACATTTGGCAGCCTGTTTTTATAGTTATCAATAAACCTTGACACCAATGCCTTATAGCACTTTTGTTTCCCCAAGAATCCCCTTAAAAGTGCCTCAGATGATTGCTAAACAACCAATTCAATATCAGACAACTTACTGTCAAAAGTGGGATCATTCACTTTCACACGACTCAGTGGTCAAACACAAAAAGCTCTACTTTCATCTTGGCATCGATGATTTTCAGAAACTTATCTGTCAGATATTCTCTCCTTATTTGTCTAAAGTCGTGCCAAAGTTTTTGATTAAGCCGAGTTTGACATGTAGATGAGGAAACACATTCAGATTGACTGATAGAAAATGCTTAACACTACTCTTTTCAGGAGTGAATTCTTCTCTTGGTGGCCACTGCCTCATCAAATAATAATGCTATTCATTTGTGTGGCTACTCCAGAGGCAAGAAAAGCAGTAAAATGCGAGGCCTGACCAAAGACAAACTGGAAGTCCCATGACTTTCAACTCGCCAAAAATCTTCTAGCCAGGATTCCCATACTTGATGGCATTGAAAAGGATAACCAGACTTTCATGGCAACAGAATTGGCAAATGAAATCAAAGGTTTTTTATTTCTATTATGCAAAAGAACTTCCTTTAGACTTAATTTCAAAGAATCTATAAACAGGCTCCAATGAAATCTGTACATGCACAAATAGAATCTTATCAATTTCAAAGTAGGATGGCAATATTGTGTTGAAATTCCTGAATACAGAAATTCTGGTACCTTCTGCCAGTAAATTCCAGCACCAAAATCTTCAACCAAGAAGTTCAGCTTGTTGCTCAGACAAAGTTAAATCATATACCAGATTAGTTAGCTCTTTTCTTGCTGATTTATTAAGTGTGGCATTCTGTCTTATTTCTCTGGAGGTTAGTGAGTATCATCTGAGACTGAGTCAGTCTTCTGTTGTTGACTTATCTTTTTAATCCTGCTGCTCTTCCCAAATTTCTGGTAGAGATGAAACTGGCAATTCTTCATCATGAAGAAATGAATTAACAACAGAAGACACATTAGTATATTGGATACTATGCATGTTGTTGAAAAAGAATCCAGTAATTTTCATGAGACAAAGGTAGCAGTCATTGCTGGGAGCCTCTGGCTCTCTCCACACCATCAGGATAGCAAAAAGACCTTGAACTGTGCTTTTCTCTTAGCCATAGCCTGAGATTCATTGCACATAAAATGCAACATAATAGAGACCCTCTTATACTGCATACAATTATGACTGCATGTAACTTGAAAAAAAAAAACAACCATGTGATGCATGTAAGTAAAATATATTTTGTTTGGTGTAATATTATAACAAATCAATTTTACATATTTTTACTTGGGAGACAAGATCTTTGTTGACCAGTGTTATCATTGTTCACCTACCTGTAAAGCCAGGGTCCACTCATTTATCAGTTTGGTTGTCACCTTCTTTCTCCCTTTCTCTGATGCATCCTCACTCTCAGATTCATTTTCTTCATCAGATGTATCTTCCTCTGTTGTTTTGTCTTCATCAGATGTATCTTCCTCTGCTGTTTTGTCTTCTTCATCAGACAGAAACTCGTTTTCCAAAGAGTCATCTTCTGATGCATCTGAGCTTTTATCAGGATCCTGAAGCAATACAAAGGAATTCTTAGATGCTTATAAAACACCACAAGTTAAAAAAATAAATTCTAAAGGCAACTTGATTGCATTTGAATAAAGGGTTACTAAAACATGAGTAAATTGTTTTTCAACTAATTAAAGGAATGCTACTCCTTAAGAAAAACCATTGTTTGTAGTGATGCTCTCACAGTAGTAATTTCATTCGATGCTTTTCAAACATGTATGGGAGACACCATAGCTTTGTTATATAACTCTGTGCACTGCCCAACATGTAATTGTGCACAGTTCTGTATGCCATTTGGTTGTCAAAGTCAGCTGTATGCATAGTGCTTTTTATGGTTTAGTTGTCTGTCAGTTAAGTATGGTCCATTGTGCATCAGCTGTGTATGCAGTGCAAGGTATTAGGCTATCATAGATGTGTATAGATCTACACTGAGTTTGGTTGTGTCATAGTTTTCCAAAGTCCCGTAAGGAAATCCTACAGGTTTAGACAAATTCTTTACTCATTTCAAAACACAAAACGTAAGTTTCATGCATTTGATAATTTGTGATCAGTAATTTTAACACTGAATTAAAATCTCAAATAACATAAATAGATGTTAAAGCTGCCTTTAAATAATTAATATGCAAATTTATCAGTCTGCAGTGCCTGGCCCCAAAAATTGTGGATTCACAGCTAATATGAAGATTATAAGATAATATATTCTGCATTATATGCCGAGGAAAAACTTCTAAAACTTACTAAATAAATAAAGCAATCACCATAGAAAACAACAACTCATTTCTAATGTAGACTTAACTCTTACGTTGTAGTAAATATCTTTGATAGTTTGAAAGGCACTCGACTATTCAGTATCTCATACTTGGATCAGTTAATTGTTGTTTTACAAATCTGTTCCAGAATAACAATTTTGTTGTTGTTCTAAGATTAAAGACACCAACTAAGAACATGACTAAAGAGTTTGTCATTAAGTCGTATTAATAATACTGTAAGTATAAATCAACTTAAAATTCGCATTCATAAATATCCCAGTTTCTTTCACTATACAAAAATTAAATATCATTTTAGGTAAAGATAATTTCTATTACTTTTAAATTTAATTAAAATCCATAAAAATGCTCTCTCTCTTTTTTTTTCATTTAAATTCTATTCTGCTGCTGAATAAATGCAGAAAAAAAGATTGCTTCTTTTTTCCAAGTTTACTGCAAACAACTAGTCTTCTAAGTAAAACTAAAGTATAAATACAACTCTACAGTACTTATTACTAAAAAAGAAAACATTATCTGTTAAACAGTATAATTTATTATTGTGATCTTTTTTCTCAGAGAGAGACACCAAATATGGTGCAAGCACTTCGTGCTACAGTACAAAATTTTCTTTAAAAAATCCATCACTGTTCTGTTAATATTATCGTCTCGCAGAAAAGTGATATAATATAAGTTCTCTCGAATTCCGCATTCTGTTACCAAACTAAGGAATTTACCGAAATACAGCTAAAGATTCTCGGCCGGGATGATGATGATGATGATTATATATATATAGCAACAGCAGACTCATCCAAATAATTAATTCAACCAATATATTAGTTACACGCACATATATTTTTTTGTTTTGTTGTTGTTACTTTAAAGTTTAGACAACAACTGCGGGAGTGAGAGGGGGTGGGTGGTCCCCGGCAGGAGTGCTGTAGTCAATTAAGGGGGCCGGAGTGGGTCTACACGTAGAGGAGGGCGGCTGGCCTCAGTCGTGTGGAGCCGGACACCCAAACAGGCGACGAAACAACTTCCCATTTCTCTCGGGAATTACTACAGTACACAGCACAAACGAACCAAATATACTCACATCTTCTACCTGACTAAACCGCTCCTGAAAACTGAAGTATTTCCGTTTGGAACCCATTCCGTAACGTGTGGCATTAATCGACAGACGACACGAAATCGAAGCGGCCACAACAGGACTGAGCACATGGGAGACAAGACGGAAGTGGGGATGACGTCATGAATGTTTAGTTATTATTCCGCTCTCGCTGTTTCGTATAACCTTTAATAAATTAGAGCAGATATACAGTATTATTAAATAATGGCAGATAACTTATTCACTTTAAATATATTTGTAAATTTTTAAACCTATATTATCCATACTGCAATTCATATCATTGTCAGCACAAGTCGTCAAAATACCCAGATTTTATTTGCCGAGTACTTTAATTAAAAACTATATCATAAAATCTGGCCATATGAAAATGCATCTTATTATATTTGTTCATCATTTATTTAATTGTTTTTATTCGTAACGTTTTTTTTTTTTTTATTTTGGTTTATTTACTTTGGTGCCAGTATTTGTTAGAAATAGAAAGAGAGAATCCAACACTGCAATAATTCAAGCCGTGATCAGAACGAGCCAATAGAATTCCATGTTACACAGGTGCTAAGGCAGGGCCGCGGTGAGGAGACTTCCTGTGTAAACAACACGAGGTTTCTGAATATCCAGCTTCATGTTTTACTTAGTTGGGCTAGGGCTGAGTGATGCTGAAGATGTCACTGTTAAAGGCCTGGAGATTATCAGGCGCGCAAGGAGAGTGTACTTAGAAGCCTACACGTCAGTTCTGACTGTAGGAAAAGTTAAGCTGGTACAGCTTTACTTTGTACTTGTATGGATTCTAATTTTGTTTTTTTCAGTAATGAGTAGTGAAACCGTGGAGGGGTCCTGCCTGACAAAGTCCTGCCGTCTGCTACCTTCCTACCCCTATTACCCCTGCTACTATAAACCGATGTCTGGTTATCACTCAGTGCAGTTGCATGGTAGTTAGGGTTAACGGGGATCTTAGAAAAAGGAGGATAAATAAAGTTACATAAATAACAAACTCCATTCTTTTTTCTATTTAGTTAAAGCTAAAATTTTTTTGCTAGCGTTACGAGGATTCAGAAAAGAACTACACAAGTGTCAGAGAAGACTTGAAATGTAGTGTCACTGTTTTAAACATGCTGTAGTTTAGTAGGAAGGGCTGCAAAGCAATTCAAATAGGACTAAGCACTGATGATGATAACAGAGAAAGATTGTCACTCTGTACCTTCATTAGTTAGTTCAGTTACTGCTAATAAAGTGATGGGAAATGCCTGATGTAGCTAATTATTTACTCTATAAAGATTGGATTGGATATATGGATTAAAAGGATAAGGTCTTTATATAATTTGAAAGACTTCCTCTGTAAGAAATGTTCTTCAGTTTATTTATTCAATTTCTAAAGTAGAAATAGAACTGGAAGCATGCATAGAATGTGATTTGGTCAACACACAAGTGCCACAGGGGTGTGACTGATGAAACCAGATGAAAAGACAGCTGAACAATTTATTGTTAACATATTTAAGATACACATACAGTAATTAATTTACTTAGGTGCTTGTGATGAATCTCCTGTGCAAAGTCTACACAACCCACTAACGAAGTAAATCAATCAATGACTTGAACACAAAATATTTTAGTTATTTGTAAAAAAAAGCGAAAACTTAATACCTGCTAATGTGGAAGATTTATCATTTCTGTAAAAACTTTAAATTTAATTGAAATCTGAAAATGTCACAGTACTTCACTAAAACATTTGCCTTTTAATTAAAAACAAAGGAGACAAATTGTTTAGCTTATTTTTAAGTACAAGACTGACATGGACACAAATATCTGTCATGAGTTTAGAATATATAGGAAAATGCAAAGAAATTAATTAGTTAATTATGTATCTAGAGGCTTAAGTATCAACAGTATGTGTGGAAATAGCTTTGCAGTGACTATAAAATACTATTAACAGTGGACTAGAGAAGAACAAAACAACCTTGCTAGGCCATAATTTTTACTGAAAGGTTTTATAAGCCATTTTTGTTCCAAGATTATATTGTTGTATCATGAATTCCAGTAGGTAAATACTATTGATTCTTTTTTATGGCAGGAAGAATTTTATGGAAGAGAAGTGGTTCTTGCAGATAGGGAAATGGTGGAGCAAGAATCTGGTAATTTTTTTTTTTATTTCTTGATCATTCATGTGAATTTTTCTCAACTACTTCATGACATTTTCATCTCTAGACTCTCAAAGATAGTATTATATCAGTCCTGTTATTTAGTCACAAAAAAAATTTTCTTTATGTATCTTCATAGAAATATATTAGAATTTTAAAAAATCCTTCTGTAATCTACTGAATGTAAAACTTTAAGTCAGGGGTCGGCAAATACTTTCGGCCATTACCCAAATTTGCTTCATCTGGAGTCCTCATTACCCCATAACTAAAATATTGCTTCATCCAAGATTTTTTCATTTGAAATAGTAGTGCAACATTTTGGTTCATTTTTTCAAAGAAATAATACTTTTTATGTACTTTCCCTGCAGCTATAAGATAGTTGATGGTAATTAATTAAGACTTAATTATTTATTAAAATTTATTAAGTGATAAACAAAAATGCGAAGACAATACACTACCAAAAAAAATTTATTTGAAACAAAACACTCACAAAGTTCTTAGTGCGAAAAATGATAACGCTTTATTGCCTCCATAATTTCATCAAGACGTGGTGTTTTTGAGGTCAGGGCTATCTGCAGGTCGTTTGCTGGAGCCAAGTGATTTCTGTATTCTGTTTTTATATTTGCAAGGGCAGAAAATCCTTGCTCACACAGGTATGTTGTAGCAAACGGAAGCAAGACTTTTGTTGCTTGCAAGCGAGCAAGGGGAAATGCTTCCACTGATCTTGACATGCAAATGTCTTGTAAGTTCTCTTTTGAATCATATGCGATTTGAGCTTCATTGCAAGTCCGAAGTTCCAAAACTGCTTCCGCCATCCTTCCGGCTCCTCTGGTATGTCAGCACTCATACAAGCGAAAGGATTCACGACCCAACTCACAGCCTTTTTATCAACATCAGGAAAATACTCTAACATACGTTCCCTTATTTTCGCAAGATGACTGGTCACAATCAATTTGACATCACCGAACACAACGTCAGAGTCTTCCAAAAACTCTGCCAAGGTTGGGAAAGCAGATATTTTCATTTGTTCAGCCTTCTGGAGCATTTGAATGCAGTGATTTTTCCGCTTGCTGAGATGATGTCAATTTGTTTCCCTTGCAACTCCTTGTTCAGAGAATTCACATGTTCGAAGATATCGACCAAGTAAGCAAAAAGTGCAAGCCATTTGGAATCACGAAAATGCTGTGCAAGACTTTCTTTGTTCTCAAGAAGAAAGCTCTCAATTTTGTCTTTCAGAATCCATACTCGTCTGAGAACATTTCCACGAGATAGCCACCTAGCCTCTGAATGAAACAACAGGGTGGAAAATTGCGACTCCAAACCTTCACAGAAGTCGCGGAATAGTCGGGTGTTGTATGCATTTGCTTTTACAAAATTTACTACTTTAATCATGTGATTCAACACCTCTTCAAGTTAGGGCTCAAGCCGTTTCACAACCAAGGCTTGACGATGAATCATACAGTGAGTAATCACTATATTTGAATTCTGCTTTTTCACGAGTGCAACAAAACCATTTAAGCATCTGAGCATTGCTGGAGCTCCATCCACGGAAACCGCCACACAATTATCCCATTTCAAGCCAACCTCGGGAAGATTGAAAAACGAATTCATTTTTTCAAAGACATCCACTCCGCGAGTTTGCAGCTCAAGAGAAGCGCTCAGCAGCATTTCTTCCTCAATTGTTCCTTCACCCCGGTATCTGGCATATACCATCAGCTGAGCGTCGCTACTTGTATCAGTTGTCTCATCCAACTGAATGGTGAAGTCTCCACTCGTTTTTATTGCAGAAATTATTTGTTTTCGGATGTCTTCAGCCAACATAGAAATTCGATTTTTCACACTTTTCTCAGATAAAGCAACCGCGTCAATTCGCTTGGATTGCTCCTTGCCACACACAGTTTCCACAAGTTTCAGCGCAGCGGGCTTGATCAATTCCTCTGCGATTGTATGAGGCTTCTTACTTCTTGCAACTAGCCAAGCCACCTCAAGGCTTGCTTGTATTGCTTCCCTTTGATCAAAAGTACAATTCGTCATGTTTTCCAGCCACTGCTTTTTCACTCCTAATTCCAAGTTCTCAAAATAAGCCGGAGGTTTGGACGAGAGATCGGGATGAACATTGTCCAGGCGCTTTTTCAACTGATTTTTTTTCAAGGACTCAACTCCTAGTACCTTCTTGCATACAACGCATTGTGGCTTCTGCTGTCCTCGATCACTTATTTCCGTGAACCCATATTTCAAGAACTCAGCTTGATACGTTCTTTTTCTGTTCGATGACATCTGGGGGCTAAAAATAAAATGTTATTTGTAAGATTCGAAATTGGTAATATCCAGAAAAAATGTACTAAAAACTGTAGATGGTTTTACATGTTATTGGAGCATGAAACAGAACCAATGAGCAATAATGAGCAAATGTGGGTGCAATACTAAAAATGTAACCTAAAATATTCTCCTGTCAATTTGTTTAACTTGCACTCATAAATCTACTCAAGCCAGGGTGAAAAAGAGACACGGAGGTTTTGACACAGAAAATAAGCGGTTAAGTTAAGTTACACGCGTTTATATAGGAAACGAGTTGGCCAATTGGGTGTGACCTTGACAGGACGCTGATTGGATGACGTAGCTGTGTGCATGTTTGGATCGCCAGCAAGGCAGGTGCGCGCGTACGTGCAAACGTTGATTGGGTGGCGGTCACGCATACACTGCGTGATAACAGCATGCATGTGAATAACAGCATGACTGTGAATGTAGTGGTAGACTACTTGCAGGCAGTTGCATAGTGCGTACGGCACACATATACACACACGCACATCTCTGATCAATTCTGAATTCCTCCATTACCCCCAAAAATTGTCATTTTACCCTGGTGGGGGTAATTTACCCCTATTTGCCGACCCCTGCTTTAAGTTAATAAGCCAACAATCAAAGGGAGGCAACTCACTGCCAAAATGTAGAAACTTAAAGATGTGGTATAATCGTTAAATGTCAATGTAAACCAAACGTACATGAAAAAAAAAACTCATATCTAAATCTTTAGGCATGAAAAGTTGCATAATATCATTGCTTTACATTGATTATATTAGATGCTAATAGATTAACTTTTGGAAATAACCCCAACCATGCTCCTGTCGTTGCATCTTGCTTTAGAAAATATTTCCTTAGATGTGAATAGAATTTTACTTGAACCAAGATACATTTGAATTTTTTTAAAAAAATAAATCACTGCAGCATCTGAAGTAAAATCAAATTGGATAAGAATAATTTATAGTATTTTTCCTCCTTTTTAAAAATCTTTTTGTCCAGATGCCATATTTGAAGATGCAGATAAAGAAGATATTGCTTTTCTTGTAGTTGGAGATCCTTTTGGGTGAGTACCAAACGGTTATTGATAATAAAACAGTTTAATATGAAAATTGATCAAGGTGGGAAGGAGAATATTTGTAAACTATTTCTTTAGACCAGAAGTCTGCCAGATTATTCACAGTTGTGAATGACCACTACACCTGCTGTCCATCTTTCTGGCCAGTTATGGAGTAGAAGTTGCTAAATACAGAATTTGTGAAAATGATGGCAAAGTGAATTCTAAAAAAAAAACAAGAAAAATCTGGCAACCTTATTATTATTATTATTATTGGAAGGGGAATTTTGTTTAATTCTGAGGGAGAAGTTGTCAGATGGTTTAGGTCTTCTGCTGAACTGCTGCTGGCAATGGATAAAATGGCTATCATGGTCATGAGTTCATTCTGTTGCTTGCTTAGTCCTGAATGATGTAAATGTATCATATGAAGGAATATTTAACAAAATTCATTAAAAAAAAATTTTTTTTTCCTTTTACCGTGTTTGCCATTGTTATCCAACTCTTTTCTATTGAATTTGTTGATTTTAATTAGCATCATCATTACCATCAGATTCTTTAGAAAGCCTGCTAAAATGTGAAAGATATCAATGGACAATGGAATACTTTCATTATCTCATCACTGCCACATGTTTATTTCAAACTCAAGATTTTTTTCACCTCTACATTAGGTTCTTAATTAATTTCTCTATCTTTTTTTATCCATCCAACATATGCTCAGACATCTGTGTATAGCTAGATATGTTGAAAAGGAAAACAATTATCAGTCCTATAAATATTCTACTTTTTTTCTTTACTTCTGTGTTGTTTTCCTTGACAACTAAAATCTGAAGCATTAAGCATGAAATCTAACAAATATTTAGTTTTTAAAGCACTAACTGGAACTCTGACATAGCTGCATGTCAGGTTAACCTAATAGTAGCCTGCAACACATTGTCAACTGCCACCTTAAAAGTAATACTCTTCAAACTGCATTACATTAATAATGAATTAGTAAATGGTCCTTGCTTATATTTCTATAAAATTTTGTTTTGTTTCATTATTACATAATTTGCAATTTTGATACATAAACACAGAGCACAGCAAAATACTTCTCTGGTGTTAAAAATATAAAACAATAATTAATTATTCAACTGATGTAAAGCCCTACTTGCATTTTAGGCATTATAAAAACAGAATTTTTTTAGTTTTTCTTAATTCATTGCTTTGAAAGAATTTATTTATATTTGAAATTTTTACTGATTTTATTTCTACCGTAAAATCTAGATTTTTAACTCACACTTCTGGTTGTTACACAAAACTAAACCATTTTTTCCCATTTCCTCAGCTTGGCTATTAATAATTAATTTCTTTTACATTCTACAGTTTTAAGTGACTGCATCTACAATTTTTTCAATCATTGAAACTTTTAATTTAAAAAGTGTGTAAATATTTTGTAATGGCATTTAATTGTTTTATAGATATGTCAAAATGGTTTTGAACTTAAAATCCTTCTCTCTCTACGCACATGCACGCACCCAACACAATTGCTTTTTTGTTTGTTTTCAGTGCTACAACACACACAGATTTGGTGTTAAGAGCCAAACAAAAACAAGTGGATTTCAAGATAGTGCACAATGCTTCCATCATGAATGCTGTTGGTTGCTGTGGGTTGCAGGTTCGTGGATTTTCTCTCAACATTTTCACCGAACACCCCTCACACACTAAGTCTATAAAAACTAGAATGATATCTACTGGTTTGCACCTTTATGGTAACCATAGACAGCCTTACAGAAAATTTTCTTAATCAGATCTCTGTATTTTCTGACTTTTTTCTCTGTTGTTCTATCTTATATTCTATTAATTAAAAAAATAATAAATACTGTATTGGCTCTAATCACTGACCATGGCCAGTTAATTCCCAATCCCACTACAGCCTTAAAAAGCTATTTAAAAAATTCATTTGTTTACATTCATAAATATCCCCAGTAAGCATACTTCTTTAAAATCATTTAATCACATGAATATTTATACTGAAGAATTTGTAGAAATGGCAACCCATGATCATTGTATTTACACATACTAAATAAAAATCAGCCCTATCAATTCTAATCAGTTATGGCTGACTTCAGAGGATTTTTCACCACTGAAGTGTTTGTGCTATGATAAACAGGTTATTTATTCATGATATTTACTTACTGCTTGTTGACATACTTCCATACTTATGTATTTAAACTGTTCCTCTGTATCATTCATTGGATATTTCCTTGTTTGACAATACTATGGAAAGTGCCCTATTTTTGAGCGTGATTTCTGCATCACTGAGCATCTGATATTTTGTAATTATGTGATTTGCTGTGCTTTAACTATGTTAGGTCTTTCTACTACAACACCAATTCTTTCTTTCTGGTGCATTCACTCATTCTTTTGAAAGTCTCATAGCAACCATTCTGTACAGTGTATATACAAGAGTTAGAATGCAAAGATGGCAGCTACCTGATGAAGTTTAAGCCAGATGTGATAAACTACACAATCTACAACAATCATTAGTGAGGCAGCGAGAAAATTTAGTATGAACAAAAGAAGAATATGAAAGTGGATACAAGGTGAGGAAAAGCTGATTAAGGATCTGCCTAAGATGACAAAGTAGAAGGAATGGTCAGAAACTACGAGATGCTATAATAGATATTCTCGTAGAAAAACAGATGAAACTCAGAGCACAACAAATTTCTCTTGTCTGCTGGCCACTAATTGCTGTGCAAGAACTTGATGGTTTTGCAAATGGGTGGAGCACCATGCTATCTCTATGAAACAGAAAAGAAATGTTGCATAAAAACTGCCTTATCACCAGGAATAAGGGATAGAAACACCATTGACTGATACATAATGTGACAGTTTTGCATGTACTTCATTGCCAATATTGAGGAACCAGGGATGATATAGCTGTCTTTCGATAAGCTGGGCACGTGACACTCTACTGGGAGGAAAATCGTCTTCATTGAATCATTCAAGTATGAAAAAGACAAAGTAGCAGCATGTGCAGTTTGATGGCTGAGCTTGAAGCTTCGAGTTTCATGTTTACTTTTTAACTGATTTGACCATTTTGGCCCAACTTTTAATTTTAATGAATTCCAATAAACATCCATGATTAGAACTGATGCAGTATTTTAGGAAATTGTTTCTTATTTTTTGATGAATTAAAAAAAAAAGAAAAATGATAGAAAATAAAATTGCTTTTACTGTTTTACAACATAATATTTGAAATCTTTCAAATATGATTTAGTTCAGAATTAAACTAATGTTTTTTAAAAAGCTAAGTACTATTTGTGGATTCGTATTTTGTATTTGATTTTGAATGAAGTTTGAAGACACTAAGAAACATTTGGAACATAAAATTCTTTTTCTTTTTTAAGTGTACTTTGAAGGATTTTGGCTTCAATAAATTTAAGATTTCTGGTCCTTTTTGTTTACAAAGTAAATAGAATTCTGTTAAAGCCAAACTATTTTCTTATTGGAATAAAAGCCTTTCCAGAAATAATATTCAGTTGGATTCTTTGAATTCTATGTAATAAATTTGGCTACTGTAACTATTGTCAGGTTCACTTCAGTCAGTAAGTATGATGATATTTTTTAAGGACAGAAATTATTTTGCAGAATAGGTCAGTTAATGAGCATCTTATTAACCTCTCTTTGAAACAAAAGCAACAACATTATTTGTATGATGCCAAACATTTTATTGCCATCTTGAACTGAAATGTCTTGAAAAGGTTTGGTAAATGAAAAATTGTTTTCTTCAGTGGGAATGAGTTTTACCTAACCATTATCTGTTTTAACTGATGTTTTAAATGTATGCATATAGTTTGAGTCTTCAGTTTAACTGCTATCAAGGCTGACATTACGTTGTAGAATTCCTCTGAATTCCAGGTTCAAGAAAAGATGACTCCTGAACAAACCTTATAAAAATCCTATGGTGTTTATTCTCCCTTAAATAACTGTTCGTTAAGAGGTAAAAAGCTTGCTAACTGAGTTTTATGTTTTAGAAAAAACTTCTTAGAGACAAATAAGGCGTAGAAGTATCTGCTCAATGAAACATTTACAAACAGCTTTATTATTGTTTTGCTTTCAGTTGTATAACTTTGGTGAGACAGTATCCATTGTGTTCTGGACCGAAACATGGCAGCCGCACAGTTTCTATGATAAAATAGCATTGAATCGCAAGCGGGGTTTGCACACCTTATGTTTATTAGGTAAGATTCATGAATGCAATATTGCCTATAAACTTCTGCATAAAGTTGGGTTGTATGAAAGCTGAAGCATAATTCTATCCACCAATTACTGAGAAAATGTACCAACATGAAAGCTTGCATACTAGAGAACAGCCAAAAATCAACTGCCAGAAAACCTTCTGGTGTTGATGCAGATCTTGAGTATTACACCTGTGACAACATTTACTGTTGAAAGTGCAAAAAAAAAAAAAAATGCTCACACAAGTTTATCTGGGGATCTGGGTATTTTTTATAGCATTGCATTGTGGAATTTATTCCTCAATTAGAATCACTTGTATTAGCTTTCATCTGACCCTATTTCAGGATGTGAAGTTGTGTAATAATTGTAGTGTACAGTACATGTGCTGGTAAGGGAGAAGAAATGAAAGGACACGACAAATATGTAAAGAACAGCTGTAGCATCTTCTAGTTTACTTATTAGTCTATTTGCATTTGTTTTCTTTTGTTTAATGTCATAAATAAATGTCAACTGGAAGCAAGCAAAATAATTATATCTAGCACTAAAATTCTGATTTGAAAATAAAGCCAAGAGTGTAGAGAAAAGTCTCTTTCAAGTTATATTTTAGCACACACAACTATTTTCTTTTTTAGCAGTCAATCAAACTCATTTACACTTAATCCAAGCTGAGAGAAACTTGAACTGGAAACAAATATTTTTGTTGTAAGGAATGGAAAATAACTCTTGAATGTGTAAGCAAATTTATCTCCCTTTGGAAGACTCACTAACAGCAGATGAGCAAATCCAAATGATAGAAAGGTCTATTATTAATGTTAAATAAATGATTGAACAGTTAGACTTTATTGATTAAATTTTAAGTTGTAGCAGCTTGTTTAAGTCTGTTCAACCTTCAATTTTTTTTCTCACCCTGTTGAATGGTTCCAATGGTTTTGGACATGAAGATTTCGAAAATCAAAATAACTTTTGTCTCAGATAATGGAAAATGCTGCTTTATAGCCACAAACTCATATGATAGAAAATTGCTTAAAAATAATAGTTCTGACTATTGAAATGAACAACAAGTTGTTGAATAGTTAAAAGGAACAGAAAGTTGGATGATTTTAATGCAACGAAATATTCAGCATTGTCATTTTCACAAGATGCAGAAACTTTCAGAAAGTGATCGTGGATTTGCAAGTTCAGGGTTCCTTTTGTGAAACTGTCAGGCTGTCTGCTATTGAACTCCTCTGCCTGCTGGGGTCTGTAGTGGTTAAGTTAGCAAAGTCACTCATCATCATTATCACCCTTCTCTCTTTTATGCCATTTATCACTTTTAATGTTTTTAAAACCTTTCAGAAGATCAGGGTCAAGTGACCATGTGTGTCTATAGATTGAGAGGGCCAGTCAAAACCAATATTGAAGAACTTCAAAGATGAAATAAAGCTCAGGTCTAAATAGGTAATCAAAAGTAGTGTTCTTAGTAATTTATTTGGAAGACAAGTTTTCTCCCCTTTCTTAGATAATCTAATCTCTCCATAGTGAGCAGTTTGGCTGTTTTCTCCTCTTTCATAGTGATTGTCATTCTTGGATTTGTGCTGACCAAGGAAACTGGTATTACTTTTTTGTCAGTCTGCTGGTGCTGTATCTTGTTTTGAATTAACAGCTACAGGTCATGTTGATTGGTGCATCTGTAGCACAAGTTTCTGTCATCTATTGTGAGGAATAAAACAGTGCTTTCTCTGAAAGTTGTTCAGTGTCATTCCATTGTATCCGATTTCCTAAGTAAACTTGAACATCTTCATGTAGTACAACATTTTTGCCATCTACCATACCTAATGTATAGCTCCTGGCCAGCTCCATTGGCTGCCTTGAAAATGTGTGCCACCAAGAAGAACAACGGTAACCTCTGCCACTTCATAGTAGTCTGCTCGCAGTAGCTTGTTGGCATCTGAGTTATGGTCTGCTCCATTTTCTCCTGAAGCCAGGTGATTTTTCTGGTATTGATAAGTGCCAGTATGTTAGGGTTCTTGTTTACATTTGCCCAGGCCTTTAACTTCTTGAACAACAGTTGTCCACCTCCAAACAGCTACTATATAGCCCCAATAATGAGCTCTAACACTTGGTGACAACAGGCCAGGTTGAATACCTTGCTACCTAATTTCCTATCTACCAACTTGTCAGCTCCCTTGTGAATATTGCTATTGTTAGGAGTGGTGTAAAATACTAAAGCCACTATCAGGTCAGTCAGATCCTATGCTGTAAAGAGTTCAATCAGTGTGTCAGCTTGTGATGTGCTAGTCAATCATGGTAGAAATGCCAAGTTGCTTCTCCTCATACTGTAGAGAACCAGAGATAAGCACAGTAGGACTTCCAAGGCAACTCCCATTACATCCTTTGCCAACTTTCTCCAATTGTAGAACATCAAATTGAGGGGAGTTCTCAAAGTTTCTCAATTTGTTTGTGAGATAGTTCTATACAAAATCACTGAGGTTTCCTCCTCCAGCAAAGATTAATAGTTGGGCCTGTCTGAACAACTGGTGCCAGGTTCAGCTTGATAATCAGGATCATCAGAATTTTCATCATCATTTTAATCAGTAGAGGTAAAGGCTTTATAGACTACTGATGAAAATGTGCACATGCATTTTTCTGCTCTTGTGTCATTTGCCTCTTTTATTCTGTCTCTTCTCCTGCTCCAGCCTGACAGCTTGGCGATATGTCTTGGTCTCAGATTTCTTGCTGTCCCCAGATACAATCTCCTTGAAAGCAGTCTGTTAGTTTTTATCTCCACTATGGAATCAGGTACTTCTATATTGAACAGTTGATCAAACTGTACCTGTGACTAACTTCTTTTCCCATCTGAATCACTTCTGCTCTTATTTCTGACTAAACTCCAGTGTTTCTTATGGAGGGACATAAAATGCACAATAGCATTTTTCTTAGTAATAGTCTTGATGTGAGCCATCTTCCAGTAGGGTATCACAGTGTCAACTGATTCATAGGCAAAGACTGATTGTCATATCCCTAGCATACTGAGGGGCAGCTTTCAGGTATCGAAATAATGGAACACTTGCCAACTGTTCTGCATTCTGAATCCACTTATGGAAGCTAATGGTTAGCCTATTAGGAAGGTCTCATTGGCTAACCTTGTAGTTGGTTAAGATTGGGATGCTGCAACTATTATGTTTGAGTGACTCTGTTGCATTATTTCAAGGCTGCAGCATTTCCCATTATCTGAGACAAAAATTATTTTGATTTTTGAAATGTTCATGTCCAAAACTATTGGAAACCATTCGGCAGGGTATGAATAAAAAGTTGAATTCTGAACAGGCCTAGGTTTATTGTTTGTTTTCTTAAACTATTTAAAATATTTCTTAACACCAAGTTCTATTACTTAATGGTGTGGTCGCTGTGCAGGCTGCAGCTCCTATATTGTAAAACAAACTCATGAACTCATGTGCTTTTGAATGGCCATTTTCTCTGACAAGAGGTGACCATTATTATCTAAAATATGTAATCATGGTCCTTGAAAAGGCATGTCAAAATTGGCAGGTTGATCAAAAAACAATCCCTAGATTGAGTTGAGATGAAAATAAATGACTGGAAATTCCTTATGAGAGTGGTGGAAAATGGACCATAGAAATATGGGCATCTGAAAAATGTAGAACCCTGCTCCGTTGAGTTATTTTCTGGCTGGTATTTATTACTACCAATTAATGCATCAAATATGTATTTATACAAAACTGTTTGAAGATAAGTGGTCAGTAAAAAAAATAGAGTGAAACTTAGCTGTACAGTGAAGTAAATAAACATCCTTTCTATCCCAGTCTAAGATAATCTGTTTTTTTGTTATTACTTTGACTGTTCTTCCATTTGTTGATTTGTCTTTATCAGCAGGCAGACATTCATGCATTTCTGTTTTATTTGCAAATAATATTTTTTAATATTTTATTTTATTAATAGCCAGCTAGTATTCTGGAATTATTATATATTTTTTTAAAGCTCATGAACTAGCATTCTGCTTGACAGCCCCTTATGTAGTTAGTGAGCCACCATTATGGCTCTTGTTTTATTTTTCTGAATTAAAATCTATTTTTATCAGTTAGAGGTAAATATAATGTTGCTTTTTTGACTTATCTTGAAACCTTTACTTACATATAGAATTCATTTTCTGTGGTGAACTTTCAGGCACTTAGCAAAATATTTTATTAACATCAGCACTTACGGCATCCATTTATCAGAGGAAAACCCCTGGTGTCAGTTTTGTGTTGTTGTTATGTAATATAGTACAGGGGAGTTGTTTACAAATTATGTATAACAATTTCTGAGTGTACTTGTTGATATAGACTTGTGCTTGTAGCACTCCCTTTTGAGTCTACATTTTGGGGGGTATTGGTAGACATCAGGAGACCAGTGATGCTATCAGCTGCCCAGACCCTCTCCCTATACAGCAATTTATCATGCAGATGTAAGTCTTTCTGCAACACCTTCATAATTGCTCAAAATGACCTTACTATAAATCTCCAATTTTAGTGAGAAGAAACTGTCTTATGAGTCCACCAAACTGAGCTGACTTAAATCAGGAATTGAACTTGGGCCTTTGACCCAGCAGCTTACCACTAGGCCACTTAGCTTTATCAGTAAACTAAAGACTAGTTGTTTTATTGGTGAAGCTAGAATTTTTTTTTTCTCTCTCTCTGCTATCCCATTTATAAACTGATGCACCAGACTTAAATACAGCGTATACTTAATAACTAGTTGATTGGTAATCATGACATCATATGTGAAGAAATATAAATCATTTTCTAATTATTTTTAAATTCAAACCTTGCCAAAAGATTTAAATAAAATTCACAGACATCTACATTCAGGGAAAATTTTTTGAATTAAAAAATGCACTGAGTGCAATGTGAGTTAGAATTAATTTCTCTGGCTTCCAGACTACACTAAAAATTTTCTGGAAAAAAAATCTAATTTCCATCTATAATTTTATAATAGTTGAACTTAAAAATCTTTTCTTATTACTTTAACACTAAAAAAAAAAACAAACAAGCAAAGGAAAGACAGGATTTTAATTTTTTTTTAAAAAATCCCTGCCATCTGGAGGAGCTTGTCGTGAAGTTATGCTATCTAGGCAGGGGACGTGAAATGGGGAAATTTGCCTGCTGAGCAGCACCATTCTAAAAGGTATAAAATCTCAATGAAATTAACAGATGCTAATGTGGCTTATCAGAACCTGATCTTTATCTGCAGAGAAATTATAAAACCTTCCCATAGTGCAGTGCTACAGAAGCTTGCAATTTAGGTCTGATTATGACGAATTGCTTCTGAATGTTTAGTTATCAAATCAACATGGTAGGTGAAGTAAAATGCTCAACAAAACAAGAAAACTCTAAACTTTAATGGAAATAATTTAGCAAAAAAGGTAGACAGCAAAAGAATGACCTTCAGATCTGCTTTTGAAGATTGGCAGATTTTACTGGCTTTTACTCTTAGATAGTTGTGGGTCATGCATTGCATTGTGGGAAGGTTTCCCAAATTATTGGATGGTAGAAAGCAGATTCAGACTGCATGCACCTCCACTTTAAGGCAGTATCTGGACATCCCATGTAATTTTTAAAATTCCTTTTGGAGCTTTTTTTAAAAAATAAGGGAAGGAAATCAGCACCTACAAAGAAACTTTTGTGAACAAGATAATAAGAAGAAAATGAAAGCATTGAAACCAAACTGATTTTTTTATTCAATGCTTGGCTTTTTTTCTTTAATAAAATTGATCTTTGTTTAATCCTTGTATCTTATTAACTTGAATTTATGAACATTTTGAAATTCTGTGTAATTTTCTTCTTCTAGATATCAAAATGAAGGAACAAACCATTGAAAATTTAATTAAGTAAGTATAATAAATAATAATAATAATAATAATAATAATAATAATACACTTGTACCTTGTTTTTTCTTACTGCTGTTGTGAGCGATTCTAGTCTTAGCCATCATATATACATCATCTTTCCATTAAAAATATTCAATAATCCTTTTACTTATAAAAATTAAATGAGAAGAAATACTACTAATACTATTTTGAAAGAATGTTGAGCTATAATAGGCTCATTTAACACAATGTTGAGTTTGCTAAATTGGAAACCAGCTATTTGTTTACCAACATATATAAAATTGGAGAGGGTGCCTATTGTAACCAGGCCATATTGTAGACACTTGTTTATTCTTTGATAATTGATTCAGTCCCATTGGAAGACAATAGAAGAAGCAAATAAAAGGAAAAGGATAAAGTACGAAGACTTGTGCCAAGATCTAAACAGTGCATAGCAGCATCAAAGTACCTGAATCAGAGAAGTTTGTACATTGAGTAGCTAAGCTGATTGATGGTGGTCTTGTCACACTTTGTTAGGCCAATTATCCAAAGGGTTCTGTGAGTGCTTGTCCGAAACTTGTAGAAGGACACAGCACATAGCTGAGGAGTCCATCAGAAGCACACACACTGAGGGCATTTGAAAGTTTTGTGAGCGTGTGTTTAATTATGAGCCATGCTACTCAGCTCTAGTAGAAATCAAGTAAATGTTAACCACCAAAATACATGCTGGAGGAGTTGTTGCAGATCCCAGACACTACAGTTATGACAATATTTTCAATTAAAATAAAAAAGAGAAAGAAGAAAATTATTTACTGTATTTAATAGTATGGTGAGGACAGGCAACATATGCATTTCAGTGTCAGGCAGTCCCTTAATTTTTGGCTTTCTTCAGACTTCATCCATCCCTGCTGGTTTAAGTTTAGCCTCTTACAGTAATAAATTATTTAATAAAAGCTGGCTGAAGCAACAAACAGCTGCAAGCACTGATGACAAAACAATGATAAAGACGCAGAATGCAAAGACTTAGCTGAGATAGATCTCCCTTGAATCCTTGTGTATGGATTGAATGAATTTTTCTAATATCTTGAGCAAACCCATGCAAGACTCTTCTCTGAAATCCTTTTGATTAAAAACTCTGCAAGGTTTATGGTCCCTTTAATTACAAATTAAAACCCGTTGCTTAGCATGACTGTGAGTGGCTGTTCAACATCGCTTATGATCACATTTAATATTTAATTCATACTGCAGACCAGACTACTTTATGCTGGTACAGTTTTTAAATAGTATTCTTTGCTTTCAGTTGGCTAGTGTTAGAGATGCTTTGAGTTTGCTTTTTAGTTAACAAATAAACTAGACTTTTTACTGTAGAAAGTGCGAGATTCATTTTCTTAAAAATGCTTTTACAAATCTGTATTGTAACCTCCTTTGGCTACTCATCATGTATTAAAGGATGTAGAGGAGACCAGGGCTAGTTATTATGGGAGAAAGTTGTTACAGCACCAGTAATTCTTAATTAAACATATAGATGAGCTATAATCAATGTCCTATGCTTTGACATCAATTATATCTTATCTATACATTTAATTATGAATTACTAGTGATGTAACAACCAGCTTCATTCTTCCCCACAAAATGATTCCCTATGATGATGATGATGAAGATGATGATAGTTTTAAAAATAAAATTTTTTTCTTATAATTAAGTACTATCATTAACATTACAAGTTCATGTATCAATATATTATTATTACTAATCAGAAAATACAGGCTGACCTCTGGAATAACTGACCACTGAAATACACCACACAAATATAAAGTTAATAAAGTGTATTTATTATAAAATACTGATTAGAAAGAGACAGATATTTTAACAAACTAATGTGGGTGAATACAGTGAAAAATAAAAGATTAAATAATAATAATATATGAAAATAAAGTCGTAATTAATAAGCTTTAAATGAAAAATGGTTTAAATAAAATAGTAAAAGGAAAATCAGAGAGAATTTAAAGCAAGAGATAAAATCCAATCAAGATTAAGCTCAGGTAAATAAACTTACATGGAACATGAGGATTAACAATCAAGAAATAATGATGCAATCTAAATCTGAAGTACTGAATGAACTTGTTCCAAAGATAAGCAGATTTCAGAACACACCTACCAAAATTGTAATTGTCTGCTGCAAACATTTTCTGGTCTGATATAACGATAAACGTACAATGAACTTTTAGAAATAGCTACATCGATGTCTCTTAATCCAATTTTAAGATTAGTAATTTAAGTAACACAAGGTTCAACAAACAAACTGGCTTCAGATGGAAACTAAGGTGAAGGGTAATTAACCCTTTCTGCCAAAAAGCAACATACTGAATTAAATCTATAGGTTTGGTGCAGTATCCAAAGGGAGCAGCACTAAGAGAGACTCCTTGTGAAGACTACAATCATAATGATTAAACTAAAAAGGAATATGCACAAAACGTAAGACAAAATTAAAACATGCCAATCATGTTACTACACTGCATGTGACACCAGAAGGGGAAATTATTATCATTCATATGTGAATGGTTGAAAACAATTCTAGTAAATTATTCTAGAGAGTGCAACAGTTGATATAAAGCCATGGATTCTGTACAGAAGCCAGAGTAGAAAACAATAAGCCAGAATTTGTAGAAAAATTAATTTTGCTAATTATTTTGAAACTTAATTGAGTGGGAATTAGTTCTTTATGACAATTATGATTAAGTGTGTAGTTAGATTATTAATTCTTTACAAATAAGAACAACAATTTATAAATACACTCAGTGGCTTATTTGCACTATTTAAGCAAGGGCTAAGCTTTACTTAAATGGAGCAGCAAAATTCTAAAATAGGCTGTATCATGGCGGTGCTGGCTGTTAAGAGTCAGACTCCTTGTTTTATCTTATAGTTAAGTATTTGTATTAATAGCACAAACGTGTATTCAGGAAAGGGTTAAGGGAACACAAAGTTTTAACACGTATTAGCAATATTTATGAATTGGTTTTTTTTCTAAAATGAATGAAACAGTCCCATGTAGATACTTTGGAAACCACCACCACCATTTACTTTTTTTGGAGCTTTTCTGAAGTGAGAGTAGAAAAAACTCAACAGAGAACTCTCGGTGTGCATGCCATCTTGTACAACCAGGCAACACATGGCTCTACCCCAACCCTGTCTTGAAACCTGCTGCAATTTGCTCAAGCACATT
Organism: Nautilus pompilius; assembly: GCA_018389105.1. Classification (NCBI taxonomy): domain Eukaryota; kingdom Metazoa; phylum Mollusca; class Cephalopoda; order Nautilida; family Nautilidae; genus Nautilus; species Nautilus pompilius. Next base: position 805,454 of record JACATO010002737.1, read on the forward strand.
GGAAAATTATCAAAAGCTTATGGCCGCTGAAATATTTTTGAAAATCAAGATGTACACTGTTACTCAATATTATGAAATTTTCTGTAACTAACAGGATAAATAGAAGTCTTTGTTATTATCAGGAGAAATGACATTTAGTGAAAATCCAACAAATTAATACACAAATATGCACCTTTGAATCATCAACATAATATCCTTCATTGTTTATCACTGTTTTGCAAGTATTCTGGACTAATACTGTTCTGTTGCACCTGCAGAATGTTTTCAATTGTCCCTGACACTAGATGGTGCTCATCATCCAAAGTGATTCAGTGGATTCCACAGGTTCTACGGTAATCAAGTCAGGTCATTGAGCTGACAAGTTCTTTATCTCTTATTTTTTATAGTAGCCCAGGCAGAGTGTACATGAATATTTAGGATCATCATCCTGCTTCCCAACTAGATGTGTTGAGGGAAGAGCTTGTTGCTGTGAGATTTAAAAGTAAACTTTGAACAATGGTGACATGAATTTTGACCAAGTTACCAGCTATATATTCTGCAAAGCAGCTCCACCCCTTCAACGTTTTATTGTATTCTAAACAAACAGTAAGACAGTGTTTGCTGTTTTGGCAACAAGCATTCTTGGCTTTTGGAATCAAATACTCCAAAAGGCAATTTGTTTGTGCAAACTCTTTTTTTTTTTCATTTTATTTCGGTTCATGCTTCAAACTTTACCTTGGCATCTTAGCAAGGATTTTCCTTATAACCAGTCATTGGATTCTGATGCAGGATGTGTCAGGGAGCAGGACAAATAAACAGCAATGTAGCACACACCAAAAAAGAAGATTTTGGTGAAGTAGTAATGAGCAGACACCATCAACTTCTTGTGGTGTTCCTCAGCAGATGATGTCAGTTGCTTACATTCTTGACTCTGCATGTTAGATATTAGGCCATGTTTGTTTGTCCCCTTTTAGATAATCTATAATGAGCACATGGGTGAAACACCAGTCTTCATTATTTGTCTTTCTGAAAGATCATCTTTCAGTATACCTATCTAAATTCTGTTGACAGTTCCTTTCTCTTGATGATGCTGCAAAGTATTACAGAAAATGTTATAAGTTAATGTAACTTGCAACTTTTTATTATATATATTCAATGAGATTAAATTGTAAGGTTGATTTTTGCATGTAAGTTATTACAAAGAAACATAAGACTGTTTTTAACAGATTTCAGTGTTTCCAAAAAAATGGCATATTTTATTTATTATCATTCTAACTATTATAAACTCAGATGTCTCTAGGACCAAACAAATGCTCAAGTTGAATTATGTTCAACCATGCAGAAAAATTGCATTACTGTTGAACTTTAAACATGTTTTAAAGAAATATGTTTGTTATATAAAGTTTTAAATTTTCAATAACTGTCATTAATAATGAAATTGTTATTTTTTACTTGTGTTAGTTAGGTATTAACTCACTATGATGTTGCAAAATGTTGCTTTGTGTCATTGACAGAGGGCGGAAAATATTTGAACCACCTCGGTTCATGACTGTGAGTCAGGCAGCAGATCAGCTCCTATCAGTTATCAAGTCAAAAAGACAGGAAACTCAGACAGACACTGGTAAGCATTTTGTAGTTGATAAACCTTAAAGTACCATCTATTGTGTGTACCTGTTTTATCATCTGGAGTATACACGGAGATGATCCATGGGTCAAAGTATTAGGCAGTTTTGTTGATGATGCACAATCTTCAGGTTTCTGAGATTTTAGAACAAATTCATTTGTGTTTAGCATTCAACGCATTTCACTGAAATACAACCAAACTTCTGCCTGCTAAAGATTGTTTTATATTTCTTTGCTAATAATTTGTGAAATTTGGTTTGATTTTTAAAAATTTGTTTAATATGTTTAGATAATTGCAGTTAAGCTATCTGTTTGACATGTTTATTCATTTATCTATTAATATTTAAAGGTAGATATAATTCTCATTAGATTTTAAATATACACACAATTAGTTTTCAATGTTTATATGTGTTCTTTTTCTACATTATCTGCTTGTCATGTTTTTATTCCCATCAAATTTACACAATGAGTTTTCTATGCTGTTCCATATTTGTACCTTGTGCTACAAGAATTCGAGTCCTGTACCTGTTTCTCTTTTTAATTTTCTTTTAAAGCAAAGAAAAACAAAAATGCCTGCAATTTTATTAATAGAGCCATCTCTTCACAAAAAACTATAGAATAAAAACACAGTGAATCTTCTCTTAATCAGAATAATTGGTGTGTATTCCTTCAGTCAGTGGATATTCTCGGTTAATCTGAACTAAAATGTTATTTTAGGTACATTTCCCTTAAATTAGTTTTTTTGAAATCTAAGTGTTAGGTTCACTGTATGGATAAGTAATGAATTGGATAAATAATTTCAAATTTGGAATTATTGAAAAGGAAACATTAAAAATATTAAATATGATATAGTGCCTCATTAAATTTGAAAATATATTCATCCTACAATATTAAATGTATAACCTTTATCTAACTGTGTTAGAATTTTCTATATTTTAATATAAAATATTGAACTATAATATGATGATTTGCCTCTGATGGTCATGTGATCTATATCAGCCGATGGTGTTACAGCATATCTTCATTTATGGTTGCAATGCTTTCATACCACTGAAAATGTGTAAACATAAAATAAGTCATGAAAAACTGTTCTATTAAGTGAAATCTTTCAGTAATTAAATAAGCCAACCAAAATTTTAAGTAAACTAGTTCTGTTACCTGAAAATTGCTAGCTTTTTTTCAGATTTCTGATCTGTTTATCAAAGTTCAATTCTAATTCTGGTCTCTGGAACATTTTGCTTGCAAGAATTTTGGTTAAGAGAGAGTTTGCTGTGCACACACGCACACGTGCACATCTGTGCGCTCTCAAACACTCTTGAGATCCCTAAAATACCAGTCTTAGTATTTGGTATTTAAATTGTTTGAACAAATAAAGTAACAAACTACAGAAGCCAATTTATTTACCCATTACTTTGTTTAAGATGTTTGATGCTATCAAATCTTATGTACAGTTAGATCATTTACATATCTCACACAGGGCACAGAACTTCGCATTATAGAGCTCACCTGAAATTTCCTTTTATACTAAATTAAATCTAGAATTTGTTATTGATTTTTTTTTTCCAATGAATTGTTATTATCAGAACATCTTCCAATATACAGAACTGTTGTTAATCTCAAAATATTCCAATTAGAATTCTACTACATAAAATAAGGGGGGAAAAATTTAATTAAAAATAAAAATAAATGCAGCAACTTTAAAAAAAAAGTAATTTGTGTCACCAACACTAATTATTTGCCCATTTATTTCAAAAAATATAATTTTTTTAATATTGCTCGCATGAGTTTTTAGAGATGTGATTTTGTGAACTCAATTTCTTATTGAACCCGTCTTTGACAACATGCATTTATAATTTTAATTTTTTGCAGAATAGATTTACTAACTTTACAGAGTTAACTATTTGATATTTACAGAATGTCGGTAGTAAACTGAAGTCATTTTTCCCTGTTGTACTTCTGAGATTCCATGACCACCACTCTTGTTCTGGTGATAGAAGCTTGAAAAATACAACAGGGCAAATAACTTTTTTTAATTAATTTCTATATGAAGAACTTTCTTCCATCTTCCAAAAAAAGAACAGATATCTTTTGAAGTATTACTAATTGATTTTTTCAAAGAGATACAGTAAAACTTTTTTTTTAAATTCATTTTTAGCATACTGCGAAGATACAATTGTTGTTGGTGTAGCACGGGTGGGATCGGAGTCACAGACCATTGTTGCTGCAGCTTTAGGTTGGATGACCTCCATTGACCTGGGGGACCCTTTACATTCACTTGTCATTCCAGGACGCATGCATCCCCTGGAACTTGAAATGTTAAAACTGTATGCTTATGACAACAAAGTGATGAAGGTTTTGGATGAGATGCTAAAAAAAGGAGAAACTCCACAGTAAATTTCTGATAAAAGATAATAAAGTTTTAAATCTCATTCTTACAACAGTTCAATTATTTTCCCCTTTTTTTTTCCAGATTATTTTAAAGTAAGTAATGTTGGCTGTCCTATCAGAGTCAGAAATTAGACATCACCATTGTATGGACCATCTGAATACTTATTCTAGTGAGTGCAGCTTGATAACTGACCCCTCTGGTAAAGAATCTTTTTTCTGATGGAGCTAGGGGTTAATTATCTGTCCATAAGATTAAAACTTGTTATGGGTTTGATATAGCACAATATTGAAAATGTCATGTTTTTGTTACCTGTGGATGAAGTTAAAATATCTGGAGCTGAGTTATTGCTTTTTTCTTTCTTTCTTTCTTTGTTATTGACTCTTTTTTTGATCTATGACAAGATGGAAAACCTTTAATACAACTGCATTCTATGCTTTGAAAAACCCAAGCTGGAGAAAAGTATATGGAGAGTTGTGTTGCCCTACAGTTAAGCATGATGGTGGAAGTTGAGTCGCTTTTCTGATTATTCACCTGGTGACTTGAGAAAAACTGATGGAATTCCCACAAAAGCAGGATAGCATACAACACCATCAGCCATCGATCAGGGCATACGCTACAAAGTTCATTATGCAATTTCTTGCAAGAAAAGAATTTGGACCCATCCCCAATCTTCAGATAGGAATCACATTAAATTGTGCAAGATAAACTAGATTAAAGAATTAAGAAAAATGTCCAGCTAAAGAGCTACTAGCAAGATAAATGGTGGGAGGGGGGTTACTTACAAGGCAATATTTTAAAAAGCCAGTCAACAGAATGCTCAAAATGTGTGCATGAATTATTCACAGGAAAGGTGGCTATTTTGATAAGAAAAGCTTGAAATGATGACAACATCACAATTAATGGTTTATGTTTCAATACATGGCTTATCTGATTTTTTTATAATTTTTTTCTCATCTAGCGTATTTTCATTAACAGTAGTGTTGTAAAGGCAGTGGTTTTCTCCTAATTTTGAGCACCATTGTATGTATGTGTGTGAACATATATATTCCTTTTAATAATAATAATAATAATAATAATAAAGCTTTCTCAGCCCCATTTCTGCTCACTTTTGCTTTCATAAATTTCTTAAATGAACAATTAATTTGTGCTTATGTTTGATATAATTATTGCTGGTACTATTGTAGGATAATAATCATTTTGATGATATCATAAACCTTTGTGTCAGTAAATTAAGAACTTATTTCATGTCTGAACTTATCTGCTTATTCTTTTTTCTTTTATTTAAACTGCTAAACCATGCAGTGGATTCTTTGCATGAAGCTACAATCTGTTTTCACAGATCTGCAGTAAGGACTTACATTGTACACCAGAACTATTTATCCTGAATATTTCTTAATAATTTTTCTTAATTCTTATTTAAAGACACAACTGAGAGTCTTATTTATTTATTTGTTTAAAATGAAATGGCATTTTTGCATTATGTTTACAAACATGTCTTCCATGCATACAGAAACTATGGTAACCAATGAAAATAGTTAACAGGAACCCATTAACACACAACAGTTGTGCACCTGAATTAATTCAAGTTCTGTGACATACTGTATACATTTGAACACCTACTGCCTCCCTTGTGTTAAATCAATACAAAAAAGGCACTAATATCAAAGTTTGATCATTTTCAAACATGGCAGACAATTCTGAATTTTCAGTCCATGGAGTTGATTTGTTCATAATTATAGGTTTTTTGCAGTCTGCTAATGAATTAGGTAGCATATTTTTTAATTTGTCTATTTAAAAAAAAATTATTGTGGTCTACGGGCAATTTCAAGTTGAGATATTACTTTTTGACATATTTCTGGCTGAGAGTGTTTTGGCGATCAGATTATCAAGAGATGACTTTAAAAAAAAAAAAAAACTCAGTTATTACAAATGTGATACAATTCTCTTATTTTTTTAAGATTAAAATGCTGAATCTTACTATCCACACTATATGCCATCAGCATTTTCATCTAAAAAAAAATAAAAAAGAGTTGTATCACATTTGTAGCAACTGAGTGTTTTTTTGATTACTTTTCTTTACCTGTAAATGGTTTTAAAAATACGGTTAATCTGATAACAAGATGGAAAATGGAACCTCATTTCTACCAAATGTTGGCATTTCTAACTCATCTGTTAACAATAAATATAAAATTTTTTGTTTCTTTTAAAGTATAATTTTTATTTGTGAACGGTTTGTATTTTTTAAAATGCCTTTTATTAATATTATTTTTTTTTATTCTGAAACTATTAGATTGCAAAATTGAAATAAGATTTTGAAGTCTAAATAGCTGTTTATGTTCAGGTAGTGAACCATTTTGATTTGGTTATAGCTTATATACAGACTGGTTGGGGGTAGTTTGAGGTTTATCTTTGCCCACTGGCAGTAGCCTTAGGATGGTCTCTAGTTTGTCCAGTATTATAAGTATAATTATATGTAGCACTGCCGCCTTGCTTTTTCACCTTCATGCAAGGCGTGTCCTCTGTCTTGGTTAATATAAAAACTTAGCATAACATTATAGAAAATGAGCAGTGAAAAACAGCTGGCTAAAGACTGACATTGGGAATGCTTAACTATAATAGCCAGGTTAGAAAGCAATTACAACTTATGCACATCATTCCTGACCTAGGTGTAAATCCTTTTTATGTATCTATAAAGCTGCTCTCCTGTCCATCCCAGCTACTACCATTGTGGAGCCTAAATTTACCTGTCCTACTGACCTGATTAAAACAAAGAAACAAATATGAGTAGTTTATGTTCTTTTATTTTAAAAGAAAAAAATCTTATCAGCACTGTAGTACACCTTTGATGGTCAATCTCCTTAAATTTTTGGAATTTAAGCTTATTTTTTTGTATTTTCTTTATTATGTCTCTAGCTTATCCATAAAAAAGTGACATCTATGCTTGCATTTCATGTTTTAGCAGTACTCCAAACTGATTGTCACAATAGAAGCAGAACAAATCAATGATTTTCCTATTATAATGGAACATTTATTCATTTATTTATCATTATTTTTGATGCAATATTTATATATATATATGGCTGAATAAATATTTGAATAGAGAGCCGGTTAGTGATTGTGTTAATCTACATTTTGTATGCATATCAACCATCTCCATAGTGTTCCAGTTAATTTATTGTGTTCTAAAATGATTTATTGACTATAAATCCTTTAGGAATGTGGCAGGGATGACTGGAACATCTCACCGTTCTAAGTTGTTATTAAAAGTTGGATTTCTATCATGTGGAATTGTTCTGAGGTATTATTTGGATTTAAGTTTTTAAATGGCAACTTTTATTTAGTGCAGCTTGGAAGTATGGCACTTGTGACCACCAAAAAAGTAGCAGATTGATTAGTTACCTGGGTTAGGTCTGGGTATAAATGTTCAGCATTGATTTAAAATTTAGAAAAATTTAAAACGTCATCTGTTTTTTTTTGGCCTTTGATTGGGCAAGTTATCTTAATGCTTGAATGTTTCTATGACAGATTGTGAAGTAGCTAAACTACATGCAGCATCCAGTGTTGTCATTTTAGTAAAGCCAAACAGACCTCTATATTAATTCTGTTGTTTTGTTGTATCTATTAAACCATCTATTCATTTATCAACTGTCACATATCGGTAGCTACAACTGATTTCTCTTTTATTTCTTGGCTCCTGTCATAATTACAAATTAATGAAGAAAAGTAAAACTAAAATTCCAATGAAAAGCTGTGATACAAGTCTGCTTATTTACAACTTCTTACAGCAGTAAATCAAGACACCCAGGACTGATGTCAAGATCTTCCTGTTCTTTAACTGCATAGAATAAAAAAGGTGGTGGTTTGTCTGTCTTTGTTGTATATTTTATTCATTGCTTAACTGTGTTCTAAGCAAGCATTGTTCTTTCTCACTGTTCAACCTCCAAATTGTAATTTGTGCTGTCTGGATCACCAAAAAAGAAGTGAAATATTAGATTTGTATCTAATCTAGCAAATAATTTAAGTTTATTTATATAGAAATTTTTTAAAATGTTACTATATACTTTAAATTATATCACATTTGTGAACTTTACATCTCATGCAAAGCCTATAGGTAAGCTGAAGAGTACAAAGGTTGGTTTTTATTTTTACTTGAATGCCAAATGGTATGAATAAATTTAATTATGAAGTACAGGCGGTCCCCGGGTCACGAATGAGTTCCGTTCTTACGACGTTCTCCAAGTCGGAACCCATATGAACGGTTTGTACTCAATGTCAATTTGTCTAATAGTATACACACATATATATATATCTTAAACTATGTATATATATATAAGAAACATCAAAAACACTTCCAAATATACTTAAACACACTCGCTGCTTCCCCTTGCAATTTGATGCTATGCACTTTGAAATGGTTAGAACCAACCCCGACCAGCAACAAATTCCTCTTCACTAGATGTACTAGCATGTGCAGCTCTAGTCCTCTAGCCATATCACTGAAAGCCTTTCCATTTCAATAATCAACCCACTGCGTTGCTTTTATTGTTGCCTTCATCGAGGCAGAACCTTTAACATGTTCCATTATCTGCACTTTGGCTTTCAAAATGGTCCTGGTCATTGACAGATTGTAGCCTAGCGCCTTGCCAATGCTTGTCGGCGTTTCACCCCTCTCAGAACACTTTACAATGTCAACTTTCTCCTCCATCGTCACTGTTTTCCTCTTCTTTGATGCATCACCAACACTTTTTTTAGGAGCCATGATAGGGGTTTGCACGTTATCAGAAAATGAATATGAATTCACACGAATGATGTCTTAACGAGTACAAGACCCGAAATCATGGATGACTTCACGGCGGTCGGTCGGTCTGTTTGTGGCCTGGGGACCGCCTGTACTCAGTTTGTCAACTTGACAGACATTAGCAAAATCTTTTTGGTGGGAGAGGGAAGTATTTGTTTTCAGTGTTGCATTTCTTCCTTCTCCCCTGACTGATGCATCATGAATTCTTAGAGCCTGGTAAAATTGTTGCTGCTGCAAGCGTAAATTATTCAAAAGATCTGGTAAAGCCCAGGTAAAAGATGCATAAGTATACTCTGCCCCTTGATCTGTTAAGTGCTTTATATCATTCTGAAGTGTCATTCCTTGTTAAAACGAATCTTAAAGATAACAACAGCATTTTCTATGGTGCAGTACAAAGCTTGCATTTTATTTTTAAAAATTTAATTCCAAGGTCTGATAGTCACAAACTTTGGCAATCTTAACCTACCCTTTTTTTTCTCTTAAAACTAGTAATCTGCATAATTTTTTCTTGTTTATCTTTACTAAGTCCCCATCATTTGGTCCTTTATTCTTTGAAAGAATTTTGCTTTTGCGCGTGTCTGTTAGGTTCAAATATTGCCATCGGAGGAGATCCACGGTATGGATTCCATGGCAACCGGGCCTTGCTTTTTGCTCTATATCTTTAATTCTGAAGCTGACGTGGCCCCGTTTTTACCGTGATGTGTGTACACAGGAAGGAGGCCATTGATGCGGCATTAATCCAGATAGTTGGCAACAGTAACGAGGGCTTAATTCAGGACTGTTTATTATTATTACTATTATTATTATTATTTTGTAAAGCAAAGGGTTACATTATTTTAGGTTGGAAAGATTATTATTCTTATTTAAAAAAAAAAAATATATATATTTATTTATTTAATTTACAATTAAAACCATGGTAACTAAAAATAAGTGTTGATCTTTATTGTTTAACATTAATACTTATGCTAGCAGCGACGAAAAAGGTTATCAGGTAACGAGACGTGGTAAGCATCTGATAAACAAACAACCCGATGATAAATATCGTAAGGCGATGGAGGGGCAACAGACTGTTTGTTTTTATCCCAGGGGGCATTGCGCCTTCCACGTCGCCATGTTGCCTTTTCATAGGAAGTGCGTGTACGGCATGTTTCGTTGGCATACTATCGAATAGCGAAAGACGGAGCTCCTTCTTTGTGAACGATGATTAAACGTAACGGCTCCATGTTCAAGACTCTCCTCATCGCGCTCCTCTGCGTCAGCCTGATCTATTTTTTTTACCTGAACAATGGACTTCATAAACACTTGAGCCAGGCCGAAGTGTCGAGGGACAGGTACAAGAGAGAGCAAGAGTCGCTGTCAGCTCAGCTCCAAGGTAACTTACATCTCTTCCTCTCTCTCTCTCTCTGCCTCCCAGTTACATAACTAACTCCTCGCTACACCACCACCCACCTGTCCTGTTGGCGGCGGCGGCACCACCATTGTTTAGGAAGGTTTGGTGCATTCTTAGACTTACCACCATCTAATTTCTAAACTGGAGAGGAAAAACCCGCACAGTCTGCTTGTGACAAGCCATAATTTCCTGGGGTTGAAGTCGTGGTGCTGTTGCTGGTAGACTTAGCTACCTGCCGTAGATAACCCGTACATACAGGTGTACACACAATACAACGACTGTGATGTACTCGCACACGAAAACAGCACCTGAGTTTGGGTAGTTGCAGTAGAGAGTTGACGCAGACCGATGAACAATTTGCATTTATATTCCCTCCAGGTGCTAGAAAATACCCATTCACCTTCACGAAATTCATAAAACTAACGTTTACCTTTATTACTTACACGTATCTGCTTCGTTTTTTAAAACAAAATTGGATGTAAAAAAGATGCCTACTTTTTAATATCTTTTGTCAGTATTTTGGTAATAGTTTATGAAGGGATGAGAGAATTATTCTAAGATATACACCTTAGCTTTTCTACCGTCATTAAATATTGAGCAATTTATTCACCTGAGTCTTAAATGAAAAAAGCCTACTGACCAGAGTTTAAAATCTTTTGAAAATTAAGCCTTATATCTATAGATTCTAGTTCTTGATTCCTTTTTTAACAACAATTGTCTTAGTTAAAGATTGCACTGATGACAATAGTAAGATGTTTGGACATGTGGGTGATGCGCACGAGGGCGAAATTGCCCATACCCAAATCTAGTCTTTTTTTAAAAAAAAAACTGTTTATTTTGCTGGGCCTGAAAGGTGTGTTTGCAAGCTTTGAATTCCCCTAACTCTAAAATTGCTATGTTGAATTTAATATATGTGCACACCTTTTTCTATCAGAGTGATGATATATGTCTATGCCCCAGAGAGGTATGATCTTGTGTTTGAAAGTCGCTTTTCAAAAATCATCTTTAACTGTTATAAAGGTTTTAACTTGCTACCACGTTATTTTTTTTATAAGAAATAGTTCTGCAAATATTTGCTTTAATCCATTTTTAGCCTGCTTTAACACTCTAATCTCATTAATTAAGACTGTAAATATAGAGTGAGGTCAAAATAAATTAATTGCCAGGTGCTTAAAACAAATCTCTTATAAAATACCTTGGTTCTTCATAGTGCTGCCTCACGTATTATACATAGTGCTTGAGAAAGAGAATATAAGTGTAAAAAACTGTACTTAAATTTTTTTTCCTGGAGAAAATAAACAAATTGTCATTCATTATACATTCTTGCTGCTGCTGATAAAGTAGATTTGTTGGCAAAAGCTGGGCCAGCTTAGAGAGAGATATTTCATTAGATTTTTTTAAAAATGTTTATAATTTGGTAGATATGTGTAAACTGGTGAAAATGAATTCCTAATTTTGAAGCTTCAAGGATTTTTGCCATCTAAATTTACTAAAAAATAAATATTTATTATTTTGGAGATGCACAAATAAGATAAATTGTACAGTATAAGCGGATGATGATTTGGGTCTAGCTACAGATGATTTCTAATTTTAAAAAAAAGATCAAATAAACAAAATCAAAGCACTGAAGAGGTCTTTTTTAGTTGAATGTTGAAGGAAAGATGTGAATAAATCAGTTGGTGACAATTCTTAAATAAAACTGGCATTGTTTTTGTGTTAAAAATAATTACATTCTTTTACAAATTAATCATAACTTTTCTATACATTTGGATAATGTGTTCTTTCCTCTAAAGTTTTAGCTTTCTATGTGAAGAGCTCATCTGACAGGCTAAGACTTTAATTTTTTGTGAAATGATTAAATTTGGCATTTAAAAAAAATGTTTTACAACTTCTTTAACAATAACAAAAGCTTTGATCATGGTCATATAAAAATTGGTATTTGTTTTGGAAGCTTTCACAGTTTTCAATTTTTGTTTTTTTTTTAGCAAATGTTAATTCATTTTTTATTATTTGAACTTTTTCTTTTAAATGATGTATTCAGAGTTTATCTGTTTATTTTCTACAAAAGAAATAGTGAAGAATACTTAGACTTATGAGTTTCAAATTTGATGTCTCAATTTCTTACTCATTAAATGAAAATTGGCGTATTAATAGAAAATGGTTCTTTAAAGTTGTTTCTCTCTAAGAGCATTAACATTAAAAGGTAATCTGTTTAGAAAGGTTGCTGCAACTGTCACTGTAAAATTCTTGTATCTTTTCTTTTAATGAGCATTCTTTTGCTACAGATGGTAAGTTTCCTTATCTAAAAAAGGTCGTCCTCTATGGTGGCTGACCTTCTGGATTTCAGTACTTTTCTATATATATATAATCACATTAATCTTTAAAAGAAAGAAAGAAGTTGTTTAAATATTTAAAACCAGCTGGGTTACCTGGTGCTGCACGGCTAAAAATGGCTTTTATAAAAAAAAAAAAGTTTTATATCAATTTTATTTGTTGAAACAATCATTGAATTGATGCTAATAATACATTTCTTAATATTCTATAAGCTGTACACTTAAATTTAACTTTGTTCTATAAGAGCCCAGTTTGTTTTTATCTTGAAAAAAAAGGAATCATGAGAAAACGCAGGCTTTTCAAAATTGCACAATGGTCATGTTTAAGCTGACTTGTTTAGGAATCTGAAAAAGTACCTGACCAATATGGGGCTGGCTTATAAGATGGTGACAAATCTGTAGCAAGCTACTAAAAGAATTTTTATTCTTAGTTTTCAAAGTTATATCATGTATGATATCAAATTCTGGTGTTGATGGCTTTTAAATGGCCTATATAGTCAGCTGTTGAAAAATCGAAATCTGCGGTCACTTCTGAGTTGAACGAGCAGTAGCTCTCAACCTTGAAAGGTGGCCTTTGTTGGCTCTGGTATCTTTGGATCCTGTCTTTGATTCTGAGATACCTTCATTATAATTTGAGACTGCTAGAGGTCACCTGTTTTAAATGAGTGCAGCAAACTAAGTGTAATCTATAAAAGAAAAAGAAAATAAGGGCCTTAAAACGGCCTTCGAGATCAATTTGCAGTAGCTTAAACCTTGCCCAGATTCTGAAGGACCTACACCCAAAATTTGGGGCCTCTGGCTGCTCTCTGGTTTGGCTGTGGAAGAGTAAACACACTTGAAAATATGTATTAGATAGTGGTTTTGTTTTAGTGTTGTTTAACTTTTGAAATAATAAAAAAAAAAATTTAAACTGGTCACTTTTTTTTGCTTGTTTTTCTATAATACAAATTTGCATTTTTTTTAACTTGAAAATGATTAAGATAGATTTTCCTGTTATGGAAAATTTAACTGTGGATGGAAATGTTGAAGCTTTATTATTGATTATTGAAGTGCGAATAATATTTCAGTGGTATACATTATTATATATTTTACTTCATCGACCATTCCACACAATAAAAATTACAGCCTACTGGTCTTTGAAATATTATACAAAATTTTTATTTAGTATTCTGAATAAATTTTGTAAGTGGAAAGTTTTTAAATGGTATCTGTGGGTTTTGAAAAAGAAAATTAATAAAAAGCTTATAATACAACTATATACATGGTTAAATATTGTCTTTCCACCTGAGTGCATGCAATTTTGCTTTAGCTGTGAAGTACACTACAGTATACAAAGACATTACTTATGGTGATTTAGTTTTAATGCTAATTTCATTAAATAGAAATTATCAAATGCATATAAGAAATACATAAGTATTCTCGTTTCAAATATTTTAAATGAGAGAAAGTAGTCTCTTAAAACCAAGATGAATGTCATGCATCTCACAAATATAAGACCTGACTGAAATCTGTATAGCAGTATGTGCATGTAATAGTTGTACAATGTTTAAAAGTAAATTCTGTCTGTCTGTCAACAACAGGATTTGTTATTCTTTTAACATATGTATTCTGTAAGTAAATTTAGTGAAAATTAATTTGATGCCCTTTCCCAAGATATTCTGCATATTAAGATTACTTTGTATTATAGTTGGTACAGTACATGGAATATAAATATTTACTTCAGTATAATGAATGTTGAAGATTATCACTAGGTTAGTAAGTAAACATTTTACATCTCTTGATCTTTTTAGTCATTCATTTTAAAAAACTTACAATTAACTATGCTGATGTAAAGTTAAAATTTTGTTGCTTTTACTCATAAAATTAAAGTAGCTGCTCATTGGCATCATGGTTGAAAGTTTTCAACTCTGTTCTCTTGATAACTTGTTTTGTTTCAGCTGATTTTAAAAATGCCTTATTTTGAAATTTAAAGTGCTTCAAAGTGTATTTGTTTTCTAATGCATTACCAAGCTTTATGACTAAAGACGGAAGTTCTCTGATTAGGTAAACCTAGTATTCCATGGCAATTCAGCATGAATGAGCTGCTGTTATGTAGACCAAGGATGAAAGAAGTCAAGCAGTTAAAATAAACCATGGTGTAATGAATCATTCTTTTTTGGTTTTGATATTCAAACTATTTAATTACTCAAATTAATCAGTTCAGTAAGTAAATTGTCTAGAAGCATGTCACCTTAACTTGCAGAAAGTAAATAATGTAGAATAGAATTACTCACTTCCTGGAAGTGGTCAGTCATTGTTCATTTACATGATCTGTAGGACATCCCACCCTGCACAGAAAAATTGTGCAGAGCTGGCAGCAAAAGCTAGTCTCCATTTTGCGATTTAAAGGTGTTTTGTGATTTTTTCTGGAGCACAGCATACACACACCTTTTTCTTCATCTTTGCCAAGATGTGGTGTTCTGGTTGTTGGGGTATACCTGACTGTTACTTGGAGCAGAAGCCAACTTTAAAACCCATCTCAGTGTTCATCCAGAAGTCTTTGTGTATGTAGTGCTGTTGGTACTTTACTGGTTCTGCTTTTGGCCTTGAGGGAATTCAGAATATAGCATGAAAGCATTGATAATGACTATTTTGAAAATGAAGCATGCCAAGTATTTCCAATACTGTATACCTTTCTTCCCAGAAAATTGTATGACTTGTGCTGATTTGTGAGGTCAGCCCTGCCCAAAGAGGGGCTTCTGTTAGTATAACATTACCTTTGGTCTACTTTTTGATGGTGACTTGCTCAGGGCTGCATTTGATATTCTGCAGCACAACATCTTGCTTATCATGCCACCTGATGGCCAGGAGATTGCCTCATTACCATACTTTGCTCTCTTGATTGTGTAGTACTTGTTGATGAAGTTGGCAGGCAAATCTCTCATTGTGAAAAGAAAAGCAGGCATGAAACTCATTTTCTCTTGACCTTTTCAACAATTCTGAAGGGCTGAACTAGTTGCCAAAGTAATAATATAATGGTGTTTCACCTAAAGGTGTTCCAAAAAGCTTTTTACCACACTTGCACCTAATCTTTGCTGTGGCTGCTGGGTCTTTATTGGGTAAATGCTAAAGTTCAATATGTTGTCATTGTGCATAACTGCTGCCGACACCTTCAGACCCCTGCCTTTAAAGGCTGTCATAGTATCATTGATGTTGACCCTGTGTGGCTGGTACTTGATTTGAAAGTTCCTGATGGCCATATCAAGGAGAGAACTGACTTTGAAGAGGCTATTTCTCACAGGGTCATCAGAAGCAGGTTCTCAGCTATTGTCACAGAGGTGTCAATACAATTCAATTTTTAAAATCTCACTGTCATTACTTTTGACATCCCTGTGACACTAAGTCTGTCATTCCTCATTCCAAGTATCCTTATCTGACAGCAGAAAATGGAGACCCATAGTTTCTTCTCTTTTCTGGTATTGTTTGTCTAGGTTTTGCCTCCCTCTGGTTCTGTGTGGTTAGCAGTTAGTCTCCTCAGCCACTTGTTGGAAGAAATCTGATATTAGCTTATAGAAGAAATCTACTGGCTCTGCATGTCAATTTTTGGGCCAAAAGACTGCAAAACTAACATGCTGATTGGCCACAGATGACTTGAACTCCACTTGACAACTTTTCTCTCCACCACTGATGCATCTCTTGATGTGTTTCCATTATTGTTTGACCAGCTAAAAGATTTGAGGTGTGCACAAAAACTGCATCATCAGAAAGAAATGATTCAGTGTCAGATTCCATCACATAACAAGTAGATAAAGCAATAGGGTAATGCATGTTGTTCACACAAGTAGCTTGACAAGGAAATCCACTTTTATGGGAAGACTACATACTAAATATAGACAGAAGAAGTGGTAAGGTAGGCCAGTATTTTTTTGTATAAACCATCAATATTATAGATGGAAGTGGTTATTAAATGACTCATTAATGTCCAACTGTTTTCAGCTTGTTTGCTCAGCAAACAATTAAAGTGATTAAGCTTGTTTTGCCATTTGCTTTTGTCCACTGTGCTGTTAGGATATCAGCATTTGAGGTAGTAGGCTGAAGCGATGCTTTCTTAAAAAGACATGGCAAAAACTAACAACCAGCAGGTAAAGATTACTAAATGCATAATAATGTGATAGGAAATGTTTGAAAACCAGAGTAACAGATGTTCCAGAAGAATGTGTGTAGTGTTGCATGAATGCACTCTGCCAAAGAGAGAGGAAGCTGCTGTGATGTTTTTAATGACATTTTAGCTAGAGCAATCTGTTATGTTGTAATGGCCAAAACAAAATTAAGCTACTTTTATTGAATTCTTTAAACAGGGTTCTTTGCTTCTAAAGTATGTTGTACAGCTTGCAAATGCAGAGGTTTCACCTGCATTGAAAGGAGCCATTCCAGATGAGCAGTAGAACTGCATTATTGATTTAAGGAGAGGTTGGTAAGAAAAAAGTGGAGCAATTTTATCAGGGAAAATATCAATTAATACTTTGGACACCATATTTTTTTTTAGCTTGAAGAAAGAGTAGAAAAACTAGTTTCATCAGAACCTAAAGAAACATTTTGCTTAAGTATGGATACTCCTCTACCAGATGCAGTTGTGGTTTTCTTAACAGGAGAGTTCTGATAATGGCCGTGCATATTTGAAACTTTCAGAAGTTTATATTAATTTCGATTTTATGAAATTGATGATAAAGGCAGGTTATTACAAAAATATGTATAATTATGGGGGTAAATTAGGCTTTTTAACAATGTTTCTTAAAAAGAAAGAAAAAAAAGGATTGTAGATATCAATTAATAGACATGATCAATGTATTGATATTTTGGATAGTTTTTGTCTGTAACAGGAATTTACATGCACATAATGTCAAAGGCTACATCAGTCTCTCATTTTTTCTGTCACTGTGTTAATGGGGGTTACATTCTCTTATGAATCCCAACTCCCAGCATTGTCACTGCAAGTTGTAGTTGTACACCCTGTAATTACTGAATTTTGAGATATCTGTGTAAGCCTGGATTTACACAGCAGCAGGGTTACAGGCGGTCACCATTAAAAATTCATGAGTTGCAACAACAGTTATGGATACTGAAAAAAGTGTTCTGAATTAATGATTTTATTTGTAATTTTTGTAACAAAAATGTGATGATAATGCTGTATGCCAGATGTTTGTTTTGATGGATCAGTGATTTTGACAAGTCAAAATTGAGCAAGCCAAGCCAGCTTTTCTTGTGGCACAATCCCATTATAAATGTCCGCAATTTAAAAAGAATACCAGTTTATTAGAAGCTGGCAAGAAATGAGGAAAAGACAAAACTATGAACAAAAAAAAAAAAAATACATATGTTTGATGTCAAGCACTTTATTGCTCTCTGACTAAGTATACATGTTTTAAAATGATATGATGTGCCTTGATTTACTTCATATATGAATAATTTGCTTTGTAGTAACCAGTTGATAGTACTAATATTGAAAATTCATGAAAAGGTGTCATATTGCCAGAATAGCTGAAGACTCCGGTATTGTTTTTTATAGTGTTTATAATGTAAGCAAATTAAAATTGGTAGCAGATTGCACATGCCATGTTCCAATGGTGAATGTATTCTTTCAATGAATTAAACTCTAGTGAGTGTGTATTGCTGTGATGAGAAAAATTGATTACATGTATATATATATTTTCTAAAACTATATTAAAAATATAGATTCATAATTTTATAGTTTGTTCACTGCTAAAATTTCTTTTATTCACACACAAGGTAAATATTGAATATCCAACATTTTATTTCATTAAAATATTATATAGAAATTCACTTTTGTACTTAGAATCACCCATTTGGCTTGTCTGTTTGCTTCTACTCAATGGATGTAGCTTTTGTTGTCATGACCTTGGCTACAAGGGCTGTTGTCAATTTGCATACACACACTTTGTTCACATAGGCATTCTGAAGAGTAGCTGTTCATTATTTCCCCAACCTTAATTCTTTGCTGTCAACAAGGGTTAGAGGAGAGATTGCTTGTTTTCTTAAAGCTGCTCTGTATGAAAATAAACTTATTCTGACATAATCCCCAGGTTTTCTCATAAAATAATTTTTTGTTCTGTTATTTGCTTGTCTGAGAGGAAATTGTTTTTTAGCTGATGTTTGGTACATGCTTGTACTTAACATCGTAGCAGGCTCTTTGGTAGCCCTGGTGTATAAGCAGTAGAAATGATATTGAAATTAGATGAGCTAGCTAGCTTCTTTTTTGACCAAAAATGATAGTTGAATGTTTTTTTACAATTTGGAACAATTTTCAGATAATCAGCCTAGATGGATGGATAGATATAGTGAATTATATTATAAAGGTATGAAGCGATGAGCTCTACAATGTAAAGGTATTATACTTCTATGGTTGACAATAATAGAGATTTCAAAATGAATTACCTGTCTACTGTAACAAGAAATTATACTTATGCTAAATAAAGAAAAATGACCTTGGTCAGAAAGTGTAAACTTCCAACTGAGCTAGATGTTTACAATTTTCCATGTGTATGACAACTGATTAAATTATTGTCCAATGTTGTTTAGCTTTTCTATGCTTTATTTTTGTAGCTGATTTGCATGGCATGCCCAAGGATATGATGGTGTGTGAGTGTAAATGCAGAGAGAAATGGAACTGTGCTTAAATTTTGCTATGCCAGGAATCAGCTTTATTTTGCTGTAGTTCACTCACCAGAAGAGCCACTGTCGTGCAACATGCTGTCAACAGTTCACTCATGCGCAGTTTTTCGTTTTGTTACTTGCAATGGCATACAAAACAAATAGTTGACCAACATTATTGCACAAGTTTTTCTATGTAATAGGTTGTCACACAAATCTTCCATATCATTTAAGGAGGAGAAGATTTGCTGTTGGATTCCATCACATATCAAGTAAATAAACTAGATAATGCATGTGGTTCATGTTAGCAGGTTCACTAGTAAAATCATTTTTGCAGGAAAAGTAAATATAAATAGCAGAGAAAGTGATAGTGTGGACTAGGACCAGCATCTTTCCAGACACTATCTGTAGTATGGACAAAAGTGGTCATTAAATAATTCATAAGTGCCTGGCAGTTTAAGGGCAATTTTCCCCAGGTGAAATGGATGATTTGAACTGAAAAAGATTAAGGGCCATTATGCAGGATAAGCGTGAACATACTAATTTCTTAAAAGTGAGCAATGTTTCTCCATAAGTAGAAAGAAATCCTGCTCCCCCATGGGCATTGGCTAAGCATTCGAATGAGCTGCCATGACCATGCGGTTCTTGAATCAGTGTTTCATGTTTACTGAGGCCATTTTGGTTTTGGTGTTGCATTTCACAACAACATTGTACTGCCGTGGTGCTGAGTGGCACTGTATGCTGTATAGTGATTGATGAGTGGCAAAGAGTGCCATTGCAGTTCACTGGGTGGCTTTTATTTAAAGAAAAAATTCTCTACAAATTAGCACTGTATATTTAACAGACCTGAATAATTTCATGAACTTGCCATGTGACTGAGAATGCGAAGACAACGACCAAAGTACCATCTTACCTACGCAAGAAAATGTGTGATGAATGAGCCGGGTAGATTCTTTTCAAAAGTTATAGTGATAATTAGCACCTTAAAGAAAATTGTAGTCTGATGATGTTGAAAGATTTTTTTTAATTACTATGTTTGATTTCTTCATCAGTTTGGTGTGTTGTAGTGTCCATTCTGGAATAGTCTAAATCTTTGCACTGCTGCATCATGAATATGTCGGTTTGATTGAAGCATGTGAAGAAACATGTGGTTGAAGCACCAGAGAAGATGCCAGGACCAGATATTTGCACCGTCTGAAAAATGTATACCACAGATAAGTGGACAACAAACTTACAGTATCAGTGCATCAGATTTACAAGAATACTACAGAAAAACTATTTTCATAACTTTCTTGGACCATGTAGTTTCTGAGCTAGCTCAATGTCATCCAAGTTTTCTTGCTCAGTATTTGTTGCCACACAAGATGCATATTATGAACTGTAAAGGCATGGTGATTTATGTATGATGCATTGGCGACCTCTTGAGCCTGGAAAGCTTCTAAGCAGAATTGGGCGAATAGAAAGCATAATGGATGTCTGTCTTGGATGAAAAAGGGTCAAATAACATCCTCTCTATATTATCTCGGATAAATTTTTCATTTTACCTGGACATTAACACAACTTAGTGTTTTTGACCACAATGCCTGTAAGTGTTGCTGAGGTATAAAAATTGGTGGTGGGTGGGAGGACAGTAGTCTGGCAGCACTGTGTACAGAGTTGAAATTCCCGGCTACATCAGCTGCTCCTCCGAAAAGAAATCATCCTCACATTTCTGCTGCTGTCTTTGAGTTTTGTTTACTGTTCTACTTCCTTATACCAAGCAATCTTTACTTCTTTTAAAGCCGTAACTTTTGAAGAATCTGTGCATGCACCTTTTGTTTAAATTACTGTGCCATTTATTGTTAGAAGTTTTATTGGTGTAGTTTAATTTAGTTTCACTTAATTTTTCAAATGAACTATTTTTTTTCTTGAATGCCTTAGTAGAGCTAACCTATTGAAAACATTTGTTTTAAGTCTGTAGTATCAATGTATTGTTTCAAAGGAAACAAATGCTAGCATGGTGGTCCAGCGGTAAACTGCTAAGTTCAAGGGCTTGAGTTTGATTCATGGTGTGGGCTGACTATACCTCCTTGGCATGTTCATCTCGCTTTTCTTCACCAGCCAGTTGTGTGTCAGTGTGGTGTGGATTAGCAACACTTTCTAGCAGATAATCACAGCAGTAAAGGTTGTTGCCCCCCCTGTGGGCATTAATGTATGTATCTAAAAAAAAATATTGGTAGTAAACACTTGTGGGATTATTTTACTTATATTTTGTGTATTGGGAATAACGAAAAATGGGAAGTAAAAAAACACATCAGGCCTATGTAAAGAAACATCACCAGCCTATCAAGTGATGCGAGGATTTCTAAACGTTTTTGACTTTTAGAATGACTGAAACTAAGATCTGGTTTGCCTTGGGAATAAAAACAAACAAAATAACTATTGATTTTTAATATAGAATAATTCAGTGTGTTATGCACATGAAAGAAATGTAGGCAACAGGTGTTTGAGAAAAGAAATTAAATTCATGCCAATTGCCATATCTTTCAGTTTTGTTTGAACACAAGTCCAGGGTAGAGAAGTCACTTCGACAAGAAAAAAATGACCATAAAAAGACAAGGGAGGGTAAGTGACGAGAACATAGCATGTGCATGCTGTATGTTGGCAGCTATCTGCTAACATCGTTTAGATCTTATTTTCTAAAACAGAAATATCATATATGTAATCCACAGTTTTTAATAAAATACAGTCAAAGCTTCTAGCAACTGCTTGTGTCTAAGGAATTGCAGCTGAAAAAAATTTTTTTTTTTTTTTTTTTGCTTGCTCCCTATGGCATTTCTAGACTAGCTATTCCCACTCTGCTGATAGTTGCTTATAATTTCAGTTTTATATTGCATTCAGTTAGCTAAATGATCTTAGCCTCATACTGACTGAATAAACCACTCATTTGAACTAGACTGCTACAATAACAACTGTAGAAGAAAATTGATTTCAGTTATTCTAGATAACATTGTGAGTATGTGCCTTAGAATCAGTAAGTCCTTAACTAATTTAAATACTATACTAAGTAGAATTTTAGATTGCATTTGGAGTATGGAGTTTAGGCATGGAGCCCTATATTATTCCAGAGGATACAAACATTTTGGAAAGGTTCAGAGAGGATTTAAGAGATTGCTAACAATATACATAATTTTATTTATGATGAATAACTAAAGATTTTGCATTTTTTAAACTATCAAGTAGCATTTTCCTAGGATGCTGATATCCTGAGCCAAACCTGGTGGTAGATGCAAATAGTGTACTTTTAAAAATGTACTAGGCATGCAGTTTTTGGTGAAGGGCTTTCTATAAGTCTAGAAACTGCCTGCCCTTCTTTCTACAAATACAGAATTTGTTTTAACATAACCATTTTCCTAGATCAATGTAAACTACTGCAATGGTGATAATGGATAAAGATCAATTATAATGAAGATGAAACAAAAACTAGGTTAGCTATACAGTTAAAGAGCAGCCTTGAGAATTCAGTGTTAATTTCTCATCTTTACCATGGCTTGTTAAATAACTTCTCTGTTCCCTTTCAAAATAACTATTGTAGATGCATCAGAAGTTAAATTGTGCTGTATAAATAGTTTCTTAGATGAAGCACAAATATCTTTAAATTTTAAAAAGTAAAGCCATTTTAATCCATTGTTGTGATTATACATTCAAAATAAGAGGACTATAGTTGTCTTATTCTTTAGTGTATTTTTCCTTTGAATATATTGGTTAACTGGTTCTTCTAGTCTGTTATTTTATGTTTAAGTGTCATAACTTTTACCAGGTGTATTCTAAAACTATTTGTAGTCAAACTGTTAATTAAGGAAATTACCTAAGGTAGCACATGTGACAAAAAATTATTATGATGGTCTGCACATTGGAACACACCACTGATTAATGTTTGCTTGGCTGCTACACTGTCATTAGTGACTCTGACAAATGGCTAGTACAGTATGCACAAATACTTTGACTTGATTATGCAGGGCTTAGAGATGCTATCCCATTATCAAGTTAGTTCTTTGATAGGGTATGCTTTTGAACTTAAGGAGAAGTTCTCTTTAAAGATTTTTTTTTTAAACAACAGTACTCCTTGGATTGTGCTGTATGCCATTTTTTTTGCTACTAGCAATGGTAAAGGAGCTATTAATGTAGGCAGCACTGTCTAGTGTCTGGTGTGGATCAGAGTTTTTTGCCCAGAAGTGTGTTGTCAAGGATGTCAAATCATTTGTTACTTGTGCATAGGTTGGCTCAACTAAGCCAGACGATACCTGTAAAAGCAAAGGAGACAGAGCTACCAAGGAAACTTTTGATATTGTCTAACATCAAGGCTCTACTTGATTCCCAGTAAAGCATAGCTTTGTTGTTGTCAGTGTACCACAAATGAAATGAACCAGGAAGATACCATTATCATTTTGATAAACCTGATGATGATAAATTCATGCATTCATTAAAGTGGACATAATAAATGAAACAATCACTGGTGACCAGTTAAATAAACTACTGTTATTTAAAAAAAAAAAAAAAATGTACTGCCTGATTGAATCTAATTGTCAACATATTACATTTTACATCTGGAGATATACTTATGCAGTATGCTCCAGAATTATTTGGATATGAGCAAATTTTTTGTAATATTCATGGTGTTCATCTAAGGAAATAGTATGGTGCTGAAATGTAAAACTCTATATTTCATATTTATTTAATAACAACTGGAGGAAATGGCATTAAAGTTTCATTTAACATATGCAGTTCTGTATTTTGTGCATATCTGATTGAAGTTGTTAGAATATTCAGATATCTTCTGTTTCATCAACACAGTTGTTGATTTCGGATTACTTTTTGATTTACATCATTTAATATTTGTGAATGCATTAGGCCATTGGTAGTTGTCCTATTCTCAAACCTCTGGTTATCAAAATATCTGCTGTATAATGGAACTATTGGACTTCCGGGAGGACCAAGGTTTAAAGATGATGTAAACATCACATTCTTCAATCTAGTTCTAGAAGCAAGTATCAGAAACAAAATATCCTCAACTCAAGAAAACTAGTGCGCAACTCCAATTTTTGGTACAACATACTGCTGTGAATTGCTGTACTCTGTAATAAAGTTTGTAAAGTCAAAACATCTTGCAGTCCCTACAAATTGACACCTGATGGAGCTCCTTCATGCAGCCATGACAACATATCAGCTGCATTTTCAAGATTTACGGTCAGGGTGGAGACCCACAAGACCTACTACTGGTTATTTGCCAAGATAGTGTCTAATAAATCAGACATTTTATTTAAATTTGTCTTTTTTGTTTTACATACCATGCCATGTTTTGATCAAATATTTACTAAGACAGATAAATAGAGTTGAGAATTATCCATATTTTTTGTCTTTATATTTAGGTTGTTTCTCATCTAAGTCATTCAAGTGCAAATTTGCTTAAGTAAAATATTTCCTTTGTTCACTATTAAACATGCTAGATCCAGTTTAAACAAAACCTCTAAATTGTGATTTAGAAATAAGTGTGTGTGTGTGGTGGGGGGAGGGGAGTTATGATTATTGAAATTAACAAAATTTCTCAATCTCAAACATAGATCAATAAATTTTATTGCAACATCTCTCTCAGTAATATTTACAGATTAAAAAAAAAAATAAAATGTGTGTAACAGTAATAAAAAATACGTGTGGTTCATTCTTGGGTTCAGTAAGTTTGGTGTCCCTTGCTCAATTGTATGTTGAGATATTTGTATTTATGATACTTGAGGATATTGTTAGATGTCAATAAACTATCATTTCCATAGCTGCTTTTGTCTGTGAATTCAGTAAATTTTCAAAATATGACAAATTTAAAGCTTGTCCCAATGATCTGAATCCAGGGGTATTCCATGGTGTTGTCTTGTTGTCTTAAAGGTTTGAAAGTTACAAACAAAATATAAACACATTTTTTTTATTGTTTCCTGTACTCCACAGGATTTTTATCATTTTTTAGAATGAAGTAATGTTGGAACTTGCCTATAAACTTATTTTCTAAACAGGTTGGGTCTCATAGTTAGAAAATACTGCAATTTTTACTAGTTTGCTTCTTTTTACTTGTACATAATTAGATTCATTTTTAGCAGCTGTTTTGAAATGGTACTATTTGCATTTTAATCATTGAGGATGTAGCTTTGATCATACTGCAAAAATTCAAAAATCTTGATGGCCAGCAAAATTTTCTAGTTGCCAGCTAAAATGAGGTTACAATAGCTTGGTTAAGTGGTAAATGTTTTTTTGCTTTCGAGGTGGCCCAAAACATGGTTAATTAACCAAGTATCCAAAAATTGCTTTGTAGTTCACTAGAGTTTCTTGATCAAGTATAGCAGAGATAGTCAGAAAATTTGAAAGACTAATCTTTTTGTTATGAGGGATTGAGGTTGCAGATTGAGTCTGTGCTGATGACTTTTAATTCTTTGAATCAAAATTTGGACTAGTTCCTACTGGTCTTAATGCTGCAAGGGTCATTTCCTTCAATTTTTTCACTCCTATTTGCATCCTCCTTCCATGTCCTTATATTTTCTGATGTGCACATGTCACCACTCTACTTATTCATTAAAAGTAGACACAACGTGATTTAGAAAATCAGTTTTATTTGGAATCATAAGTTCAAAGTATATTGCTTTCAATTTTTTACTTGTCTATAATTGGCAAGACAATGGCCCTTTCAGGTCAACTTGGGTTTGTGAAGATTTTAGTAGGACCCTCATATTGGCCTGGTCATGGTTTCACTATTGGTGGCATTTATGATTATCAGAAAAGATAGTCACTGGCTAGATTTTTGTGGTCATCATCGATGCCCTGATGACCTTAGTTTTGGAGTCCTGGTTATACTAACCGTCAACTGGTTGACATTCAGTTTAATTTTTGGAGTGTCACATTTGTTGCTGCTATATTGTATTCTTTTCCATTGCCAATCAACAGATTTTATGGTATTTCAGAGTTTGCTTATGCTGCTAGATACATGTGAGAAATCAGTTTACAATTTTGAACTTTATTCGAGAAGGTGATGGTCACTCTTCCCAATCAAGCCTTGTGTGTTCACCAAGCAGTAATAGGGCCTAGACTAAGTGATTTTGAGAAGGGAATTTCTAAGAGGTCCAAATCAGTTAACAAGGTAAGTTGCAAGACAGCTGAACTGTACCATATCACCTTTGTTTGGTTGTGTGGAAGACATTAGACAGCAACTTGAGGCAGAATCAATCCATTGTATCTGGATACTGTCAAAATGCTTATGAGAGAGAATTTTCTGCAAAACATCTAAATGTAAGATCCATTCTTCTAAGATACCATGCCTTGCAACTAGCTCTTGTGATTATTTCAACAAAGATGGAGAAATTCCTCCTCACAGATGAGAGCTGATTTAAGGTTTTGTGTTGATGGGAGAGTAAAGGTATGGAGCCACAGAGTTGAAGCAATCTGTTCAGAAATCATGGTAGAAGAAGTGGGATATGCCAGGACGGCTTTCTTGCATGTTTTTGTGATCCAGTGAATGCAGTTATTTACAGGAATTACATTCTTTAAAATCAGGTGGTGCCAATTTTATCAGGAAAACTCCAGCTGAACCTTCTGAAGCATGGTAGCACTTTCCTTCACATCACACGGTTGTTTTCACAAAGCTGTTATGTGATGACCGGTACTTTCTTCAAATATGGCACTGGTAAAATAAGCTTGGGTGGGTGTCAGGATTTGTGCATTGATTTTATCGTGAAGGTCTTTAGCAGTGAGCACTGATTCAATAAGAGGATAAACTATAGAGGGGACACTATTGCTGTTCATCATCACAGCTGCTGTATTTTTGAAGCCAAGAAATTCCTATCAATAAAATGTTTTTTTTTTTTTTTAATAATGATAAAATATTTGTTTACATGCAAATATAGGCAACATTTTATATGATATAATTCAGATGGTTTAGGTTGGTTATTGAAGTTATAGATAAGAATTTTTGGTGCATTTTAAAATTGGTTCACTCTTCTCATTCATCGGAAATAAATTGTTATTTTCATTATCTGCATATATCCTGTATTAGAACTTTCATACTTCAGAGAATTTTTATAATGAAGGTAGTGAAGTAAAAAAAATTGCTGGCTATGTGATATCATGTCTGTTATTGTGTAAATGTAGTTTGTATAAAGTTTTTACCAAACACAATTTGGTAAAGTCTGTATAGCTTTGTATAGGCAGCAATTTTCTTAGTAGTAGTAGCCATTTTTTTCATTCAATATGATACTTTATTATTCTCTCATTCTATAATAACATATGTGACATTATAATATAACTCAAATATTGCTTGTTATTTTTTCAAAAAATATTTTATTTAGTTAATTTCCATTGCCTTTTTGCTTTAAATATTTATTTTAATTTTGTTGTTGTAAGATTTTAGTATAATTGATTATTTTTTCTATGACCTTAAAAACTGTGATTGTGATTATTTGATAAATTATATAACCTACAATTTGTGAGCATAGCAGATAAACTTTAAATGTAGATGTGCTACCTTTCTTTCACTATGTTTTGGATCATTCTGTAACACGGTCAATAGCATTCGAAATATTCTACTTTTTGCCCCCTGTTCACTGGTTTCTACAAAGGAGAATGCCTTGCAGTTACCTGCTAGAAAGAATTATTCTGCTTCATAAGGACCCAGCACTGCCAGCTTTGGTAGGGATATCCATACTTCCGGCTGGTGAAGAATGAAGAGAAACTATGCCAGGTAGGCATGGCAAACTGAGACGACCCAACTCCAACTAGGAATCAAACGTGGGTCCTTAGCCTTGATAGTCCAGTAGACTAACCACTGGGTCACCAACTATTCTCTGGGTTTTCAGTCTGATGTTTCTTCCAGTTTAATAAATTAGGCAAGCTGCATGGGTGCATTTATTGTTAATGTGACTTGTGGAAATCTCATAAAAGACAGGTTATTTTGTTATGAGTAGAATATCTGATTATATGGTAAAAATAAATGGGAACTAGTTTATTAATTATGACATTGACAACAATGTATTTTATTTTGTTTTAAAAAAAGTTGTTTATGTTAAATTGGTTTACCTGTTTTAAAAGCTGATTGTTTGCTTTAATACCAAAATTCTATTCAGAATTGGTTGAATATTGGCTTTGTAGGGGCATCTGCTTTCAAGATGTATTTATAAACCTTATTTGGTATCACATGAGTTGGAAAAGCATGTAATGTGCAAGAATGTTTTCTCAAATATTTATTCCCCATTTTCTGGAATCTTCTTTGTAGTAACTGCACAACTATAATCTGACGTGTGGACATGTTGTTAACTCAACCTTCTAACTTGCTCGGCCACACAAATGATTACATCATTCTTTGTGAAATAATAGTTTCTTGTGGTAGCACTGTAATTTAAATCCTAACTTAGGTGTTTTCTCTCCTACTGCTAATGATCCCTGTGTAATAGTACTGTTTTAAAGTTATCCACATTGACGATAAAACCAAGGTTCCACATATAAAATGTTTTAAGTATTCATATGTTGGCACTCTGATTCCATGTGAAGATTTGATATTTAATTTTTTAATGTCAGTGTCCCCATCAAATTCTGCATATGCAGAATACAGTTGTCCCCCGGTATTTGCGGGGGTTATGTTCCTAGAGCATCCGCGAAGAGTGAAAAACCGCGAATATTGGACGTGGTCCATAAAAATGCCTATAAACGTCAAAATATAATAATAAAAAATATAAGTAAATATATAATAATAATTTAATAAAAAATACAACACTCAGAGAAACACTCAAGATAGCTACACGCAGTAAACTGGGATGATGCTGGGCTGCATCTGCCTGAGACAGCGCCTCGTAGGAAGCAGCCAATCAGCAGCGAGAAGAAATGAATAACGCTCTCGGATTGGCTACTTTCAAACCTCCAGCCTATAGCATTTATTTTATGTTGATATTTTGCTGAATATACGTTAGTATTTATATTACAAAATTAGTAAATTATATTGTTATTAATAATTTAGCGTTAGAAAGCGTGAAAAAATATATATTGCCACGAAAAAAGCCATAAAAAATCGCGGAAGATATTTGCGATTCCGCGAATATGCGGGGGTTTCCACGAACAATTATTAGTTAGGTTCTAAGGAAAATTCCGCGAATAACCAGGGCCACGAATGCCGAACCGCGATTACGTGGGGGTCGACTGTACTTGTATGCACATACTTAAGCATTAGAAAACATATATTGAGAGTCTCTGAGTTACAAACATTCAAATATAGTTTTCCAGGGTTCTCACCTGAATACAAAGGAATTTCCTCATATTTTCATTTCCGAGAATGAAATTGGGAAAACTGATAATTAAAACAGTCACAAACTAAACATAAATTTAGCATATAGCTACAGCCTTTCTTCCATACCAGGTGTGCCCTTCTTTCTGTAAAGTTTAATTTTACTTCTCTTAATTCTGCATCCTACCTTTCTTGCAGTCAGCACTAATGTGCTTGCTGCACTCCAACTTAGACTGATCT
This sequence comes from Nautilus pompilius, assembly GCA_018389105.1. Classification (NCBI taxonomy): domain Eukaryota; kingdom Metazoa; phylum Mollusca; class Cephalopoda; order Nautilida; family Nautilidae; genus Nautilus; species Nautilus pompilius. The sequence continues at coordinate 835,139 of JACATO010002737.1, forward strand.
AACCAACTTGTCAGAAGTTTTCTACTAGAACTCTTCATATTCAGATGTGAGAGGAAAAGAAATGATATCAGCAATATAGGAGACCAGTTAAAGCAAATTAAATTTTTAATGCCAGGTAAATGCACCTTCAATTGAAATTAGCTGAGCCAACTTTAATTTTACTAGGTCAGAGAATTTGAGAGAGAGAGACAAGGCTATTTCATTCAGTGGTTGGACTTGGTGATTACAACCTGCCCATATAAAATGATGATTATAATTGATGTGATGACTAAAAATATTTTTCTAGACCGTTTCACTAGAATATTTAAGATTGATACTGGGCATGCTTAAATTTATTTGACAGCTGCTCAAGATGTTATTTGTAAGGCTCTGGTACCCTTGGATCTTGCCTTTAATCCTGAGATACCTTCATTATAATTTGAAGCTGTTAAGTCGCCTATTTTTAATGAGTGCAGTGAACTAAGTGTAATCTAAAAGGCTTTTTGAAAGCGGCCTTTGGTGGCCTCAAAATGGCCTTCAAGGCTAACATGCAGTAGCTTAAGTCCTTATCCAGATTCTGAAGTACCTACACCCAAATTTGGGTTTCTCTAGGTGCTATGGTTCAGCTGTGGAAGTGTAACAAACAGATGCACAAACACTTAAATATACATATTAATCTAAAAGTTGGATTGGTTTTCAAATTAATGTATGTGATGGTTCTCCTAATATTGTTGTCCTTGAAAATTAAAATTTGTCCTTAAAAAGTCCTTTAATTTTGGTTTGCCAACTCTGTATGAAAAATGGCTTTCTCAGATTTTCTTTCTTTATCTGACTTTATCCTTAAAACTAAAGAAAAAAGATTGACATAGGTCATAGGGATATATCGATGATCAGAATGGTTAATTATAATTAACCAGTCGATTATAGAATTCATAATAAAATTTTTGGTTTTTTTTTTTTACTCCTGCTGGAAAGATGAAAATCTATTTCTGTGTACAGAGTATCATCATAAGCTGGAAAATAAATAGGTCTGAAGGGACTTGTTGGCCGTCTTTCCCACTGAAAAAGATGTGTACATGAAACTTCACGTATCCAGATTTTATTTGGTTGCCCAAAAACTTACTGATACAAATTTACTTGCTAATGAAAATTAGAGTAAAAACACTAAATGATGAATGGCTCAGTTCCCGTACAGTTTGATAACTTTTGGTTATATTTGCAATATCCTGCCTATATATTGTTTTGATGGAAGTAAAATAACAAAGATGATTACAGATACTCAAAAGTATTTAAAGAGTGGTTAAAATCAGAGATTATCATTGCATGGAGTGTCTATTTTGTACTTCATTATTATTATTATTAGAATTTTTTTTTTCAATATGTGAAGTTATACAATATTGGAAATAATTATGGAAACACGGGATAATCACAAATGAGTAATTGCAACTAAGAGGCGCACACAATACATACAAAAACAAAATTAATAGTTGTACAGTGCATTAGTATTTGGTGTGTCGATCATTTCAACAAAAAACTTTACGCTTCAAAATAAAAACTGCTAAAACTCAAATATGTAAAGTAAGAAGAAGATACAAGACTCCTTGTTTTCATGCTTTGACATTACCCACAATTTATCCAAGCTGTTTTGTTGTCATTTGACTTTGATTAGTTACATTAAACTTTTGAAGATTTTAACTTCCACTGTGAAATTTAGTTCTTTTTGTTTTTAAATCAAGAATGTGTTAAATTTTAAAATGTTTCTAGACCAGTTTTACTCTTCACCTAGTTATCTGCAGGATGATTTGAGTAGGCGTTTGTACCCCAAAGAAGATATTGCTCCTCCCCCAAGAAGAAAAAAATGGCCCTTAAATGTGAACAATATTCCAGTTCTAACTTTTAAAAAAAAAGTGTCTATGCTGTTTGTGAAACATAGCTTTTGTTTTTTTTGTTTTTATCATTGCAGTCCTTCCTGACCCACTTAAAGGGGGATTATTACTAGTTAAGCTGCCATTAATATACTGTATTGTTCAGAGTTGGAGATCTGGGCTATGAATTAGTTTTGCTATCATCGTTGGTAAGAGGAAGCTGTCTGAATCTGCAGCAGTAAATTTAAGTGTCCAACACTGAATTGCTTTTAAAAATATTTTTATCCATTCTGCTTTTAAACCATCAATCTCTCAAGCAGTAGAAGTTAAGCCAAATTATATATTTAAATAGCATGGCCTAGTGGTTATCTTATGAAATAGCTGTGGATTTTTTTTAAGTATCTTCAAAACAGTTGACTTTGGTAGTTGAAATGAAGTTAATTTACTTGTTTTGTCAAAAAATGTTCTCTTCTAGCATCTTTGACTCAGTATGAATATTTACAGTATACAAACAAATCATTAACAAGCCAATATGGAATCTGAGAAAAGCTTTTCTGCTGATAATCAAAAATTTTTCTTGATGTAATGTTATGTTAAAAAAAAAATCTTTCAACAAACAAACAAAAACCAAGAACATAGCCTTAATTATTTTTTCTGCTTTTTACATTATAAATATAATTGCAGTTGCAGCATCCCAGATGTCGTCAACTTTCCTGGGATTTTTTGGGGTAGTTAACTACTACCCAGTTTTTAGTGAAGAGTTTCAGCTTCCATAGTCTTGCGCTATGGGAAAACTAATTATTGGCAAATGAAAGCTTTGCCAACTTTCCTACTTTAGACCAGATGATGACAATTGCTTTAAATAATTAACATAAGATGTGGTTTGTTTGATTAAAGTTAAGAATATATTAGCATGTAGTTAAGGTTAATTTAATTCCTTTTATTTTAAATGATTTCTATATAATGGCAATGATAGAAATGGATGATGAAAGCTACATTGATCTTTCTTCATCCATCCCCCATTAAAAGTTTTTTCATTCATATTTTACTTTTTAAATAATCCTGAAATTCTCAAGTATTTCAAGATATAAAATCTGGAATTAATTTCCACTGTCATTGGTTTGTCTTTTATTTAAGCAGCTAAACACCCTCATGGTGGTGTGATGAAATTCTTGCATAATAATAAACAAGAAATTCTGAATTGGCAGATGCTAGATGTTTTTGTAAGTAAGAAGCTTATGTGATGTTGGCAAGAGGATGAAAATGGCAACTTATGTCTGATTATGTGCAAAACTGGAAGATTTGAGAAATTGTTCAGTGATTAATATTATTTTTTTTTTTTTAAATCTGAAAGATGGTTTGAAGTCTTCAGAATGTTCAAATCTTGAGAGAAAACAGAAAATCTCCCTTTCTCTGATGGAAACTGTTGGCACATTGATCTTATGAGTGAGAGGAGAAAACATTTTAGGATTTACTTCAGTTCTACTATTGAGATGGTGCACATTTTTTGAATATGAAGGATGAAGACTTAGTAAGTACTTGTGGCCAGTGATATTTGGATATTGGAGACGCATTGCTGGAGAAAACTACTGGAAATGTACGCTTGTTTATCTTTCATTGCTTTTTTATTGTCTCTTCAAAACAGAGGAGAAGAAAGCTATTAAATTTGACAATGAACTAGTTCTGCTATGTTTGAAAATGTTGGCCGCAGGAACTAAATCTTTTGTGCTGTCCGCTTGCAGGATCTGGTAATTGTTTTTTTTTTACTTAAATTCCTTTGTTGGATGAATGAACAGAAAAGAATTATTGTTAGCTTTGACCTGGACCCTGAACAACTTGGGTCTGCCCCACATTGGTTTTGGCTGGACTGTCAGAACTGATGAAATATTTGTTTTGCTTTTTTTCAAAAATGTTTATTATTATATTTTTAATTACAGAATGCCTTTTGTATTTTGCCTCAGGGGAAAATATAAAAACTGCCGAAAATATAGTGTGGGTTATAAAAGTATACTGTTTCTACACATGCTCTTTAAAAAAATTACAGGTGGTAGGTATGGCTTCTGTCTCTCTCTCTCACTTTCATATAACTATACTTTTTTTTGGATACTCCAGATGAAAATATCTTGAAGTTAGTTTACAAAATTGCAAATTAGACAATGGGAAAAAAATGCAGACAACAAAAATAAGAATGTATAAATGTGTTGTTTTTTTCCTTTCAAATGTTAACCAAAAAAAAATGAAAAATAAATTTAGGGTTGATAACTAAGATTAGGACAGGGATAAATTAAAATTTCATTTTTATATTATTTTTATTACTTAATTTTTAGAGATCAGCAAAAAAATGTATGAACATAAACTTATCTATATATTCAGAAGCTAATCAGAATTCAGCATTATTTTGTTCAATTTTACTAAATGTGGGCCGGTTCGCTGGTGGATTGAAATAAAACTGATGGCAGTAAGTTACTGGCGTTTCTTTATGTAGGAAACAGATCAGGTAAACATTTTTGTATGTGCATATCCCCATTTATCGACCTCGAGCTGCATACAGGATTTGAAGGTTTGATTTATGCAGTTGCATCTGCGTTAAACTGGAAATGAGATGCATCATTCCTGCGGTGGTACGCACACGAAATTACTACTACAGACTTGGAACCAAAAAGGAAAAAGACAAATCTGCAGCGAATTATTTTGAGGAAGATTTCAAAAAGTTAGTAGATTTATGGCAAGCAAATTTAAAGTTAACGAGGTGAGTTTACTTAATTATGACTTTTCTTTTTTGTCAGAGTGGGGGCACAACTTTTTTAACCTTATGGTGGAAAACTGGAATGAGTTTTCTGTTTTAAAATCTTAGCTGACTTATATGTAAAAAGTTTGACATGCAGAACAAACTATTTCTTAATATTATGCATTATTTCCAATTATCTGCAAATATATATTTAGGCTATTATTTTCCTATTGATATTACAAAAAAGATGACAAGACTTCAGGCAAGGGATCATTTTGCTTTTATTGCTTGATCACTAGAAATGACAACTAGACTTGCACAGTGTAGAAAAGTCCTTGATCTTCCTTATCTATTCATTTCTCAGAAAAAATTTGGGAATATTTTTATATTGTGTGAATATTAAATATTCTAGTGAAACTGTTCAAATTGCTATGAGACATGCTGGACATGCTGAAACAAATTTTAAAGTGAAAGCAACTGGGCATTAATGCTGATGTATAAGTAAATTGAGATAATTTAATCCCAAATCTTTTCTGATGTTTTAATTACATTGCATCATAACTACTCTTATGATCTAATATGGATTTAAAAGATACCCTAAGATGGTTTTTTTTAATTAATGTTTCATGATATGCATCCTAATTTTGAGGTCTGTGAAAGTTAAAATTTGTTCTTGTAAAGTTCTTGAATTTAAGTTGGCTGAGTCATGAATTGTGGACGATGATATGGAAAGAGTAGATGTGTTGGTATTCGCTTAAGCCATTTTTTTCCACACTTGGTTTAATAGGAAGAAACTTTATCATAGTCACCAGTGGGTAAAAGGGCTTAGTTGTTTGTTGAGTAATTAAGTTCATTGGATGCTTAAAGTTGTCTTCTCTTATACTTTTGTTATCAATGTATTAAAGCTAACATGGTATAATCATTGGGTGTCATTTTCTAAACAACTATGATACAATTGTTTACATATTCACATTTGGCATTGTTTCATTTCCCAGACTTGTGTTAAAATAAAAAAAAAAAACCGAGTTGAGATGATTATGGGGTCTGAGTTTTCATGGTGGAAATTTATAATGGATTATAACTATTTATGAAAAATCCAAATTAGTCTGTAAGAAAGTGAAAGAGGAAAGCTTTACAGTTGTAGTCTTTCTACAAGTTAAGATGTTGATCTTTTTATGCCTATAGGGGGATTCTGAAATATTTCAGCTGATGCTACAGTTGCAGGTCCTTTAAGATGGACATGCCTATATTGAGTGAGTGTAACAACAATACTAGTTTTGTTGATGTGTTTGCTGCTGTTAGATGTAATAATAAATCCAGTTGTATTGGAAAAAGGTTTTCTTTAACTACCAGTTACTATTAATTATCATCATTAGCTGATGAGGTATTTAAAATGAAAATTTATGCTACTTACTCATGCCTTTACATCATTCGGTGGCTTTTCATCATTTGTTCAACATTAGTGCACAAAACTAGTTATCTGTGCTCTTGAAATTTTTTAAGTTATCCACGGTTTAAAAAAAAGGATTGTGATTTAAAATTAATTGCTTAATCGTATCCAAGTGGCTGATGAATGAAAATCTGGCTATCAGTTTATTCATTCTGCTGATATGTGGGTAGATTTCTGATTGCAGCAGTGTTGGAAAATAATTCTTCCATCTGTGGAACAGCAAAAGTTCTCTTCAAATTCTGAAATTTTCATCTCTCCACGAAATTTTCTTTTTCTTCTTCCTTGGTTATTACTTGTGCTTTCTTTGGAGATTAGACTCAATGCTTCAAGGCCAGATTACTGGGTTGCCAAGGTTGAGGGCCAAAGTTCGATCCTCAGGTTTGGCAATTTCTTCTTTATCACCAGCCATCATCTGTGTGTGGATTTTCTCAGGGAACTTTGGTTTTCTCCAACTAAAAGTGAATTATTCTAGTAGGGATTACTCTGCTGCTGTTTAGCAGTGTCATATGAAAGAAACCAAACAACTATTTCCGGTAAATATTTTTACAGGTCATCTTAACATAAACAAAAAATGTTCCTTTATCTCTGATTAGTTTGCGCTGGTGATAGCATGGCATGGTAATACAATTTATGAGGTCCTAAAAAATGGTTGAATGACATTACACCATAAATGTAATACTCAAATATAGTATAATTTAGGTTCACTGCACAAGCATTTTCAAAAGGAATTTAAGGGATTTGTCTGAATTTGTTGGGGACTAGTTTCTGATAGTTTTTTAGCAGAACTATAGTGGTGGTGGTTTGTTTAATTGTTATTTTTTTTTAAATTTATTAATATTATACATTTTTTGTATGAACAATGCTTGCAAAACAGAACAGCTTGGCATTGAATCATAACTCTTGTGCACAAGTAGACTTTGTGACTATTTTAAACTTACATTGTCCTACAGCAGCATCTTTATCCTGGCTGAGCACAAACTTTCACCTATAAAATGTTGATATTTTTATTGTTTAATTATTCACATCGTTACATATTAGTTAGTATTTGATTACCAGTCAGATGAATGAGTTCTTATCCAGTGCTGCTGGATAAGTTGGCATAGAAGGGTTTAAGTTCAAAATGAACTAAAGGCTAGAGATGCTTTTTGAAACAGACCAGAGCTCTGTTGATCATTACAGCGCACATTACAACAATAATACCTGGTTTTAGTTATACCTAATAAATATGTAGAAAAATGAGTGAAACATTTAGATAAAATTTTGTTTTTTCTTTCTTTTTTTTTTTAGAAATGGCCATTGCCAATGAAAATGTAAAAGCAAAATATTCTAAAGAAAGGGTAAGTTCTTTTTAAAATTTTTCTGAATACATTTATTTTGCATAGAAAATATCTAAAATTTGATTAAAAACAACAATGTTTTGTCATTAAGTTTTCTGCTGCTTTTAGTAGAAGTTGTTAATCCTTCACTTTGTCTTATATTTTAAATCTTGGTTTGTGTACAAGTAACAAGTTTTTCCATTTTATTTATTTGCTTAATTGTTTACATGCTAGATTAAAATTTTGCTTTCTAAACAAATTTGATTCTGATCTTGTATGTAAGGTGGCAGTTACCTTTTACTTCCTCTCTGCAATGTAATTGTTTCTGCTTGTGCTTCATGAAAGATAGAGTGCCTGCTAAAAGAGAATGATGTTGGTTGCTGAATGGACCTACTTATTACACTTTCATCCTCATCAACTGTAGTGCAATGATATTTATGCTACTGACTAATAATGGAGAAAAATGCTAGGTTCGAATTTATTGTTGGAAAGATGTGGAAACAACATAAAGACTAACATCAGATTGCTAAGATTAACTGTATTAAAAAGATGTAATTTCTTCAAAGAAATTATGACTATCTTCAAACAACTATTGCATGATATCTTGCAGTTATGAGTTGTTCATCAGTTCTTTTTAGAATGAAATTCTTTAAAAGAACAAACTTCAGAAAGCTACTAGAAATCTTTATATTTGATATTTTTTTTACTAGAGAGAAATCTATATGACGACTACTGTGCCCTCATCCTTGGCTCAGAAGTGGCATGCCATTACTCAGCAGCTGTACCATTATTAGATGAGAACACCTTTTCCTAAGTCTGTACATGCATAGTTAAAATATTATTTTATCAGCTGCAACAATTCTGTGAATTTTCTTCATATATATACCTATTACAAACTGTGATCATCTAAACAAAAATGAATTCAAAGTTAGCAATCAATATCTGCATGTAATCCATGATATTGAATATTCATTAAAATATCTTATCTTAACCTTAATTTGATTTCCATCTAGACTAAGTAATAAAACTATGCACTGAGTTGGGAAGTATGGAAGTGTAGTGTGGAGAAACAATAAATTGTGGTGAAATACTTATTAATTCATGCATTCTGCTAAAATTTCTTAATGCTAACAGTTTTATAGTATCTTTACTTTGGACAGCTGCAGTCTATCTTACCTTGTTTTGTGCAGTGCTGTAACTAAAGTTAATTTAGTATTGGGTTTAAAAGTATTTCATTGTCATTTTATCATCAGCATCTCTGTTATTGTACTGATATGTTGCTTTAAAGATTTTCTTTAGTAAAGAGGGAGGCATGTTTATTTTCTTTTAAATGAACAAATCAATAAGGGGATGGGAAATACACAAACTATCAGTTTGCTTTTCCTGTTGATTATTAGAATATTTCCCCCTGACTTATGGGTGATTAACTCGATTGCATTTAGTTTATTTCTGTTTGTAATTATGGCTTCCTTCGTTTAGTAAAATATAATTTTGTCAATATTTATGTAAACTATTAACAAGAAGGTGTCAGATTTTGTAGTTTGAAACTGTTGAATAGTGATTTAATAGCTAAATGTTTCTTTTTGTCTCTTTTAGAATGAACATGTAAATAAAATAAATTTATTACAACAACAGCATAAAATGTTACAGGTGAGTTATTGTCAGTTGACACTTCTTAATACCAGCAGTATTTTTTGTTTTTCTTTTCTTTAAGGAACTATTTAAAAATGTTCTCTTATTGATACTTTGGAGACTGCCATCTTGTTTTTAAAAACTTTTTGTGGTGTGAAAATTTTTATTTTGGGGGATGTGTGGGGCCAGAAGCAATGATGGAGTGTGCCAGTCTCAGCTGTCCTAAGGAAGGAACTGGTGAGCTCACTCTCATGATTGGAGGAAACTGGAGAATGGGTATAACACACTCTTTCTAGCAAGTTTACTCTGAAGAAAGAAAAAAAAAATGTATATATTAGTATAAGCAAATTTTGGGAGTAGCATAAGTAGATAAAAAACCAAAACAAGACAGAAAATGTGATGTTAACTAAACTTTCTATCTGTAGATAAGAAAAAAAAGATAATTCTAATGCAGTACATCTGTTTTTCTGTTTATTTTTTTAAATCATCCAACTATTTAGAGTCAGCATACCGATATGGAATCTGAATATTCAAAATTGCAAGCCAGTTTGCAAAAGTTAAAGGAAGACATTAAATTGGAAGAGACCAACAGAAACCAAGAGTTCATGCAGTTAAAACAGGAAAAAGAATTAGAAATTTCCAGTCTAAAAGGTAAGTATCATCTGAAACTTCACATTCTGTGAATGATAACTTAAGCCTGCTGTTAGAAGTCTTGTAATGAAAACACTTTCTTACATCTTAGATGTTGAACATTTTATTTTTCTATGTATGTATGAAGGCATCTTAATCATTTTAACTGGTTTTGAATGTGACTACTTGATATTCTACAAATCTTAATGATCTCCACTGAAACGGTCAATCTGCATTGTGCTTATTGCTTTATGGTCTCAGAGTGTTACTACTGAACTTTCACTAATACAGCAACTGTTCCATTCATTTAATGATTACAGTTATTTCATCTAAACACTTTCACGTGACTGTCCCTTTAAAACCTCTTATAAGTATTGATCTATTGATGACAATTATTCTCTGAATAGTTCTCAGATTCTGCCTTCCAAAGTTGTAAATCTCAAATCAGTAAATTAAAAAAGAAGAAATTGGGATCTACACATGAAAACAAAGACAAGAGAGTTATTTACATTTTTAATGAATGCATTTCATCAGTAATGTGAATTAAGTAAACTTTTTTGTAGCCTAGATGGATGGCTATGAATCTTTATTTTTCTGTGATACCAAATCATCAAGAAGATCTGCCCTTCCTGAATGACATTATATATGAATATCTGTACTGTGCGTTTTTGTGTACAGAAATAGCTGTTTTATGAAGTATATGTACTCTGTATTCAGTAAGTTTGTGCTGCAATTTTATTGGAGCTGAGGCAGATAGGTTTTAAAGGGATGATTTTGCTTTAAAGCTGTACTCTGGTGGTGGATTTATGGTATAGTGGCAGTTAGACAAGGTTTCACTATCACTAATGGAACGTGGAGCATTCTGCTTTGATTAGTCTGCTTAGAGTACAGTTGATTTGAAGTGATTCTCTAGTTTCAGTGCCACTGCAGCTTAAAGAGGGTTAACATAAAGCTGACAGCCTGTTTGTTTGTTAGACTGGGACATACCTTAATTCCCCACTAACACTAAATTATTAATAAAACTTTTTTATTCATGTAATTGATATGATGATGATTTAAGGATTTTCGTTGGACTCACCCATACATATTAAAATTGACAGACTTAGTAAAGTGAATATTTGGGCTCTCTTTTTTCACTGAAATATTAATTTTGTTAAAACCACCAAACTTGGAAGACTTTTACATAGTGCACCAGCAGTGTATATGCACCTGTTGTGTGTACTATGTTAAGGTCAGCTTTAGGTTCTCTGATAGGCTGAATTACCGAGGTTATTTGTAGATAAATGCTCCCTCTTAACTGCCTCTTCTCTGCTTTGTGTGTTCTGTTGATGTTTTCCTTTCTATTCTAACAGTGAGACGCTACAAGTACTCTTAAAGAACGAACGAAAAAGAAATGTTGCAACTAGCATCTATAGGATACATTTACATACAGCACCAGTACCATTTAGTATTTTCGTTAAGATTTCAACCCAGACATTGATGTGGCTTTGAAGTTGTGCTCTGTGTTGAACTTTTTACACTGAATACTATCAGACGGCTTTTCAAAATAGTGTTGTTCAAATCTTCTATTGAAGTATAAAATTGCTACAGATTACTTGATATAGGCCTGTAAAGTTTGAAAAATGTATTTATTTATTTTAAGAAATTTTGAACTATATATTCTTTTTTTTTTCTGAGTGATTCAGTTTCCTTTCTATATATTAAAAGAGGACTTAATGTGTTGTATTTTTCTGGTTTCTCCATACTAGCATTTTAATGTCTGGTGTTGCTGTTAAAGAAAGCCTGTCACAGTTTTTACATATGCGTTAGTGTTCGTAGCATGTCTGAATACAGAGACTATTAAATGAATTAAAACGGAATAAGTACAACACATCGTTCTGCCAGCAAAGTTAGTGGATCACAGCTGAAATCTCTAAAAAAAAAAAAACAACAAACAGGCAAAAGTAAAAAAGAATTAATTGAATATGTTGAGGTGAAGGGGCGCAGAAGTTGTGCATACTCATTCAAAACCGGTCACAGATACTTGATAAACAAAGATTCTTGAATTTTAGATTTGATAATCTTGACATAATCCAAAATGAATTTGTGAATTAAATTTAAAGAGGGATAAATTTTTTGTCTGCTGTACCGATCTCATGGATGCACCGGATGATGGTCTTGCCTTTGTAGAACGGCCTTACAAAACCAATATTGTACAAAGTAAACAACATGCAATATGAATAAGAGAGGGATGTGTTTCATAAACTGAGAAATGAACCAATTCAATTGCAAATTGAAAATAAAACTTCAAGTTTCAGTAACGGTTAAAATTTAGATGCATCATTAATGGGAACCATGAAATAAATAACCTGCTTAGGAACAGTACATTTAGTCATTTGAGGTAAATAGTTTTAAGAGTACTTTACATAAATTTTTATCAGTAGTGATTTTGAAAGCCATTCTTTTGTACAATTTTGGAAATAAAGGTCACCACTTTAATCAAAAAACAAATTGGTAGATTCTATAGAGCAAATTAAAATATAAATTTTATTTACATGAAAATTGGACAGCCTGTGAATGTGGTTTCAGAGTACAATCAAGAAAACTATCTTCGTGAACTAGTGTGTGTCTCAGGGAAAGGCAACTTCCCATCATCTTAATTTGACATTATTGAGTATTAAGTCGCCTAAAAATTCATTAACCCTGACAACCATTTGAAACTGCAAATACATCATCAACATAACCACATTAAAATATCTGGCTGCTGCACCAAGGGGAAATCCATGAAAAAACTATCAACTTGTTTACAAAACTTATTAAAAATAAAACAAACATCAGATGTAGCCAAATTTAAGAATTTATGCATTGCTGACTATAAAAATGGTGCAATTCTGAATGATGCTACTTGTTACTAATTCCAAACTGGTTATATAGCTCCTGAATTTTAAGGTAACTTTCCATAGCAACATTTTTTTTTTTTAAATTTCAGATAAAGTGGCAAATCAGCAGCGTGAAAACAGCCAGTTGAAGCAAGAAATAGAAACTTTGAAGTTACAAAGCCAACAGGTAATAAAGCTTGTGTTTTATTTCATTGTGGATTTTGCTTGAGCTATTCTTAGTTTTGAGGATTTTTAGAAAGATTTGCTGATTGTTTGAGTTTTGATTAGTAACTTAAAAGGCTTGATAAGAATGGAAAGTTATTGTTGGAGGTTTATTCCCATTGCTCTATTATTAGTAGTAACTGGACTAAGTAAATCTGATTTTGACAAGCTTTCTCTCAGCTCAGTGTCATCAGGGTTTAGTTCTGAAGATGACTAATTTGAAGAGCATTTATTTTAATATGCAGTAGAATTTTTCATTGTATCTGTGCTGCTATTAAATTTGTGACTGTCAGTTGCTTAGTTTTTGACCCCTGCTGTGGTCAATGACGCCAAATTTCAGAACTTTACCCAGATGATAAGGACAGCTTACCAAATGTAGTTTCATTACTTAAACCAGCTACTGCTAATAAAGTGAAAGCTGTATCTGTTTTATAAGGTTATCAGACTTGTACCTGCTTGATTGAAGGCCATTGGTAGGTGCTCAGGACTACTAATGCTTGACTAATGGTAGAGTTTATGATGTGTAACTGCAAAGATGCTTGCAAACAAAGAATTGGAAAAAGAGTGGGTTGTGGTCGGGTTTTTGTGGTGTTGCATGGTTGGAACAGATTTCACACAAGCCTGCTTACGATTTTAAGACACCCTCTTAGTTTGACAAATGTCCTGTCAGCACTGAAAGGATTAATCCAAAGAAAATGTTTTAGGCATCATAGTAGTTAGTTAAACCAGAAATATTCACCCACACCAATAAGAAAGTGTGTTTGAAGTTTAAACAGTTAAGTAAAATTTTATTTTTCTTGTAAACATGTAAAGACTAGAAAGTAAATCTTCAGTGGTACTTCAGGTGGATATCCTTGGGTGTCTGCCAGGAAAGCAGCAGCTAGAAGTTTCTCCCAAGTGTTCATAAACAAAAGAAGTAAAAAAAAAAACAAACGATTGCACAGTTATTAGTATAATCAGTTAGCTAATGTTTTTTGTTGTTTTTTGCAGCAATTTGCAAATCACCAGATAGGATTTCATCAGCAGCGGCAGCAGCCAGAGATGAACCAGAAGCTTCAAGCCAATATCCTGCCGCAGAATGAGATACTTGGCAACATAGTCAAACAGGATGTAGACTCTCAGCAGATGCATCATCAGATATCACAGGATCAACAGAATGTGAACAGAATGAACCAGAAGCTGGGTGTTGTGAACCAGCGACTGCATTTAGATGCTTTGGGCAATCAGTACCAAAGGAAGGAAGAGATACCTCAGCCCGATCGCTTTCAGATTCAGCCAGGTAAGTCTCATGCTCTGTTAAATTTACATATACACTATGCCTTTAATTATGTGTTAATTGGCAGGTAAGGAGCATGGTTTAAGAAACCTCCGCATTTTATCCAAAAATACACTGTAATCACAGTTGTTTCCCACATCAAAAGTTTGTTTATTAAAGGAGTTAGAATTAATGAGAGATTGTTGATGCATTCTATTAATTTATACAGAGCCAGTGTAATGGACTTGCTGCTGTGTTTTCAGCTCAGCCAGTTGAGGAGATTCAAGGAGACAACCATGGTTTGGAACTACAGAGACGCGAAGTGGAGGCACGAAAAAAACAGGAATCAGAGAATGACGATCATCATCAGGTCCAGCCTCCAGATGGTAATATTAAGGTAAGAGTTTAGGCTTTTTCCCTTTAGTATCTAAAACAATTCAGAGTTGCAGTGTTCTACTATCCTCTGTTAAGCATAATTCTAATTTATTTTATTTCTGGAGTGATTTCAAAGCCTAGAAATGCTGCTGGTTTATATCATATCAGTATCTTAATGGGTTGTCTCTTCAATTTGTACTGCACATTAAAACCCAGGAAAAATATACTACAAGTAGCATAGAAAATGCCGCATTAATATTATTATTGTTAATTTTTAAATTTTTTTTTAAAAAAAGGGTTTGGTTTCCTTTTTTTTTTTTTAAGGACAGCCATTTCACTCGAGTGTTAGTGTACATTAAGCGTATACTGTTTATGAAGTAGAGTACATGTGAAGATCGTGTTAGCGAAATGGAGCATAAAATTCTTAATTCTTCTATATTTAGAAAACTTGTAAAATAAACAAGAAATAAAGTAGTGATGTGCATAATGGTGGCAGTTTGGGGGGGACTGTTGTAAATATTGGATTTATATTCAGATATGCATCTTTTTTCAGGAGTTACAATACAAACTATCTTCATAATCTGTATCTGTTAGCAGCAAGCAGCAACATCTTTGCTGTAGGAGAGTTTGTTCTTGCCAAGTCCACATCAAGCGTCGTTGTTTGGTCAGAAGGATGGCATCTTTTAATTTTGTTTGGCAAACCGACTGGTTTATGTTGGATTTTGTTTGTTGTCATGAGATTTCGAACTGTGGGTCAGGCTTCACTTTCAATTGTCTGTGGGGTATCATGTTCTGTTTAGTTTTAAGGAAAAAATGACAGATTCCACAAAAAGAAAACAATCGCAATTGTTTTAACTAAAATGCTTAACTGATCCAGCCACAGTATTTCACAGGAAGCTACATCATCTGGCAGTGTTGAGGCTAGATGACCACTTATATAGGTTAGACCAGTGGTTCTCAACCTTTTTTGGGCCATGCCCCACCTAATCACCTCTAAAATCCTGATGCCCCCATGTGGTGATATATAATTCTTATCATTTAAAAAGTTAACTCCGTTTCAGCTGAAGAAGCTTAAAACGCCAATACCTTGGTTTAAACAAGCTTCAAAAGAACATGGCATCCATGAAAAATGAAATAAACAAAAGACAGTTAAAGTTTTGAGCAAGAAATTACTGAAAAAATTGTAAGAAAAAATATTAAGTGGTATTAGATTTTAATAATGATACATATGATAATAAGAGAGAATTTACAGGTAATAAAGAGAGAGAAATTTCTATATTTATGAAAATTTTGTGGATTGTCTCATACAAAAACAGCAAATAAAAATTCAAAACGTGTAATAGAAAACTGAAATGTACTATGAACACAAACTAATTTGAATGGAAGCTTATTTGATCATTTTAATTACTGTACAATAAAGTATAGGTTCCTATCAAATGCAAAATGCCATTTGAGCACACTTCAAGAAAAGCAGAATAAAGTTAGTGAGACCCTTGTGCTTCATGCCTGCTGCAAAGAGATTTTATATTAGGCACTAATTTAGTCAGCTTTGGTCTCAAATCTCCTCGTTTACTGATATCCAGTGAATTTCTTTTCTTCAGTAGCAAATCATTTACAATGCTAAAGCCACATTCAGCTAAATATGAAGATGGAAACGGTAACAACAGTTTCCTTGCAAAGCTAGTTGAATTTGGGTATTTAGTTTTTGTCTCATCACAAAGCCATGCCATCGCTCCTTTTATTTTGAATAAAGTTTAACTGACTCATCATTTTTTATTTCCGAGAGTTCTTCTTGGTACTGCACTGAAACATCAGATAAATCCACAAGCACTGGCTGCATCACCCACGATGGAAAATAAATCTGTTTTAAATCAGAAAATCTTCTTTAAAATCAGAGGCCAATATTTTCAGATGATCCACAATGACAAGCACAGCAGCCTCAGTCGGCTCACATTTTTTGGCCAATGAAATTGGTCAAAATTTTTGTCAGAAATATTTTTTTGGCATAACTCGATAAATGAAATAAAGCCAAATATCTTCGCCTTTGCATCAACAAGTGTTTTATTTGTTCCTTGAAGTTGTTTATTCAACACATTCAGTTTTTCAAAATATCTGCTAAATAACTCAAAAATGCTTTTTCCATTAATGGTTAGCAGTGCTTCATTTCAGGCTTGTCACTTAGAAAGCCACTAAGTTCATCAAACAGTTCCATGAATCTTTTCAAACAATTCCCTTTCGAAAGCCACCGTACCTCATTGTGAAGTGAAAGTCTCACATAGTCTGAATTGTTATCTTCACAAAATTTCTCGAAAAGACACTAACATTTGGCATTAGTTTTGATAGCATTGATAGATTTTATAACTGATTTCAGTACCTCATTAAGTACAGGAGAAATATTTTTCGACACTAAGTTCTCTCTATGAATAACACAGTGCACAAGAAGCATCTCCGGATTCTCATCTTTCATTATCAATTTAAGCAGCCATTTTTCTTGCCCATCATAACAGGAGCACCATCAGCTGCACAAGATGTTATGTTTTCCATTGGTATATTATTGATAACTAAGTAGTATTTTAGTTTATTATATATATCAGCAGCGGTAGTGGTGGTATTTAAAGATTTGCAGAATAACATTTCTTCAACAAATTCACCTTTATCAATATATCTTACATAAGTTATCAATAAGGCCTCACTGCCTCTCACAGTTGATTCATCCATTTGTACTGAGAATTTTCTTGATTTCAGCTTTTCAAAAAGTTGTGTTTCAATATCTTCACTCATTTCATCTATTCTTCTCCTAACAGTGTCGTTACTGAGTGGCATGGCTTTAACATCTTTGTCATCTTTTTCCAGAACTGTTTTAAGAAATGCAGATATTGATGGTTTAATTAAATCCTCCTCCCCTATAGTATGATTTTTCCAGATTTAGCAATGAGTAAAGAAATTTCATAACTTGCCTCAAGAGTACGACTGATAGTAACAGTTTGTGCAGTGAACAGAGACTTTATTGTTGATCTTTTTTCAAACTTATTCTTTAAAGATTTGAAGTAATTCAAATCTGAATTTACATACGCACTATGTTTCGCCTTCAAATGCGCCTCAAGACAACCTCGTTTCATTGATTCGTTGGTCAAGTGGCATAAGAGATAGAAAGGTGACCTTTCATCATGAGCAGCGGGTATGAAACCAAATTTCAAAAATTCCTCTGAATACTGACGAACTTTCTTTTTGCTTGCACTACTCATTTTATGCATAGGGGCTGCGACTGAAATAAATGAGTAATCTTAAGAAATGAAATGCACTTTCAGAATTTAAGATGTTCAAGTAAACACATAAATGAAATGAAGTTAACACATAATTAATAAAACAATGCCGATTTGTTTTATACAGCATATAAGGACAGACAGTGCGGTACACCAGATTTTTACGAATGTGTGAGAAATTTGTATTACACACGAATGTATTGACGATAATTGTCTGACAAAAATATGCACACACACATACACAATGAATTTGGCAAGACTATTGTATTATATTAGCATTTGGACTATTAAGTTTTCATCTCTGACACTTTATGTATCTTCTCGTATCATCATAATACTAAACAATCAAATATATTCACGAGCAACCAAAGAAATATGTATCAATTACCTTGCGTGAAAACACCAAAACAGCTTCTTTGTTTACGAGCTCTGAATTTTCAGAAAATGGAAATGCTCTCCTTTGAGAGAAAACTGAGGAAACAGTTATTATAATGGTAACTTAGCAAAAGCCCTTTGAATCGCATTTCTAAATCAAATTCAATAAATAAGGTTCTTCCATGACCTTGTGCACTTTGTGTGATGTGCATGAAGAGCGATGGCACAGTGATTATGTAATAACTATACAATAAAGACCTTTTTCACTAAAAAAAATATATATTTACTCAAAATAGAATCTGAAACAAACTTTACCTAATGGAAAATCCAAAAAATAAAAATCGAAAATTTGGACCCAGACCTCTTCATTCGTACTCAATTGCCCTCCCTTGAAAATCAAATTGCCCCCCCTTAAAAATCGAATTGTCCACTTGTGGGGCGTACGCCCCACGTTGAGAACCACTGGGTTAGATGTTCTTTTTAAAGTTACTGTTATGAATATTGAAATATGGAAAAGAGTTTATCGTGTATTCAGGAACATTAACTATGTCTGTAATGCTTAAAACTACAGTTATAGTATTCATCTGCATGGTTTTTACTAGATGTTTCTAGGTTAACTGTGATGAAGCTGGTGATGCAAAGAAATTATTTCTGTAAAACTGGCAGAAAGTGACAAGTGTTTAATGTTCAGTGATGCTGAGCTCTTCAAAGAATGTTGATGAAGCAGTCTGTCACTTTTCCCCCCTTTGAATTATTTGGTATTTTATCCAAATGTTTTCCACTTGAGAGACTGCATGAAAATATTGACCAGGATCTGACAAAACTGTCTGGTAAGGACTGGGCCTCTAAGGCAGACTAATGGAAAATGAATTTTGGCAGAGGAAGTCAGTTGGTCATTCATTGTTCCAGATACTTATTGTTACCTTCAGCACATCCCTGCAACCTGTTGCATGAATGAGTTCTCAGCTCCAAATTCATTTGAATGTCATGTGATAAGGAAGGTTCATTGATATCTTCAAGTGTGTCTGTTTACTCTTTCTGTTCTACATTAAAGTGTGTAGAAGTATTTTTACATTGTAACAAAAATGGAAACAAAAGGGATTACCCAAAAATACATATCAAAATATTTTGAAATCCTCCTGAATTTATTTTCATTTAAAACTGACCAGGGCACAAAACAAAAATGCAAATACCGTTAATAATGGAGATAGTGCTTTGTATTTATAAATCTCGTTGGTAGAAAAATATAATACTAAATTAGCAAAACAAATGAAGTGGAATGGGGATTTTGTCATAAGGAATAGGCTTTAAATATTTAATTAAGAAATTTTTGAATTCAAAGCTATGTTATAATTGTCAGTCATGTTAGGCCACTTAACTGATCAGCAATACCAGGTGTGTCCATGAAAAAGATTCACTGCTCACATGTGTTAAATGAAATTTGGTTCTTCTCAAAGTGCTTTAAGACCTACATTTAACTTGAATGATGTCAGGATACTGGGACTTCAAGCTTCAAATTCAAGAATCTTTTTTTTTTTTTTTGTTAAACTCTTGCAATCTTTTCTTAGCAATAATAAAACTTCCATTTCACTTTGTTCCCAACCAGACTTATGCATATAGTGAATTCTCTTAACCAGAAATCACCCCTTTTGGTCTGGATATTTTTTGTTAATAGATAATCATGTTTTATTGGAAGGTTTGGTACATTTCCTTAAAGTTGGGTTGTTTTAATTAATGAAAGAGTTCGCTGTATGGATAGATGAATAATTTCAAATTCGGGATCATTGAAAAGAAAACCATCAGAAATATTAAACATGATATAGTGTCCTACATCAACCAGTGGTGTTATGGCATTATGTCTCTCTACTTACAGTTGCATTACTTTTACAGTGAGAGAGACTTGTAAACACATCACAAGTGATGAAAAATGGTTCTATTAGGTGCTATTTTTCAGGAATCAGATTAGTTGACCAAGATTTTTAGTAACCTAATCCAATTACTAAAAAATTGCTGGCTTCAATTTTAATTTCAATCTCTGAATATATTGGTTTCTAGAATTTTGGTTAAGAAAGAGTTTATTGTACCAGGCATTTTCTCTTGTTTATGGCTTTTGTCTTAGTTGACATTGTTCAATTGAAAATGAACCAGAGTTGAATTTGAAATATATATATATATATTTCAATATCTTTCTTTCTATTTTAAGCCCATCATACATGTATCAGAACACGAACTGTTGATTATGATGGTGTTATTACTTCAAACCTTTCTCATGTGAATAGCTACTGCACCTATTTTGAACATGTTCAGTAACTTTACAAAATATTATTACTCCTTTTGCAAGTAGTTTCATATCTAGTTCATCCAACACAAATTCAATGGGTTTCATATCTGGAGATTGAGGGGGCCAGACCAGAGTTTATAAAGTCATTCCAATTTCTTTATATCAATATATTCTTTATTGAACTTTGCAATGTGCTTCAAATCATCTTGTAGCATAAACCCATCACCTGTCAAGCAATGCCCTATGAGAATTTTGTGGCAATGCAGAGTGTTGTAATTATCCCATCATACTTTATCAAGTCACCAGATAAATAGCTAACATAACAACCTTATGCTTTTGCATTTTCACAGCTATGCTTAATTGTAGGGCAGATGCAGCTCTCTCTATACATTTATCTATCTTTTCATGTAAATCTGATGTTTAGAACCAAATATTTCAAACAAGCTCACTTATCCAACCACAATTTCTCCAAGGTATAGTTCTCATGCTTAGCCCAGTCAAGTCACTTGTTACTGTGTCTTTCTAACAGCTACTCGATCAATCAATCTGAGTGTGTTCCCTTAACCCTCTTTTTGTGGTAGATATTTTAAAAAGTGTTTGCTTTACACTTTCAAACCAGCAAATATATCATCTTGTTTTTTAATGTAAACAAATGTTTTCCTCTTTCTTCCTTGGCCTTTTAACTTAAAATAATTTAAAAAATAGACAGGCACCAGCTGGCTAAGTGCATACATATGTATGGACATTTATCAACAAGAGATGGTAATTGAAGAAGCAATAAAAATGTAGTCATTACCATCATGTTGGTCTTCATAAATGTAATTACTAATCCCAAGATTTGCTGTGTAATGATGTTAGTTTTAGGTTAATTTTGTTGTTGTTGAACTGAAGGAAAGTTTATTGTGTATACGGAATCTTGATATTTATGAATATTCAAACAAATAAGTAGGTGAAATCAAAACATAGCAATGTTTTTTTTTTCCTGGGTTAAGAAAATCTTATAGAAAATCATGCAAGATGGAAAAAAGAGAGCAAAATGAACACACATTTGGTATTTGTTAGCAATCACCACTTATTGGGGGGAAATTATTATTGCAATTTCTGTTTCCAACAATGAAGAATACAAATAATGAATATGGACTTCTTTTGTGTGTGTGTGTGTGGCACACTGTATATAAATCTTAAGTTAACATTTTTTTCTCTCTCCATATTTTCCAGTTTTTATAATTAATTGTGTAAACTGATTGGCCACAAAATTGAAGAATATTGGTTAACTTGCATCCTTTTGACTGTAGCATTGAGTGGTCACAGGTGTCTTGTCTTGTCGCATGATTTGGACATTTTCTTTTCTCGGTAGCTTATTTATTAGGAGTAGAGTTGTAGTCTGAACCGATTTGTTGTGATTTCAGGAACTTTGGGAGAAAAAATGTCTTGCTGGTGATGCATTGGGCAGGGTAGTCACATGATCATTGGCGAACTGTTTACTGCCAGACACCTTGTGGGGACTTTTCTCCACTGTGGGCTGGTTGTTAATTGGTTTGCTCAACCAGGATATGGTATGATATACTGACATACCTATCAGACTAGAGAATGGCTATTTAGAATTAGCCAAATCAGCACTTTTCGGAAGTAAAATAATGGTTTTCCATGGTTCTTTCTCAAGTTGGTTCTGTCACTTGCATTTCTGTTTGAAGATCTTGACCAGACAAACAGCTGATTTATTCTCTGCTATTTTGTTGACTGACAGAAAATTTTTAAAAAACGTTTTGGTAAGGAAATGCAAAAAAAAGTACCTAGAGAGCGTTTACAAATTTTGTCCTTTATTAAACAAAGAAAACTATGAAAGATTTATGACTTTATTGTTGAACAAATGGCAGTGGGGATTCAACTTTGTAATTAATCATGGTTCTGATATTTGAAGATCTCTTATTAAAAGTTATTTTTACTATTAATATTTTAGATTATATCGATTGAACATTTTAAGGACTCTGATGTTGGAAAAAAATCTAGAGGTGTATCTTTAATCTTTTGGTTGATATAGTGGAATAAAGTCAGTGAAGGATGTATGAATTCTGTGGTACCTGGTCTCTCTGCATTTTCCTAAATGTTATTTTAAGGTTTTCATAATTATCTGGCTCCCATAATGTTCTTACATTTTATCCAGATGTCTTTAACTATGGCACACCGTATGCATCCAACATGTTATGGTCAATGTCATAAGAACTTTCTGTTAACTGTATTTGTAAATTTTTGGTGATTATGTCACATTTGTATGATTTAAAAATGCTTTAGATCAAATGAAGCAGGTGAAAGACATGTAAGATCCCTGTGACCTAGCATTCAAACAGGTGTTATCCTCTAAATTAAAAAAAATTACTGATTTCTGATGAATACTTGAGCTAATGTTTTAAAATATTCATAGAGCTCCTTAGCGATAAAAGGTTGTAAACCCACACACCTTGAGTGGAATATCAAGTAGTTCACAGAACGTCTATCTTGGTTTCAAATGCCATATTCAAGCCCTTAATACATTATTATCCTTTAAAATATTTACACGGGAAATAGTCAGTTGAGTGTCTGGACACAGAACACATTTTGCTTCACCTAATGCTATCTTATCGCCTTTTTGAAAAAAATATTTGTGCCAAGGCATTTTTAGCATTTTAAAGCCCTTGTTTTGATATAAACGAATGTAACTTGATTTTGTTTAGGATTTCTACCAATTTTTATCTTGAATTCCTACATCTCACAATGAATTTTAGGGACAACTGAGAAACCCATTCATTGTTTTGCTAGTATTTTGGATGCATAAATCTTGTAAATAAATTGCACAAAATGTTGGATCTGTAATTCAACAAAAGAATGCATGCACCTACTAACTTTCTGTCTGAGTGAGTACTAACCTGATTCTAATGTAGATCGTCAAACTACTGGATGTAAAATGTATTTGGAAATCCTACTGGCAGATAGGTTTCAGTGTCTAATGTGTTTTGGCAATCTGATTAGAGATAATTTTCAGCAGTTTTATTCTGTTTACTCCATTAGGTTTCTCTTTAAAAAGTGGTAAACTCTTGAAGGAAGGAACAAAGGTTTTCCATTTGCTCATCTGAAAAGACTAGAATAAAGGAGGTTTACTTCATTTTAGGGATCTTTTTAGATTTGGATTTGAGAGATAGATTTTAGCAATTAATGCTTATAAACATTGATAAAAATCTAAAAAACAACTTAAAATGAACGACAAGTTTGGCCATAAATTCAAGTCAGCTTATTTACATTGAAGTTTCAGTGTGATATTTTTTTTTTCTTTTTTATTGTTAAATCATTTGTATTAACTTCACAAAGGCGGCTTTGTTGTCTACTAATATTTGATTAGCTTGTTAGTGATGCATTCTTTTTTAATCTACATATTGCTAGCTATGCAATGTGGATAATACTAACTTTGAGTCCAGTAATACCCTTGTTGAATATTAAAGAATTATACAATGTTTGAGAACAATATAAACCAATGAAGCTTCCCAACCACCGAATAATGTTATAGGTAGAGATATCAAGAGAAAATACCAAATAATCAATATGAATTACTATGTAGATGTCTTATCATTGTGATATAAAACATTCTGGGGTTATGGTTTCTAAATAATTGATACTATGTTTAGTGGATTGAGACTTTTGTATATCACTGTATATATTTATTACTTAAAAGGAAAGGGATTAAGTCAAACTAAAATGGTTCAGAGTAGAATTTAAAAAGAAAAATATTCTTTTTGCTGGGAAAAACAAATGGCTGCTAGATAGAAAGAGAACTTGGCAGTTTTTCATCCCTTATGCTTGCATACACGTGTGTGTGCACAATTAAGTGTCACCTTTAATTATGTATGATAAGCCTACATTGTAAGTCTTACCTATACATTTTAATGGATTTTTTAAAAGTTTCTCTTTGAACTTATTCTATCCTACTTATAATATTTGAGATCAGTAGTTGGAGTGTTAAATTACAAAGATATTTAGTGTACATGGCCAAATTTGGCTATCACAGTACTGATTTGCAGACAACTTCTGTAGCTATGCCATGAACAGATTTTTTCTAGAATGAATTGCCCCTGGTCTGTTGAGGAGGAAAAGTGTTTATTTTCTGAAATGATTATTTAAGAAAGAAAGAAAATGTAAGAAAAAATTTTATTGTAGCAAAAATTCTATTAATTAAAAAAAAATCAAAAAAATCCAGAAACTCCCCAAGACATTTCTAGGCTTTGACTCATTTGCTCCTTTACCCCCCCTAAAAATAACGTTTTCAATCTTTGGTGGACATTCTTCACTGCTCTGATGCTACATACCTTGATGGTTTATCACATGCTGCACAAAATCAGACAAGGATGTATGCCTGATCTGAAATTATTTCTAAAGCATACAGTACCTATTTTCAGAGAAGGCTGACTTAGTAAATGTTTTTGATTCATGCAACAGTTTCAGACCAAACGGAACAGTGTATATTAGAAGTTTTACTGGTTTCCTGGAAATGTGAATTTTCACAAATTGGTTTTAAGGCCAGGACAGTCAGCTTCTCACTTGTAGATTGATTTCTTACAGTTTGCTCTATTGCTTAGATCCAACCAGACTTCTATTTAGTTGCTGCATAATAAATTAACTTAATTCTTGTGGAATTCATTTGCTGCTACTTTAGCTAGGTTGATGCATAAAATAAAGATAAAAGATTTGTTCTTTTTAGTAGTAACTGATAATAATAAACACTGAAGCTTGCCTCACAAATTTGACTTCTGCTTGGTTTGGAAAATTTAGTTTTTGCTTAACATTTTCTATTGCCTTTGTATAAAGCTTTGTGTTTGCAGTAATAATTTTTATAGAACATTTATATTTTATTATTGAAAATTTTAAAAAAAATTTTATGATTTATGGTTAAAGTTCATAATATAAAGTAAACTACTTACTCCTGGTACCATAGAATGAGAACTGTTTGCATTGAAAGTTTAGTTATCCTGGCTTAAACACAGAAATTAGAATAATTTTACTAGCTCAACATACAGCAATGGCATCTTGTTGTAGACATGTTCAGGTGGTCTGTGTCTGCTGTTTAATGGTGCAACTTCACATTGCACAAAGTAAATGTGGCCAGGTGAGTTAACCATGTAAAAACTCTTGTTACTAATTAAGGTGATGGTGATTGTCTGCTTGGTGGTGGGGAGGGAAAGAGAGATTGGTCCAATACTTATAACATGTGTTGTTTCAGCAGTCGGAAGGCCATATTCAGCAGATACTCAAGGCCCACAACTCTGACAAGCTAAGGTTCAGGGACTCTTTGATGAAATTTGGTCGAGTGCGCAGGAAACTTCCAGGAAAAGACTACCAAGAAGAGCATAATGTCTTGCTGCCACCGGCAGCGAACAAAAAGGACAAGGATGAGCAGAATGATTTGATGCAACCAATGAATCCATTGAAAGTGATTAAGCATGATGCAGATGAATCAAAACAACTTATGGAGAAGGTCAATATAGACCATCTTCGGCAGCATCTTTAGATGTTAGTTGGGTGGGAAGAAGTGTGTATGTTTTTGTTAAATAGAAAGACACAAAATAGGAGTAAGGTATTGTTTAGAGAGAAACACCCTATCTAATTTATTTACTGTTTATTAGTTACTGTCTGTTTTCAAAACTATTTAGGGAGAAAAAAAAAAAAAACTACTGAGACATTAAAAACTTTTTTACTTGAAAACAGGGAAGGAGTCATTACATTTAACATTTTGTAACTAAAAAAGGTAAACACAAGACTAAAATTGGGTCAACATAATGCTTTTATCTAACAGCTTGATGGTTGGTTCTGAATGATGAGGAAGAAAATTCCTACAATCATGTGATTTGTCCTTGCTGACGATAAATTATCTTTCTCCAAAAGATTTTTTAAGCTAGTTTAAAAGATAATTAAAACAAACACCAACTAAAATTTTTGTGCTAATTGACTAACCTTTTTTTTTTTTTTTTTCTAATTATGTGACTTCTCCATTTTGACAGATTGATGGGGTGGTTCTTATAAGAAATGATTCTGAATAAGGAAAATCAGCTAAAAAAGACATCAATTTCTACCAGATGTTCATGATATAGTAGGCTATTAAACCCAGTAATACATCTGACCAATTATGATTATTTGTCACATGATCACCCTAGAATGTTTATTTTAGCGAGTATGTTATTAAAAATTTTCAAATATTGAATGCATTCGTGTGTGTGTAAACTTGTTCTATCTCTCTCTCTCTCTCCATCTCTCTCTATCTCTCTCCATCTCTCTCAATCCATCTCCATCTCTCTCCATCTCTCTCCATCTCTCTCTCTCTCTCCATCTCTCTCTCTCTCTCTCCATCTCTCTCTCTCTCTCTCCATCTCTCTCTCATCCACTCTCGCTATCTCTCTCCATCCTCTCTCCATCTCTCTCTCCTCTCTCTCTCTCTCCATCTCTCTCTCTCTCTCTCTATCTCTCTCCATCTCTCTCCATCTCTCTCTATCTCTCTCCATCTCTCTCTCTCTCTCATCGCTCTCTCTCTCTCCATCTCTCTCTCTCTCTCCATCTCTCTCTCCATCTCTCTCCTCTCTCCATCTCTCCATCTCTCTCTCTCTCCATCTCTGTCATTTGCTAGTAACTAGAGATATTTGTTTATATTGATAAATCTGATCTCATTTCTGTATAACTATTTTTTCGTATTAATATACCATATAATTCAGATGTATGTGGGTTTTATACTACTTATGTACTTCTGGTTCTATTGATAAATTATTAAGCAAAAAATATTTTAGTATCTTTTGGTTACTTTTATGTGGGGCTTAAGTGGCTTGTTGATATATGTATATATCTTGTGTATGGTGCTGCATATTTATCTCTCTTCTCCACTTCTCTAATAATTTAACCAACCCTCTGTTAATGTTTTACTAATCAATATATTAAATGAATTCGTGTGTGAAGTTGAAAATTTTTTAAAACTTTCTCCCATAGATAATTCTTTAAAAAAAAAAAAAGATAAAGAGAGAACTACAGGTTACTTATATATTATCAAGAAATCTATTTATAACATTTGCCCAGAATCCTACATATTTAGTGAAAGGTTCAACAGATAATGTTGGCCAATAAACCTAACTTTATTAAAATCTTATGGACTATTTCTTTTTTAAAAGTTAGTACATAAATATGATCCACAAACTATATTTACTTATTTTTTTAACACCATCTTAGCAATGATTCAGAATTTTCAGTGAATATTACATAAAATGCAATTTGTATTATTGAAGAGAGCTGCAAAAGTAGTGGAGATTGGATAACAAAATGCCAACACAGTTATCACTGTTACCTGCTTGCTTGTACCTGTCATTCTTTAAACAAAACATGATTGAGTTATGCAGTCTCTTTATTTTGAATGTTTTAATGTAAACTTTTTTTAAAAAAAAATTATAACAATATAAAAAGATTAATTATTTTGAAATTTTTGTGTTTAGCAGGCTGATTGATTCTGCTAATGCTACATATCCACTGATGAACTCTGATTTAATAAAAAATACAGTACAAAATGTGGCACGGCTGTTTCTTGATTGAGTCTCTGATTATTTGAATGGGCTGGTGTGCCAACTTTGACATGCTTATTAAATAAAAGAAGAAGAAGAAAAAATCCAGCTAGGTATTCTCAATGAAGCCAGAGTTGTTTATTTTTTTTTTTTTTTATGTGATTTATTTAATGTCTTGGCTTTAATTTTGACTTTAACAGACTCTGATGTAAACTGGTTTGTGTTGAATGGCATGTGCCGACTTGGCGAGGTTGCTGTAGCTGACTGACTGCTGTGCAGTTTGTATGTACATTTAAAAAAAAACACACAAGGTGGGCAGATATGAATATTTATTTAAGGTTAATATGACTCATCTGAAATAACTGGTAGTTTTCCATAAAAACACAATGCTCCACTATCTTGTGTGAATTTGATTATGAAAAAGAAGAAAGTTTATAAAATGTACTGACTTCATCTGGCTTTACTCTCTTTTCATTAGTGTCCTTTTCTGTTTAGATTAATTGTTTTAACAAAGTTTATTTTGACTCAAAGGTGTGGAAAATTTTGCAAAGGTTCTTAAAATCAGTCATGGAATTGTATTCATTAATGGATAAGATACTAAATGTTACTTGTATCTGAAATTTCATGAGAAGATAGCATTTAGGTTATTACCTGCAAGGTGATCAAGTAATTAAATCTTCTTATGAAAGCCAGCTTTTATATATATATCCATACATACATAAACATCTATTTACCTCTGCTCTGCTCTCTTTTCAACAAATTGTTCAAAGTAAAGAAGAAAAAAACACTTAAAAATAATTGTACAGAAAGTTTATCAAGCAAAGAATGCTATAAACTTTGTTTTTACTCTGTTACTGTGACTTCTTGAAAATTGATAATCTATTTATTAAAGTAACAAATGTATTGTACCAGATGCAGATAGTGATTAAGTCAAACATTGTGTTTAAGAAATTAAACTGAAGAGGCTTACTGGGTATTAGCCTGATTAGAAATCCCACTGTCAGATCAGGACACTGCTACTCTATTCTTAAAAGAAATCTGGTTCTGAGCACCTGTCCCTGATAGTCATAAGCTGGGCATACAGCAACGCATCAGTTGATCTGCATATCTGCTGACATCACAGAATTTGTGTCTCTATATTAGGAATGATACCGAGCATGTTGACATTGAAAATTCTACTGATGACTAGAAATTGTGGTGTACATGCGGATGAGGCTTTTTTTTTTTTTTTGCTAACTTCTAGTGGATAGTTATTCTGATTATCATGTGTGTTAATTTTTAATGCTTATCATATAATAAATAAAAAAAAAAACCAAAAATTAAACAATATACGATTACACATTATAATTAAGTGATTTTTTGGACACTTTCATTACAAATTCTTTTTGCTTACTATTGTATTTGTGAATTAGCTTGAAAGTTTAGAAAATTGGTGATTTATCTTAAAACCAATCAGTATGAAATTTTGATACCAAGATTCTGCACTACACAACAATCAAAGGCATCTAACTCTAAAATTTGCAGCTCTTAGGTGTTCTACTTTTAAACTGTCTTTGTAGCTGTAACAGAAATTATTTTTCTTTCTAACTTTATATTGCCACATCAGAACAAAGTGAAGGGCGATCACTGAAAATTTCTTCATTTTTATGTGAATCTAATATTTTTCTTTCCATATTGTGAGAGCTGCCAGCTTGTATTTTTAAGCTGCTTCATACTGAGGGTACAAAAAATTTGTGACAGCATAATCAATGCCATGTTATCTTGCACGACTATTGTGTATGCCCAAGGTCTTGTGTGTCCATCTTGATGGGAGTACAAAGGGTTTGTCCATAAGTTTAAAAAAAAAAAGAAAAAGAAATATTTAGAAGTTTAAATTTATTTAACTTCGAGTAAACTTAATAAATACTTATGTTGTTACAAAAGATTTTAGTTTACCAAAAATGTTTTTTTGGATACATGTGAGAATATTACTGAGAACTCAAACAGGTCTACTAAGTGCTTAAAGGGTTAATTTGTGAAACATTGTTATTTTGATGTAGATAAGACTTTCTGGATTTTTTGTGTTTTTTTTATCTGTTAAAGATTGCAAAAGAAAGATATTGAATGAATGTTACTGTATTAATGTCTTAGTACTAAGAAATAAGCAGATTTTCATGTGCAGCAAAATATAAAGTTTTTCTACATTCCACTGATGCCACATTCCATGTAATTATTCACATCTGAGGGATGTTTTATTGTTGTGTCTTTTTTAAAAAAACTGCCTTGTTAACTTTAGGAATTCATTCATAGCAGATTTGTTTAGAACCAATTAATGACTGATGTTTCCACTTGAAATGATTCTTTGAAAATGTAAATTAGTTTTAACAGAATCCTTTGTTTTTGGAAAATGCTATACATTGTCTAAGGATTAGCCTAATATATAAACTGATAATTAGATCTACAATTTTAATAAGTTGGTCTTAATGTGTTGGTGGAGGAAGAAATCATTCACAGTTTGATGGACATTGCTGTAAAATCTAGGTTTACATTTTGTCTGGATGGAAGCAAAATCTATGCTTTGTTGACTATAAAGATTTATCACTGGCATATCAATTTTTATTATTATCTTAGTTGAAAAATAATAATCTAATATCAGAGACTGTGAGAATCTTCAAACTAGTTTGGACTTCATAGCTAAAAGAAAAAGTGGCAAGGTCTGTTTGTCTTGTTCACTGTGTCTGATGATTTGTTTTTGGCTGCCATAGCAGACAAAATTCCTTTGAACAGAATCTTTGGAAGGGTTGATGCTTATAGAAATGACTTCCTTTCCTTCCCTTGTAGATAATTCTAGGGGAAGTGGAATGTGGTCTTACCTGCCTTCAAGGTTATCTGAATTCCTCTTGAACTCAGAACAGTGAACATATCTGTTACCAGTGTAGCCTTAGAGGTAAATTACAAATTGTTTCTCTATACCCCTGTGATGAAATATTTAAAAATGTGGAACATTACTTCCTATAATCTCTAAGTGTTGACTCTGAGCTTTTAGTGGTGGGAACTATGCCTGAAAAATGTGGGAGAAAGTAACAACCAATGAAATGTTGAGTGAGTTTGACAGTTTTCTTTTTCTCTCTTTCAAAGAGTATTTGTTAGCATATTCATTCCATTTCTGTAAACCACACATCTGTTTTGATATAATGTCATTAACATTTTATAGAATTGTTTTTATTGTTTTTCCCTTTGTTATTTAGGTGGGGGGGGGCTTTTAAGTTAAATCCTTTTCACTATTTGAACCTCAAAGGTTGTGAAACGTAGAGTTATTAGTGTATACAAAACACTTTTTTATGCCATTCTGAAGAAATAAGGGCTCTTCTAACTGAGATATAGTTGGTTGTCTTGAATAGTTAGCCTTATTTTCTGTGTTCTGTACCTACTCTAAGATACAAGAGATGTATACTGCTATGGAAGATAAAATCTTGCAGGTATGGGAGAGGGGGGAACAGTACTTTTTCATGTTCAACTGAGATACTTAGCTCTGTAATCCTTTTAGCCTTATAACGCGGGGTTAGCAACCCAGATACTTCCATTGCATCTTCTTGCTGCTGCTGTGACTAGTGGGTACCCAACCAGCTTGAAAAGTGCAATTGCTTAACAATTAATCTTAGTCTTTTAAAGGTGTTTTTTGATTTTGTAGAATACATCTTTGGGGATGATGGTTGAAAATCTTTGATGCATGCACTACGTACAGTACAGCAGTTTACTTGGAATAATTACACTAGCATTCATATTAAATGTTCTAGTATTAATCCAGCATTGTTGGAATTAAATGAAAATTGCTGTGGATTTCCAGATTCTATGTTTTTTTTTTATAACATCCTATTAAAAATAAATTGTTTACAGTGAATGATATGCAATGCAAGTGGCTTCAGATGTGTAAGTCAGGCTTATATTAAACTATATATGGGGTTTTATAAAATATCAATCATGTTTAATTGTCTGGTTTTATGTTTGCATTTTCTGTATACTTTTGAAATCATCTAATGAACTGTGGTATCAGAGATAACTAAGATGTACATTTTAAAATAGATTTTCTTGACGGAAAAAATCACCGCATCCGTCCTGATCTACTTTTATCTTCCTGCAATCTATAAGTAGTGATTATTTTTGTTGTTTAATTTGCTGTCCATACATAATGTTGGACACGTGCGTCACTTTGCATCGCTTCAAAGTTGAGACAAAGATACATAGTGTGTACTTAATGTTGTGGGTTACTCGCGGATTGTAGCGGTTAAGTTAATGTTTTTATTTGGCTTTTTACCCACCCTTCTATTGAAAAACTGTTGTGTTATGAGTCTGCAGGGAAGTTTTTCTAGTGGAGCATAAGGGTAGGAGCCCTTTTAGATGATCCTAGAGTTAAGGTGCACAGTTAGTAGTTTGGTGGCTCGTATGCAGCAGAGAGTATTTTTATGACGATGCATAAACTGTATTCAGACAATGTGTTGTGGGATTTTGTTACTTATTAATTACATTTTGCATAAAGATGAGGAATTAACTTTTTCTTGTTGTTGTGTTTTTATTTTCCATGAAACTTGTATCTTGGAATTCCTTTTCAAATTTACAAATGGTATCAGTTTAAGGAAGCATGTAGAGATCGAGTTATTATTCTCTTCCCATCAGCATCTATACTGTGATTCAAAATATGGCTTCTTATATGACTTCTGGATAAAGTATGTATGTTTTCCATAATAATAATGGTTGCCCCATGTAACCAAAACTGGCCATTCCCAAATTACATGCAAACATCTGGATGCATGAGTTTGTTCATAGTGTAGGTGGTAGCTGCTGCTGTCGCCAGGCAACGACCTTGCTTTTAGGTAGTATAACCTGGCATTAAAGAATATCTGGGGTAGCACGTTTGTTTCTATATAAATGTAGTGATTACGTAAATATTTCACTTTTGCTGTACTAAATTTGCCATGTAATGATCATTATTAGAAAGAATTAATATACATAATAAACAAATACTTTAAAAATAATACAAATGTTACTATTAGTTTCAGGTAAATACTTTTATTTTCTAACATATTCAGAAATCCATATAAATAAACTTTTGTATTGCATAGATCACTTGTCCAGGTCCATTTTTAAGTTGTGAAAAGATGAAAATTACTTCTTTATGAAGATTCAAAGTCAACATTAGATAATGGAATTACAAACAAACCTATTCAATAACTTACACTTTGTTTTAATTATAATACTTTTTAGAGTATAGTACACCCACTAATTTCCCATCAAAATTTAAATTTAATTAGTTTGAATATATTTAATGTATATAGTTTACCTTATTTAATTTCTTCATGTGTAGGCATCGTGTAATTATGCAAATTCTATTTGGTTTGAAATCATGACCAGGAATTCAAATTTTGAACCACAGAACAACTGGTGCAATCTCAAAACAAATTAATGCTCAGAATTTGTTTATAGACAAAAAAGAAAAAGATTTGTTAGATTTGATGTTTAAGAAAAAAATTGTTTTAATTGAATAAATGACATGAAAAATTGTGGATAAAAAATTTTTAAAAACTAAATAAAGGCATTAACAGATTATAATCATTGGGAAAAGGAGAACAAAACAGCATTCATTTTGTATTTATATTGCATCAAGGTTCTCAAAGTTAAAAAAAATATATATAGTTCAAACAACTGAGAAGACTGCCAACTTTGGCTAACTAAGAGTGATCCCTGCTGCTCATAGCAGCAGTTTCACCATCTCTCCTGATTTTTAAACTGATGCAATCAGTGAATAAAGGTAAAAGCAAAATTCACCTTTATGATCAGCAAAGAAAGAATTGTCATAAAAGAGTATGTCAAAAACAAGATGAGATTTTCACAACTGAAACCAATACATTAAAAAATATGCCATAAACTCTCTTTATTTTCACCAGCCAGTTGCATAGGTTTCTCCCCTTATCCAAAAATGGAGAGTTCTCGTAGAGCCTTTTGATACTGAAGATAATAGCACCCCACCATGCCCTTTCCTTGTTGTAAACTGTAACACAGTCTGCGATGCTCTTCTGCATCACAGATTAAGAATTTTTGTATCGCTGTCATAACTGACCACATTACATTGAGTAATGGTGGGAGATATATATCATTTGCACTATTATGGTCAAGGGAACAAGTTCAAATTACAGTGGGAGCTGACTTGGTTTGGCATACATTTCTACCCTGGATTTTCTTCCACATCTAAAAA
Source organism: Nautilus pompilius (assembly GCA_018389105.1). Classification (NCBI taxonomy): domain Eukaryota; kingdom Metazoa; phylum Mollusca; class Cephalopoda; order Nautilida; family Nautilidae; genus Nautilus; species Nautilus pompilius. The sequence goes on from JACATO010002737.1 coordinate 869,156, forward strand.
AAAAAATAAGATTTCAAGTTGGGATTGACTTATTTTGCTGAAGGGCACCAGGTACTTTCGAACTGGTGTCATAACGACAAAAGGAACCCATCTGGCATAACTGTTGTGCAGAAGTTACTTTTTCTACAATCTTGGTTTGATGAAAACATGGAGAAGGAGAATTGTGAAGATTTTTGTAAAGCAGTGATGATCTCAAGAAACCAAATGTTTGAACTCTGAAGCGAGTTTGCATAGATTAAGAAAACATTCCCACAGTGCATTATGTGGAAGTGGACAAGCTGCCAAAATTTGGCTATAGCTGATGCTGATCAAACTTGTTCAGTACCAAATTTTGGAAGTGTTTTATTTATTGGATGAGTGACATGCTCTGCCAGATTTAAATTGAAGGGACTTGTACATTTAATAGCTGTTTTGTTTGGTAGATCTTCCTGTTTTTTATATGTATACGTAACAATTCTTTTCAGAGATAAGCAAAAATTGCATTTTCGTGATGGGTACAATGGTTTTTCCAAGCATTTCAGACAATTTCCTGCTGCCAGTTCTTGAATTGGTTGGTTGCTTGAATTAGAAGTGAACCACTTGTGAATGTAAGGTATGGTACCAGAAAGGAGGACTTGAGTGATGACTGGATAGCTTTAAATATTTTAGTCTGTACCCTACTTTAACCCAAACTTGTCTAAAATATTTCCTAATGCCTGTGAACCACTCCTTTTTCTTTGCTCTGTTGGTATGACAGAAAATTCACTTTGATTTTTAAAAAAAATTGTTGTTTTGTTCTGAAAGAGATGAAAATTTTGGTAGATGTCTGACTGAGTTGGAAACTTGTCATGAGGTTAATACAACCACTGCCTGATTGTATCATCCATAACTTCATTTTTTGAATGAATTTTATAATAAAATTTAATTCTAGTTAGAGTTGTTATATCATTAAATACGTATACAGTAAAATCCAATTTTTACAGAGTGCCTTGGGACCAAACCCATTCCTTAAAAAGGTATTTTCCTCCTCAGAATTACTGTACATCGTTATGAAAATCTACTCTAGGTGAAGTTAATACAAGATATGACTGTTCATTTATAATAATAATAAAGTTAGGTTAGATTGTGAAACTATAAGTACTGTACTGCGAAATTTTACTTTTAACAGTTTATTAAATTTCATTTTTATATTATAGTGAAACTTTGCTTTTATAAATGCTGCAGCATATGGGGCAATTATAAAGTTTCTGTAAAAGCTGTACCTTTACTGGCTGGCATCAGAGTCCATTATATCCAGCAGTTCTTCCATTAACACTTGCGAGCAAGGACACAGGTCTGGATGTGGAATGCAGAGTTAGTATCTGGGGTGTGGACAAGACCCTCAAACCATTTAGAAACTCTTGGGGACAGTTCTTGCAGAGCTACTTGCTTTAATGATGATGGGAGTATTTGTGTCATGATCCACAAAACTGAAAGTTTTCACAGCATGTAGCACATTGCTAAATGATTTTCTAGGCAGTTCATCACTTTAACTCTGTTTGAGTTTTCCATCACTGTCATGGGATTAAGAACTAATTCAACTATTTCATCATCTGTAATTACAAGTATAACAACAGGCGGCATCATCGACACTAATCCATTCTTTGAGAGCTTTATCAGAGACACACTTCATCAATGAAGATCTTTGATGGCCTTTGTTGACTTTTTCATGACGCCCACACCTTCAAACTCTGCCTGGTCAAGATTATCTTTAAACATAACTGCCAGTCGCAGTTTCTTCCAACACTACTTATGGTTTCTGGGAAAGCATGACCCCACACAGCAGCAAGTTCAAAGACAGCTTCTTTGATGGTGTATCATTTGCAAAAAAAAAAACATTAATTTCACGAGTCTTACCTTCATCATCAATTAATTGATTCATAAAGTTATGCCTATACAAGTTCTTTATTGATCACCTTAATCCATCAGCTGAATCAAGTTGGTAACATTTGGTGGATGAAACAAACAAAAACTATTTCCGTTTACTTGCATTTCTGCAGCTGGATATGTTCTACAATTGTCTGGAAGCACTGTGGCTTTGCTATTTTTCAGGTAGGCAAACTGCCTCATGGTCAAACCAGCCTTGGCAGGTTTCTTGAGTTATCCATGCACTTTTACTGTGTTTATACGTCACTGGTAAATGCTTAAAATCTTTAAATGCATGAAGATGAGCACATTTACTGCTGATTACAGACTTGAGCTTAAATCCCGTGGCATTTCCACACAACATCACTGTGACATGATCTTTGGCTACCTTAAATCCTGCTTCCTGTTTTCATCACCTGTGGCTAGTGTTGTGTTCCTGAACAAGTTATTGAAATGCTTCAGCACACTGTTTAACACTTTCTTCATCAGCCAAACACTTTTCTCCGCTTCAAGTTTCCGAATACCATGTCTATCCTTGAATCTATTAGCCACCCAACGCAGAATTCACAAGGCTCCTTGATTCTCATCTGTTCAGAAAACTTTTAGCCTTCATTATAAAAGGTCCAGAGAGTGGCTTGGCTTCATTATGTTGGTGTCTCAGCCATTTGAACACTATACTGTCTATTTCTGGATTCATTGCTTATCATGCATATTTTCACTCTGCACCTACTTTATCAGTCTCAGTTTGACTGTAGAACATCATTACCTGCTGCTGCTGCTGTTGTTGTTGTTGTTGTTGTTGAGCGAGTTGGACTTCCGAACGAGGTTCTTGCAATGGCATCGCATCCCGTAAAGACAAGTGGTTGCTGCTGTTGCTGTTAAGCGATTTGGACGTCCAAATGCCGAGTCGTCCTCGTTCCTGAGAGATGTTCGTCGAGCCGACAAGCGGCCCGGTCCCCCGACACCGTGGGCCCCAAGGACCCAGGAGGTCTCTCTCACGTCGGAACCTGCTGCTGCTGCTCTGTTTTTAAGTCTTCCAGAGTGGTGGATCTAGTTCCATATTCTCTGAGAACCCAGAGATTCCTTTTTGGAAGCCATGGGTGATGAAGTTGAGTTGAGTGATTATTAAATGCTGGAAATGGAGTGATATTGGTGTGTGCTGAGCGCAGAAATTATTAAATGCTAGGGTGCCAAATTCAGATTTCTGCAGCCACTTTCTTTCCATTAAACTGGCACTTCATAAAAACGGAATTTTGCTGTATACATAGAGAGATTCTCATCTTTGCGAGAGTAAAACTGAAATTAAACAAAAAAGATACCTTTTACAATTGTAGATAATGAAATTGTTTGCAAAATAAATAAATGTTTTATATTAAAAAAAAAAAGGACCCAATGATTGGTTTGTCTGCTGGACTGCCAAGGCCAATAGCCTGATTTCAGTCTCCTGTCAGGACTCGCTCAGTATGGTGGTGTATCTCCATGCACAGTTTTTTCTCGCTTCACCATCCAACTGTGTGGGTTTTCTCCTACATCTAAAAAAAAAAAGAAAATTGCAGTAGGAACTTCCCTGGGCTGGTCCTTGTGTCACAGGATAACATTCCCTTACCTCAGTTGTCTTTGGAGACTCAGTGATCTTGTCTTGTCATTGTTTTAGGGGAGTGGGGGATTATAAAAAGTCTGGTTTGGAAGAAAACCCCTATTTCTGACAGCCAGGAATTTGGTAATTTTTAAATGTTGTGTTTTTTTTTATTATTACTATTTAAAGGAATATTATGAATAGTATTAATTTAAAAGAGTGCATGATATCTTTCTTTCAAACCCTTTGTTGTGTGCCTCTTCAGTACCGAAAGGGTTAATATATGAATATCAATTTTAAAATTGGTGTGAATTTTTATCCAAACCAAAAAAAAAAATAGTTCTCTTTTTAATTAATAAATTTGTATGATTCACATCTCAAAACTGTCATAGATTTCCTTTAAAATCCAGAGTTTTTTAAATAACATTTTTGTATCCTAGTTTTTTCATATGTAAATGAAAAATCTAACTGTTACTTAGATTTCTTTTGATTGATTGATTGCAAGCTTTGCCCATTTATCTAACAGATCTGATTTCCCTTTGAAAGATGGTAAGTATAGTTTCAAATCTAAATCTTTATTTCCCTTTGCATAAATTGTCTTAAGATGGGATAGATAATTTACCTATCGCATCTACTTTGAGTTCTTTATAAAACTGATTTGTGTACATGTTGGTTTATTGATATGTGCACTGTAAATCTAATTATTTCTAGGTATGACAAATAGCCAACCAACAGACCAATGAGTATTATTCTGGCCATGAGAGCCGGAATCATGTCAACACAAAAGTGGAAACTATGGTTATTTGAGTAGCATTTAGACAAAGATTTGGAAAATGTTAATTTACGCTATGTGGACTTGATGTTTCTGCACGAAGAGCTGGAGCAGAAGGGCAGAAATATTGTGGGAAGTTTGAAATAACTGGCATCACAAGTAACTTTGGATAATTTTCTGTTATAGGAAAGATCTTAAACGCAGTTGAGGGGAGTTAACTCAGAGTATCAATTATAGTAATCTGGCATATGACCATGCTTATAGAATTACTGAAGTTTACAAATTTTGAAGGTTTGGCAGTAAAATTCCTAATCATATACCGGAAGAAACTTGTACTCTCAGGATGACTATCTTGTTGTGAAGTGACAGAACACTGCCTCACATGAGAGAATGTTACAGTGTGTATACTTGTTTATGGCTGCCCTCAGAAAGGCCATCGCATCACTCATAGATGATGATAATGAAGTGTGAGTGTACTGAAATATCCTTAATGAGAGAGCAAGTAGTTTTTTTTATCAAAAAATACCTATCAGTTATAAAACTAATTCTATTTCTTGAAAGACTATTGTTCTCTTGCTAAATAATAATAATAAAAAAGGGTATTTTGATTGATCAACTGAATGCTGCTGAAGTTTCTATGAATAATTCTGGTAAAGTCTTCTTACCATCTTATCTACATGATGAGCCACTGATTCCTTCTGCCTCTCTCAAAGTCAGATGCTAAAATACTGGATCCATTATCTTCACCCAAGTAATCAGTTTAAGTCTAGAATAGTAGAAATCTGAAGATAGGTGAATCAGGTTTGGTAAGTATTATTAAAAGTGGAATATGAATGCTGAGAAAAAAGTTGCCACTTTTAGTGAGTACATTTATCATTCTATTTCAGTACAGCCAAAAGTCAGTAATATGGGTCAGGTGACCCAGTACACACCTATTTTACCAATTCTCAGCATATGGACAAACTTAACAAAAGGTCAGGTGACCCAGTACACACCTATTTTACCAATTCTCAGGATATGGACAAACTTAACAAAAGCATTTTAGGCCGCCCAGCTTCTCATTTTTGAGTAACTAACATTTTTTGACATCAATTGTAAGCTTAACATTTAGATGCAATTGTAATTTATTGAAATTTCAGAAAACCTTGCTGAGAGGGAGCCACCACCAGTGCTAGTAGCATGTTATGTATCAAATGTGACTGCTAGCAGTTTTTTGTAAGAAGAATGGTTCAGGGTCTACATGAGACATGCTGTTGGGAAGAAAATAGCTTGCAACTGTACATTTCTCAATTTTTTTTCAGATCTGGACCTTAAATATTCTGATTTGTTTGATTTCAAGTTAAAATCAAATCTTTTAAAAGCAAAACTGGCTGCTATTTTGTTGTCATTGCTTTGACATTAAATTGTCTTTTCTTGTGATATATTGGTAGTTTTTAATTGATTGTTACACATTTTGTAAATATTTTCTTTTTTTTTTCTTTCAAATTTTGGTTTTATTTTTATTTATTTATTGATATTGAATCATTGAAAGTTAATGGTTATTTTCTGTTATTTTAAAATTTATTTTACAGTGAATCCTATTTTCACAATTTTTTTAAGTATAACAAGGTATCTGCTTATTTTTGTAGACTTGATGCTTGTTACTATTATGGACAAGTACATATTTAAGTGTCATTTTGATGCCATGTGAACTTAATCTTTGTTGGTATCTGCCAGTATCTCATTAAGATGTCTGTAATAGGTATTAAATAACATATACTAAGCTGCATATTTATATACAATAATTTTTTGTGTAAAGCTCCAGATTTTAGGAAATTAGCTGTTACTAAAGGGAAATAACTTGTGGTGAATTCTTATGTACTATCTCAAGTAAAACTAATCATCTGTAATGTATGATTCTTAATTTTGTTGGACCCAGTGTGTAATTATTATCCTAGGTTTTCTTTTGATTGAATCTATGACAGGGATTAATGAAAAGTACAGGTTATGCATGAATAAAGACAAATAAACTAATTTTAATTAGTTTATATTTGATATTTCCTTTTGCTTAAAATCTATCATAATTTTAAGCCTAAATGAATTTTGTTTTTAAATTTTATTGCTGTCTCAGCTGTGTTTGACTGCTTATTCACTAAATGTGAACAGTTCATATACTAGGAGGATCTGTACCAAGAAGATAGTGTTTACTTTTTTCAGCATGGATTGGTGTTAAGTATGTTTAGTTTTTCATATTAAGGAGGATCTCAAGGCAAGGAATAGCATCCCCATGTCAACTAACTGTTATTGTTTGGTACTCTTTCAGTCTTGGCAAAGATGAGTCTAGAAATGACCATCGATATCTGTACCATATTGATGATTTTCAGCCAAATTGTGCCTGTAAATTATAAAGAGTAATCGTGCTGGTTCTGGTCACATGTGGTTAGTTTCTCTGACCTGCTCTCTAGTAATGTTGATAAACTAAGAAAGGTTACTTGTACAGTCAGGCTCTCATCTTTTCAGAGTTATTTGACACAGATACTTAATTCTCAGTCAGCTTTATTCCTATCCATGTGTCTAAAAGTTCACATTCGGGTTAATTTCTAAAACTGTCTCTCTAATGTTCTAATAGGCAGGCATCTTCTTTAAAAAAAAAAATATGTATATACATTAGAATAAAATGTTTGATGTGGCTGTTATGAGACACTACATTTTTTCTTCTTTTTCAGAGAATTGATGATGGAGGTATCAATAAAGTCAATCCTCTGGAGATTTACCCCAATCAGCATCTGAATGAAAGAGTCCATTCAAACAACAGCCAAGCTGTTGGAAAGCACATCAATGGTGATAATATCGGGGAAGAGGAGGAAAATGTTGATATGGCAGCAAATGGTGCTCTTCAAGCCAATGAAATTGTTCAGCCGGTACCTGAGAAAAATGGGCTACAAGCTGATCACCAGCAACAAGTGGAAGTACCCAAGATGAATGTCCTACCTGTTGATGAGAAAGAAGATCAGGTATGACTTTGGCTCTAGCATTTCTGTTTGCAAATTGCTAACTTTAAATAGTGTTTCAGCAAAACTTCCTGCTTGTGATTGGAAGGAAGGTGAAGAAGAATTAAAGGAAGAGCCTACCTGTATATTAAAACCAATAAATGTAATGGCCAACTATTCTTGCACGAGAACAAATACATATCTCATGCCATAAATGCAGCAACAATTGTGAAGAAGTTTCACATATTAAATTACCTCCCTTAGGTTAAGAATTTCTCATATGTCGTGAAGTTTGTCATTCTTTAGTTTGTCTGTAACTGAATTTAAATTAATTTTCTAATGAGGCAATATGAAGTAGTAGTGAGCAGCACTATCATTTTTACATTGTATGTACATTTACAATAATTCTTAATCTTAGCTTTCATTTAGTAGAATTTTTTTTTACACATTTGTTTTATATTTGAAATATATATTGGCCATTTTATTTCTTTACCAATCGTCTCTAAATTTTTTCCATCCATAATAGAAAACTTTGCAAGTCAAATCCCAGGGGGTGAGAATTTGTGCTTCTGAGAACATGTTCAGCAGATTCATGACTGTTGCTTGATGAGTGCCTTTTATGTAATCCAACTTCCATCCATCTTCCCATTCCTTGCTAGTAGAGAAGTTGCTGGATATTCTAGCTTTAGCACAAATTTTGCAGGTCAAGCCCTCATATCAGCACTGTACTGGAATATTTCCCTCAGTTATACACATCTTGCCTCTAGTTTGTTCAGATTCTGTTTCTACTCTTTCATCCAACCACTCTCCTTTGAATGTGAAGCAGCATTTCTTCTTAGGATTTTCTCCATTGTTGGTTGATGCTGTTTTCCTTCATTTAAAATGCTTTTGTCGATAAATAGTTTGCACAAGAAATAATTAAAATCAGTAACAATTTTTTAAGTTCTATTTTAAACTCTGACCATTTACTCAATTACTGTACACAAGAACTTATCAGTAGGGATGATATTTAACCACCCTACAATTTCATTTTTTTTAATCGAAAAATACTGTGTACTGATTTTAATCATTGAGTCTCGATCTAGCCACCTTATGATCAATGAACTATAACAGTATAAACATTACTTGTAAATTGCAATTGTCCATGGTCATAATTTGGAAAGTTAAATTAAAATTGACTGAAAAATAAAATTGAGAGAGAAACACATACACTGACTTTCCTCTTAATTATGCACTTTTTATAAACATTTATGCACAAAATAGCGTATAAAAAAACTATTTTCCATTATCAATCTGTATATTTTCACTTATTCTACACATTCAAGAGTAAAGACTATTTTTTCATGAAGCTATATATTTGATGTGAAGGAAGCAACTCAGAACAGATTACAACACTACCATGTTTGATAAGGTTATTAAATGTATGCACATAATTTTCCCTTATTTTTCAAATTTAATGTATTTTAACCAGCACCTTACAACACTCATATAACCTTCAAAGGCTTACATAAACCAACAAAATACCACTTTACCCAGCTAAAGTACATTCAAACTAATCAGCTCACCAGTTGACATTCTACTCTACTAGAACCCACTTTAACTGAATAAATGCTACTCTTGAGTGGCTATCAGTTAAATAAGGTTGGCTCAGGTTGAGTATTCTGTATGAAATAGCTGTAAAAATACACTGAAAGAGTTAGTCTTCTGCAAAACTAAATGAATGAGCTGATTACTTTTACTGGCAAAACATTTATTATAATAGAGAATGCTATTAATCTTAGTGAAGAATAGGTGAAAATCAAAGAGTAGCCACTACATTCCAGATTGCATTTGCCCCATGGCCATGTGTCCTCTTTCCCGGCTGAAGAGAGATCTCAGCACCAGTCCAATAAATATGCAGTGAAATTCAAATTATTATTATTATTATTATTTTGTATCACAATGACAAAAGTTTCTTTGACTGAACCTTCCAAGATCAAAGTAAGTTGCCCCCTCGCTGAGGATGTACATGGCTGAAATAATTGAGTGCATTTGATATACTTAGTTTTTTATTCTTTTATTGTTTTTTTTCTTTCGTTCTTTAGAAAGGAACAGAAGTGCAACTAGATGGCAGCAAACTATGCCAAGTATCCGTAATAACGCCACCATCAGTTAGTCAGCCATTGTCTGAGAGGCAGTGCCTGCAGACAGGTTTTGCCATTGTCCGGAAAAACCAGAAACAGAAAGATGCAAGGTAGATTCTTGCTGAGTGTTTGTTTATTTTGTATTCAACAGATGCCTCATCCCAAAGATTTTCTAGGCCCTGATAGAGCAGCAAAAAATAGGAATGACAACAACATTGTACAAGTAGAAGGCGATGGTGAGTGCTGTTGTCTATATTTGCTTATAAACAAGCAAAACAGTGGTGCTTTTCTGTTTGCTTCCAGCTTTTTATGCCACAACTATTCTTTTTCATTAAATTCCTCCACTCTTTTGCAGAATCCCTCAGAAGGTGAAGCTGCATAAAAATTTCCAAAGGTAGCAGTTGGTTTACACGGTTGCTATTTAGACAGGAAATAGAGAGACAATTAAAGATACATATATTTCAGTTACTATGAACAGAAACATCAAATATAAAGAATTTTTAAAAAATTGTAGTCACAATTTACAAGTCTTTTGTTCATCCACCTTTGGAATATTCTTATTTATGAAAAGTGGGAATTACTGGAAAGAGTTCAGCATAGATTCACTAAATACTTTCAGGTTTTAACTTCTGTATACCACAAGGAAGTACCCACTACTCTTCAGATCTGTTCAGGATGGGCTGAGCCATATGGACTGTGACACAGAGTACACCCCTCTCGTTAAGATAACCCTTTGCAATGACAAGTCTGTATATCACTTCAGCCCTACAACCCCACATTGTTCAGTCAGCTAAACACAAATACTGTATTTCTTGGCTGGGGTGGTATAAGTAAAGTTAAACCAACTTGGTGTACAGAGGGTTAAAGACTTAACTGCTTCATGATAAAACGCTGTTAATGCATAAGAGAATCTATATATTCTGAGAACATTTTAAAATATTGGAGATGCAGATGCTCACAACTTAAAACTAGGATCTCTGCTTAAATGTTCAAAATAGCAAACTTTTAGAATATTCGTGTTTGCATTGGGTTAACCCTTTAATATCTTGGTTTGATAATATGGCTTAGAAATGTGAAAAAACTTATCAATGTCAGAGATTAATATTAAAGTTATTTTGTTTGTAGCAAGATTTGAGTTTGTTTGCAATTTCTGTTTGAAAATACATTCAAATTCATTTTTTATAACATCCAATTATTTATATAATAAATATTTTACCAGCTTTGGCCAGAATAGAGAGAGAACTTATTGAAATCATTATCACCAGGAAATACCACAACTAAAAACTGCCTCACCAAATAATATTTATTGTACAAAGCCAAAACTTAAGTAGAATAGACCTGGGATGTTAGTAGTTTTGCTTGGTATCTAGACAACATTTGCTACTCTTGATTATCCAAAAAAAATTTTCAGTTTCATTCATTGAGAAGAGCTGAACTGTAGCTGCAGCACAGCCAGTGTGCCAGATGCTTAGATGCAATGCTAACTCTCCTCTTTGAGAACTAGTACATATTTTTCTAATGACTCAATTCCTGCTTTGAAATCTTTCAGAGAATAATAACAGAGAAGAAGATTACAAAGAAAACTACGAGGAAGATGAAGAGGACGAGCAAGAATATGCTTAACATGAATTGGGGGGGATACGCTGTCACCCAAACAGCAGCAACATTTTGGTTAGTGAACAAGACCTTGGATGATTTCCTAATGCAAGTTATCAGTGATCATTCTAATGAATGTCTCATCCACCTCTCTGTGTATGTGTTCTCCAGCAAATACTCTGCCTTGCTTACTCTCAGGTAATTTCCATATCTAAAATTACAAAGTGCTCTGCTCATTTTCAGGTTAATCAGCAGAAGTAAGAATTAAATTTTCTACACAAGGGGGAGAGAGAGAGAGAGAGAAAATAAAAGGACTACAGAGAAAACTGAGGAGAGAATTTCTATTTACAAGTCAAACAAAGCTGTTTAAGAATTTAAAAATTTTTTGAGATTTATATGCTTTAAATTTTTTATATTGATATTTGTGAAAAAATATTTGGCTGATTTAGTTTTTTCTTTAAAACAACAAAAAAATCTGACATGCTCCATGGTATTTTATTCACCAATATTTTTGTTAAATAAGAAATTTAAAAGTGGAATCAAACGCACGCACGCACACACACACACACACTTTATATATACTCGTACATATATATGTATATATAAATCAATTTTCGTATTTTTGCTGTTTAAAATAATTGTTTTTAGTTACAAAACAAAATATAGCTAATTCAGGTTTTAAATGCAAATATCAAGAGTACATGTTCTAAAAGTTGAAGTGTATGCATGCCTGTGTTTGCATGAATTTTTATGTAAAGAGGAGAAAAAAAAGTTTATAAACACTGTTCAGTTTTCTTTCTATGAATTTTGCAGGTTTTATCAATTAAACCTGCAGAGATCTGTCAAAAGTATCTAGACACCTTGTATCATAGTTACTGATGAGGATGTCAATTTAGTTTTGGAAATTCCCTGTATAAACTGAACGTGTGCATATCATGTGAGTGAGGTCTCTGAGAAATAGAATTTTTTTTTTTTATTTTATTTCTTTGGTTGATGCCAAAAATAAAATGGAATTTACAATTTATCAACACCACAAATTGTGGTCTTTATAATCAGCATGAACAAAAATGTAACACGACATTGTAAGCTGAATACTAAAGAGGAGAGAGTTTAAGTTCTACCTAAAACCGTCTTAATCACGGCACCAGAAGTGAAGTTTAGCCCCAAGCATGGAGTACAGCTTGCAGGTGAAGTCCACCAAAACGACACTGTCACTGACATCCCTGAGTTGGGGAAGTAGTAGAAAAGTGTTTGCTGTGTAGGAATTTATGACTTCTGCATTTTCTGATCATCTTTCTGGATAACTTGGCATTGCGGCAGCATTTCATTTTTATTGACATTGGGTGAGGAAACCACCAACTACCAGTGATCTGTATTCAGTCTGAATCTTTCTACCATCAGGAATTCCCCCTCACTCCTTGCACTGCCATCAGGGATGGCCAGCAGGTTCAATATTAAGGCCAATGCAGAAACTGCTTTCATAATCTTTCCCCACAACTTGGTACGGTCTTTGTCTGACCCAATTTCTTATCCTACATTAGTTCGGAAGTCAGTCCACTCCAGTGCCACGGGTATTTAGATCATCAGCACTAGTAAAAATGCCAGTTTTGTCCACCTTAGGTTGAGAAACTTCAGGGTTTGTCTTCCCCTGGTGGGAACACACTACTTTGGTGAGAAAGCGTTGTCATTGTATCTATGGTCAGGGTACCTGCTTAATCAGCTTTATATGCATTCAGAAAGACAGAAATTTAACCCAAAATTCTTCAAACAAAGTTATGATTTCTGGTTCTGTGCTGAAAAGTTGTACTACTTAGATTATGACTTCACATACCTATGTCTGCAGTGAACTTTAAGCCATTGTATATGTTGTCCATGTCCAGAATGCGTAGTAGTTTTCCTATCTTTTAAGTGCTAGGGATCACCTTGAGCATTTTTAAAATTTCTTCCATATAAAAATTCCTCAGAGAACTGAAGCAGAACAAAAGATTTAATGCATGTAAAGAATTAACAAGATGAAGTATGGCTTTTGAAAAGCCATAATTATCTTGTAACTCGGTATTAAGTTTTTCACCACTGAAATAGGTGTATCATTCAAATAAGACCATTAAGTCATTAAGAGCCAGTTGGATACCTACTAGACTCTCTGACCTTCATCATATCCATTATACTTAAGAAATGCTCTGAAAGTATCTAGAGTAAGATCTCTTTCTAAAGCAACCAGAGATGTTCTGCATTTTTTAAAATTATTATTTATCAACTTTCTACTTCACTGATATTTAACTGTAATATTTGCATGCATATAAAAACTTGAGTCAGTTATGTATAGCAAAACATTAAGACTACTTTTGAATAATTTGGGCGATATTAAATTTTAGTAATAAGACTAAGACAGTCTATAGATATTTCAGCTGATTGTCACTGATTTACCATCAATGCTAGCTGTAGATTAGCTTTGTTTTCCTCTTATTCTCTTAGCACGGTATATGCCTGATGCTTGCTATTATTATAATCAGGAAAATACAAGCAGAGATCTCATTAAGTCAGCTGGCCTTAGCTAGTTTGGCTGCTGTCACTTTTCAGTGCAGTTTGACAAAAGTACCTGTTCATTTGCATCTGCATCTATCATTTTTACATAATGATGAATATTGTTTTGCTGAAAAAGCAGACAAAGAAGGTATGAGAAAGAGAAGTCAAATTTTAAATCAAACTGAAAATTTCTTTTGACAGATAGATTTCTTAAATAACCTTTTTTTCACTCCTCCAAAATTAATGAAGATTGCATTAATGCAAATGTACTGGTTTAAATTTATAAACAATTCATTTATACGCACTGGTTGGTCACTCTCCTAGAACTGGACTGGACTGGACTTGACAGGTTGGGCCACTTTTTGCCTGAATAACAGACATGATGCAATTTGACATAGAATTCACAGGGTGCTGAAAGGTGTCCCATGGGATATTTTCTGTCATTCATTAATATTATATGCTAACTGTGGAGTGAAGTAGGAAGATGTTTTTGATGGTGAATGTATCTTTCAAGTTTACCCCTTAGATACTCAGATAGAGATCCAGTGATTGCGCTGGCCACGGAAGATGACTGAAATTGGTGTCATTCTTCAAACCATGAATATTCAATGTGGGCATGATAGATGGGAGCAGAAACATCTTGGAAGTGGATACCCCCATGAAGATGCACATAATGCATCACTAGATGCTCTTGATGGGAAATGATGCTGAAATTTAGGCATTTGTCATTCTGCTTTCTAAATAGACCAGGGGGCCCATGCACTCCTTATATCACATGAGGCATCTTTTCATGTTGGTAACTGATCATTGGTTCATGAAATGGTCTTTTACTGCCATATCCATATGTTGCCACATTCTTTGCAAGGTATGGATAGAGATGGGTGTGGATTGTCCTGCATTAAATATCTATGTTGATGTATTGCTTGATGATACGAGGTCTGTCGAAAAAGTATCCAACCTTAGGCTGGGAAAAAAAAATTACGTACTTGGTGGGGTTCAATTGCTAATCCCCTTTGAAGTAGGCCCCTTGTGCCTCCACACACTTAGCCCATTGATCCTTCCACTGTTCAAAGCACATCTGGAATGCTTCTCCCGGAATGGCTCTCAGTTCTGCCGTTGCATTCGCATGATGTCCTCTCAAAGCAGGAGCCTTTCAGTGGCATCTTCATTTTTGGGAACAACCAGAAGTGAGAAGGAGCCATGTCTGGAGAGTAGGGAGCCTGTCGAATGAGCTAAATGCCTTTCTTTGCCAAGAAACCTTGGATCAGCTGTGATGAGTGAGCCGGGGTGTTGTCATGATGGAGCTGCCAGTTTTGCGAGTCCCACAAATCCGGTCTCTTGCACCGAACTGCATCACCAAGACGTCAAAGGACTTCCTGATAGTACTCCTTTGTAACTGTTTGTCCTTCTGGTGCGTATTCGTGATGCACAATGCCTCGGTAGCCAAAGAAAACAGGCAGCATCACATTGATTTTGCTCCAGACCTGACGTGCTTTTTTTGGGCCTTGGCGACGTTGGATGCTTCCACTGTGATGACTGAGCTTTGGTTTCCAGGTCGCACCCGTACTCCCACGTCTCATCTCCAGTTATCACGGTATTCTGGAACTCAGGATCCCTGTTGGCAGTATCCAGCAGGTTCTGCACAACCTCAAGATGAAGTTGTTGTTGTTTCTAAGAAAGCAGCTTGGGCACAAATTTCGCTGTCACTCTGTGCAAGTCCAAATCCTCCTTTAAAGTTGCATGTGCAAAACCTTTACTGATCCCAACCTCGTCGCCAATTTCCCGCACCGTCAAACGATGATCCTTCATTATCAAGGTCCGCACTTTCTTGATGATTACTGCATTGCAGCTTGTTGACAGCCCCCCTCCCAGAATGCTGGTCATTCTCCACCGATGTGTGGCCATCTTTGAAACTGTTGTACCATTCTTTTATTTGGGTAACACCCATGGCATTGTCACCAAAAGCCTGTTGAATTTTGTGAATTGTTTCCACTTGGCTATCTCCATGCTTTTGGCAAAACTGGATGCAAGATCGTTGCTCCACACGTTCCATCATCACAGGCGAAATATAAATGTGATGAGTAAGTAGTACAGCACCTCACATGCTGGCTGCCTGACAGCATCTGATACATCCAGCAAGCCCGCCAAAAACCACGCATGCGCATGGAGGCATGCGGCTCCACGATGCACACTTTCGCCTCCCTAACATCATTACTTCCCACGGGAAAAAATAAAGTCAGATACTTTTTCGACAGACCTCGAAGTTGGACTTTACTATCTCGTCTAACTGCCCTGCCTTCTCTTTTTGCCACTAGATATGTGAGACCACATTTCCTCTCCACAGCAGTCATTTCCTTTCCCTTTTGTTATTGCTGATTAATTCAAATGACTGATGTCGTAGAGCAGCCTCCCATAAAAACTGTCTTTGTGACTGTGACACCTACTAGACATGCAATCATTATCATGCTTTTTTTGAATGCTGTGATTTCTTTGCCTTTTCAATATCTGTTATACTGACTACAAATGTGTTACTGCAGGGATCATGTGGTCTACCTAATTTGCATCTGCAACTCGGGGCAGGCCAAGTTTGAAAGGGTACATAGTTCTGGCAGCCAGTGTATGTATATAATTAATTTTTTACGCAATTGAAAAAAGTTTAAAGTAATTTTTAAAATAATAATTTCATTAATTTTTCTTTTATTGTAGCAAAATTTTTAGCGTACATAAAAATAAAATTACACATGTTCAATATATTCTATATATTTCTTTCACAAGACAGTTTAGTGTTTTTGCTAAAAGTATATCAAAAACTGTTTACTTTGGTTTTTCAACAGATTGTCTCTCTTGATCTTATGATAAGAAAATATTGGAGGGAAAATGGTTCTGTTGTACTTTTTTCTCCACAGAAATAGCAAGTAAAAATGGAATGTTTGATTGAAGTTATCCGTGGATAGATAGAGATACATTCACATCTTATTGAATTTTTTTTTTTTTGTCTTATTTAGATTTGCCTCAACCTGCAATATACTGCCAAAGGGAGATAATCTTTAAAATTTATATATTTTTCAAGAAAATGTTTGGAATCATCATAAAGCCAAGTTTATACAGTAAGTGTTCCTTTGATAAAACAACTAAATATTTTAAAATTTAAATAAAAAAAAATATTCCATTTCCTTGTGGTCATTTATAAATGGGAAAGTTTTCACGCATCCTGATAGGGGTGCAGTTTTAAAAAAAATAGAACGAGAGAGAAAAAAATCAGCGTAGATCTCTGATAGAACAGCCCACCCAACATAGTGGAAGCTTGTTCCAGCTTTTAAGCATTTGAAATACTCTAAGAATGTATTTTTGTAAAAAGAATCAGATTTAGTAATTTTGGATATTTGAAAGATCTAATTGTGGTTATTTAAAATAATTAGGCTGGGTGAGCATTTAGCTGTTATGAGGTCACTATTAAAAGGCAGTATTATCGTGAAGTCATCCGAACAGTATCCTTGCATTTTCGACACCATCTTGTATTTTCTATTCCAGTAACAGTTTGGTGTGATATGTTGAAACAAATCATCATCATCAATTAAATGAACTGCAGCCTTAGTCTACATTCAGCTTTTCATTCACATTTGTTGCAGCATTTTTCCTTTCCAGTTCTGTCAGTTATAAATTTTGCTTGTGGTCTGTAAGAATTATCAGTTATCTCCCCTGCAGGCTCTTTTCCTAACCACATTTTTGCCTACTGTTTTATTTAGTACACACTTAGTGACACTTGGTGTCTCGTTACTATAAACCATTATCGGGAATTACTTGGAGATCCATCTAAATTCTAGTTTTATTATCAGTTTATCTTTAACGCTTTAACATCACATTCGTCTCCTTTATAAATATTTTGCTCAAGCTAACAGTTCTAGGCTGGAACTGTATTCAAATACATAGAACAGCGTATTTCAGTTGCTTTTAAAGTCATCTGACACACACCACCTACATACCTTGCCAGTAATCGAGTACCTGGTGTTAAGGGTTAGTCACAGGGCACCCACGTTCCAGACAAAGTTCAAAAATGTGAAGTTTGACTCAGCGTAGATATGAGTTATTGTTAATTTCTGTCACAATATTAAATTTAGAGAGATCTGGTTAATTTGTTAACATATGAAACGAATTCACACTTTGTTTTGTCTGAGAGAGTTATTAATTTTCTCATAATTTATTTTGATAATCGAAAATTGAAATTGTGAAAAGTTATTGCTGAAAAATGACCCTGCTCTGTACTTTTGTCATAATGCAGCAAGCATATGAGTAGCTATTGTTGTTGTCCTTTTTTTAGAAATGAAAATGAATCGATTCTTGTCAGTAGGTAAGTAAATCTTTTGGAACAGTTTGATAGTCTGTATTATTTCCCTTTAATTGTAGATTTCACATTATCGCAATAGCTCCTGGTAAAACTTTAGGCTGGCACAAATGTGCTACCTGCAGTGTTATACAGGAAATAATTAATGATATTTTTATTGAGATTGAAACAGCAAATGTACGAAAGTTGTGGTACTAGACATTTAAGAAATATGAAACCAGAAAGAACAAATGAATAATTTTTTTATTTGTTTATTATTTTTTAAAATTTTTAATAAAATATACAAAGATATGCAAAAGTGAGTTACGTGGCCTAACTGTGAAATCTCATCTTTGAAAACCTTAAGAATAGTAGCCAGTGGTAGCAGAGTCGACCCATTTGTCTCTGGATAATTAATGCATAACACTGGACTACATATGATATACAGAACAGTTAGAGTTACAAAAACTTTACAGATTGTTCTGGGCACAGATTAGATAATTGAGACTATTGTCACAATATTTTATGTTAGTTTTTGTGGTGTACTCTGCCATGTATTGTACATTTTAAAGCTTTTTCAATTGTTTTATATCTATTATTGTTAATATGCAAGGTCTACTTAATGTTATCATTGGCAAAGGACTATATTGTTTTTCTGTATTAAGATTTTTTTAAAAACTTTCTTGTTAACTAACACATCAAATAGTTGACGTATTATATTTGTTAAGGATGTTAGCTTGCATGTAGCTGTGCTTTTTAATTAAACATTAACCTCTACATTTTATAGGCATGTGCAAGCGGCTTCCTATCTCAATGGGTGCTACAGAAACATTACACATATAAGTGCTTTTGTTTCAAGTGGTTACAATAATGCTTCATTTGTATATATATATATATATATTTTCATTATTCCAGATGTTTTTCTGATTATCTTTGTATATACTTTAGATATGCCCATTGTGTTAACAACAAGATGTATGAGCTATCGAATCAGACTCCTTATTTCAGAATTCTGCATGTGAAAAGAGAGACTGGTGGCACCATGCATGTATTTTCTTCTGTATACATCTCTCTCGTTCTCTCTCTGTTGTTCTCTCTCTCCTCCTCTCTCTGTTGTTCTCTCGTTTTCTTGTTCTCTCTCTCCTCCTCTCTCTGTTGTTCTCTCGTTTTCTTGTTCTCTCTCTCGTTCTCTCTGTTGTTCTCTCGATTTTCTTGTTCTCTCTCTCCTCTCTCTCACACACATACACTATCGCTTTCTTTAAACAAAAAACTGGGAATCTGGTTGTTAGAGATCTTAAAAGAAATTTCTTTGCATATCTCTGTGTGAGGTTTGTTAAGAGAACCTTTATCTAGAGACCATGCAAAAAAAAAAAAGTAACTTCCCCACCAGTTGTGTCTAAGCATTTTTTTGTTAAAAGCCCACCAAGTTTATATATTTTTGCAAATGGAACTGTACATTTTGTTTTGGTGTTAGTAGGTATTTCTGCATACACAATCAATGTTATAGCGGTATTTCAGAATAACTGAATAAAAAATAATAATAAATGTAAATGGTAAATAGAATAGATCAACTTTTTTTTATCTTCTGTGCAGCATGGATTCTGAATGTGTTCAGGAATGTGCTAGGAAGGCAATCAAATCAGATTTCACACCTGCTTATCTAACTGCTCTTATTAATTATGCATTTCTTGTTTGTTTGTTGTTTGTTTTACAGTAGGTGAGTATTCAGCTCCAATGAAAAATAATCATCTTTAAAAAATTTTTTTAAAAATAGTCCAGTAATTCAACCTGGAAAAGTTGTCATTGCCAGGTAATCATATTAGATTTGGCAAATTTCAGATTTGACAATTCCTAAAAATTGATTGATTGACCCTGACGAAAGTTAGAATGGGAAACGCGTGTAGTGATTCTCTTCACCACCACCAGTGTTCTTGAGGTTTTAACGCTGCTTTGATTGCCAGAGACCCCTGGTGGTGGAATTAAAACTCACTCTGATCTTTAGACTCAGAAGACAGGCAGACTGGACAATCTCCCTGAATCATTTAAAATCACCTGTACTTCACATTTGAACAATTTTTACTTTTAATTTTAAAAAATACATTACATTACATTTTTTTGTTTTTTAAAAAAAGAAACAAGGAAAAGGAAACTTACGTATTCATATTTCCAAAATATTTTTTCACTGACCATTGAGTTAAGGGGAAAAAAATTAAATGTTTCCAAGAATATGCTGCAATTTTACTAAATATGTAACTATATATGTATTTTTTTAAAATTAATTTTACACAATACCACTGCAGTTTCACTTGATGTGTAATTTTAAAAAAATAAGTTACATATATTTCCTACAGTGCACTGCACACGGTTTCACTAAATAAGTAATTTACATACGTAGACTGACTTGCTTTTTTACTTTCCCAGAATATTCTGGGAAAGTTCTTCACCAACTTGTATTTTTATTATTTTGTTTTGGCGAGCCATGGTCATTAGCTTACTGTATTCTAAACTTGGTTGTGCACTTGTTATGAACTTGTTATGGCTGTTGACATGATCCTTTCAAAACCAACCAACCACTTTTTCCTGAATTCTACCACTAAAAACTGTGATTATACACTTTCCTTACCAAAACTTATCATTTCTGTCACCAGTGCCTCAATGCAATAGCATGAACCATTTTATTAAGATTAACTGTCTATGGCATGGCACAACAGGTTTTTAACCCATTTGCTACTGAAAATCCAAAAGAGAGATAACTTTAAATAATATTGAAAGTGTTTGTATACATATCCTTTATTATGCTATTTGCATAACTGTCTTTTTTCTAGAAACTACTGAACATAAGGTATTATTAATCCTTTTGACTGTTTCTGGTCAGTGAAGGGTTAAAACCAGTTGGTGGCAGCCTGTTTATCAGCTTTTGTTGCCATTGGAAAAGGAATTCTGCCTTTGTTACCATGCAAGTTGTTTGGTTGGCATCAAATGGTTATTTGACCAATCTAGTTTACTATGTAATTTACTTTGTTTATTTGTTTTAAGTCTATTTCTAACAATGAGAAATAAATTATTATTGTCAAGTTAAGTGGAAGTCTTTTTGAAATGGGGTAGGAGAGTGTTGGGTTGGCTAAAATAATCCTGTATATTTCATATTTGTTCGTCTCAATTTAGTACATTTCCAGAGTGACTGTTTATCCATTGTTGCAAGAGGGTTGGTTTTAACCCTTCCTGTGCCAAAATGTGTAAGAGTGGATAATCATGTTGGATATACTTTAAAACTGTGTAGATTTTCTGAATTTGAGAGGGATTGAAGTGCTGGCATTTAATCAGTAGTTTTCTGCCAGTGAATGAAGAAAACCAAAGAAGCTGTTTTCCTCGTGTGATTACAGTGCAATCAACGGAAATGAAAACTTATTGCTCATCCTTTTGACGCCATCTTTGGCACAAATCTGAAATTCTTGCTCTTGCCTTCCTATCTTTGTGCTTTCACTTTTCCTCTGGCTTCCATGTCCAAAACAATATTTTAATTTTATTAAATAAACTTAGATCTTGAGATAATTCTAAATTTGTTTCTCCATGTAGCCTGTTTCAATCCTCTGTATACCACCTGGAAATCTCTTGCACTTAGCACAGGTTAAGTCATAGATTGACTGTGACACTACCTTTCTCATTACCATATCATTCCAACACCATGTACTTTGCATCGAGTGTGTTGACTAAAAGTACACACATACTAGTGTTTTGAGGTTTGGATCCAAGGATGGTAAAATCTGAAATGATATAAGTAAGGTTAACTGACTTTTGGTTTGAGTTTACATATTCAAATCATCCCAAAGCACACACTAATGAAAATTGACGAGAGACAAATAGAATATCAAAACAAACATACAAGAATTATTTATTTAATGCATATTTTGTAAATAGATATAACAACATTACATTGATGTTGTAGACGTGGAAACCACTCTTCGACAGAATTGTGTGGAGACTTTGGTTGTAAGTGGCGTAATATATGATCTTCATCTTCATTGGTTTTTAGGGATCATGGATGTACATAGAATGAGATTCCAATAAAGATTGGCTTCTGGAATAATGGTATACGATGGATTAAGATTGTGAACTTTTTCAGTATATATCCAAAATTATAAAGAGATGGAAGAAGGGGCGTTGATAACAGTCTTAAGGGACAGAAGAAAATGTAGGAAACTGTTGGTCGATGATTTTTATAATAGTGCAGAAACTGCTGCTAAGGGAATGTTGTCTTAAAGGAAGACTTTGGTTTTAATCCTTTTATGAAATGGAAATAAATCAGAAAAAGAAACGAGCAGAGAAATTAAAACACTGAACGTCTGATTATTGGAGATAGAATGAGAGTTTGAAATTTTTTAAAGCAAACAGACAGGGTTGGCATCTGTACTAATGTCGGGATTCTACACACACACACACACACACAAAATTGAGTTGGGAAATAAAGACAGAGTTCATAATAACCTACATTTTAGGAAGTATGATCAAATTCTCGTCATACATCTGGAAACTAAATTAATAGGCAGAAATTTTGACTCAGTACTTGCAGTCGTTATCTAGTCGTGTCTCGTATTTACAGTGAGAATGATTATTGTGTAATGTTCAATTAATTTTCCTTTGTCTGTTCCAGCCAGAATTAAGGCATTAAACAGACGTTCTGTGGTAAAGATTTGATTTTAACAAATCTATTTCTTCGATCTTAAATTGGCCGAAACATCTGCATCCATCGACGACATCTTTAAATGAAGGACCAAATCCTGCCTCCTCCCAAGTTGCAATGCTGCCTTAGGTCTGACGGAAAACACGTCGTCGTCTTTGCAAGATTTTATAACAAAGATTATTTAGCCTTTAACATCTGGTAGACGCGGATTACTTTGTCATTATTGAATATTTCGGGAGGAATGGATGGGGAAACCGATCTCGCGATGACAAAGGACGAATAGTTTTTGATAAAATCTTGTAAAAACAGGACGTTCGTCTGTCGTCGTTATCCCGAGGGCGATCAGAACAACGACACGGAGGGATGGGGCGATGGCTTGTTGATGAGCTTAGAAAATATGATTTAATTATGGATTCTGGTGAGGAGTTTATCGTGTAGTCGTAGCTCTCGTGTCCCGGTCACCCCGGGGAAAGATGGCTGACCACGCGAACCGTTTAAAATGGCCGCTGCTACTTCGGTGAAGGGGGCGAGAAGAATGTATTCAGTTATGAAATAAAAAACGTATACGATGGGAGAAAAGATTAAATTCTGTATTAATAAGACGCGACGACGGTAAAGGAATTAATTCACGAAATCCCTCTGTTCTCGCTTCACGTGAGATCGGATGGTGAATCTTCGGCGGATGGAAACGGTTACGCCTTTCCCGAGTTCTCGCTGACTTTACCGATGTCATTGCGAAACGGGATATAAATAACGAAGAACGAGGTCTACAAACTGAGCTCGTTCTAATTTCCGTCGGCAAGCGAGGATCCAGATCCGCTCCGCTAGAACTAATTAAAGAATATAAACGGATTAAAAAACAGAGAGAGATGTCGCGGTCGGCCGCCAGGATGCTGCGCCACCTGGAGGACCCTTTCCTCCCCCGCACTTTTGACTTCGGCCCCTCTAGAACTCTCCAGCTTTTAGAAGTGGGGAGGAAACAGATCTCGCAAGAAACCGGCGGGCAGAAGTGAAGGGTGCTGAAGAAGCTTTGTGAGGGTAGTTCGCTATATCGAGCCCTTAAACAGTCATTTTTACCATAATAAAAGCGAGCGGGCGATAACCGAACTGGCTTCAGAAAAGATCAACGGTAAACGAGTCGCTTAACTCTCCGGGCGTCATAGGATACTGAGATCTTGTCACCAGTGGATAATCTGAAATCAGAATAGACGTTGGCGGTAAGGAATGTTTGTCAAAAATCGAACAGTCTTTGATTGATTCCGTCGATTTCAAATCAGCAGAATGAAAAAAAAATGGTAACGGAAGATTCCTAATGCTACGTCATGCGTCCGAGTTAACAGGATTTTGGGGTAATGTTTTAAATAAAATATCCAGATTTATGCTGGACTTGGAAACAAATTTATATTATTCTAAGAAATGTAACATTTATTAGTTCTGCTGTACTCCAAACTATGCTATTCCGTTTTGGCCGCGCCGACTTCAGTCTGGTATAGTACAGTGGTAGGGGGCAGAAAGCAACTCCATCTGGATATGACGTCAGCTTTCGAGAAATGTCTTATCCACCTGGTGGTTGGTAGCAGCACTAATCAACAGAGTAGAATAGTTGGTTCCCCCCAGTTTGAATGAAACTATGAAGGAATTTAAGGGGTGGGGGAATCAACCGGATGTTATAAACCACAGCGGCATTAACCCCTTGAGGTCAAACGTGTTAGAAAATACTCTTGAAATTGGTGACAACTGAAGATAACGCTCGCTTCAGTGGATTTTGAGACAAGGCGGCATGACCTCAGTGACCTCTTTCAGTATGATGGCGTATTTCATTTGAATCTGAAGAAATGTCTGTTTTCGACCTTACTTTTTAAAAGAGGCTCCTGCTCCCCATTTTTCCCTCGCCCTATCTCAAAGTACTCTCTCTTTTACCGGAAAAAAAAAAAGAATAATTCTGTGGTGCACAAAAACATCTCAAAAATGTCTTTATATAATAATTATATATATATATATATTTTTTTTTGCGAACGTACAAAGGAAGAAGTAAACGAAGCCCGAAGCAGTTCCACGCGGTATCGTTCGATGTGCTTGACCATTATTTCCTTCCTCACTTTCACTTTTTTTGTAATTACATCAGAGCAGAGTTCTGAACAATGTCGCCCTTTAGCAACTCACAAAGTCTTAACAAGTACATTTCTAAAAAACGTTTCCTTCAGAGTGCGGTGAACAGGTTTCTTTCGCTAAAGGAAAAGAGAGATTTCGTTGATTTTACGTCATTTCTCGAATTCTCGTTTTGCTTCAGTTTTCATTAAATACCGTAGAACTTTGATACTTTTAGAAACCTGCTATTCTTTTCTTTCGAAGCATTCTTTGATCTAGCCTTTAATGCCTTATATCTCTTTTTTTTTCTTAATAAAACTCCTAGAGTTATATTTAAAAGAATTATATTTTTAAAACAGTTTTTCGTAGAAATTGCTTGATAATGAAGTTGGATGAATGTCTTTCGCTATCAGCAACTGGAAGGATACTTTTGCTCGCCTAAAGTGAAGGGAAACAAAGGTAAACAATTATCTAATTCTCATTAATAATGTCAGTTCCTCAAGGATTTTAATAGTGTTTCAAGGGAGATTTGCTACCCCCCTAATCCAATTTTCTGCGGAGCAGATATATCGATGAGTCTGATCACTTGTCACCTTTATTAGGGAGCAAGCGCACCGTTTTTTGAAGGAGAGGTTTTGATGTTTCCCTATTGTCTTTTAGACGAGCTCGGCAAGGCGTATCTCATCCTGAAAGTCTTTGGACGCATTGGAAGACTTGAAGAGTTTGATGATCTAGTAATATTACCGACAGGAAGACGGGTAAATGGCCGGCTGTGCGCTCTTTTGTCCGAGAGACGACAAACTGACATCAAAAAGAAATGGAGAGTAAAATGACGGTTCCCATCTGCTGATTTTAAAACCATGAATACAGGTAACTTCATCAGCGAAACTTGCTCCTTGTAGGGATCTTGGATATAGGATATTACTTAATTCTCTTTGCGAATAGTTTGTTTTATAAAAATGTATCCAGTTATGTTTGGATAGCGATAGTAATAATGCGGGTGCGAAGTGGATAGTCTGAGTTCGAATCCTGGTCGCAACCGATACCATTTGGCACATTTTTGGCCACGTTTTTATTTCCCTTTCTTCTTCCCCAGTGGCTCCTCATGAATTACCCTTGTTTTGACTTATAAAAACGAATACATTATCAGCGTGTCCAGAAGGAACCCCCCAACATTGTTTTCCAACTGAAAATAGGCTAATACAGTTATATATTTCCTCGTTCACACCTGACTGTTAAATACCAAAACCTGGATAGGTTCTGTCTAAAAGAAAAAAAATAAATCAGCAAATGAATGGGTTGAAAGGATGTGTGGGCCAGATCGGTTAGGCCAGACGTGTCACCTCAGCACAATAAATATCGTCAGTGAATACTATTAAAAACAAAGCCCCGTCTGTCGCTGAAAGGTAATCTTGTAAATAAGGATATATTGCCCTGACTGTCCGGCATTTGGAATAGTTTATCTTTATGATGGAGGGGATATTACTCCGATTACTCTCATTAGTTATTAGGTGGGGACGAATAATTAACGATGGCAAGCCGTGGTTTTGAATAGAGTATTTAAAAAAAGGATAGAAAATGTGCAACTTTGATCGTTCTGTTAGTTATGAAGTTAGAATGCAAGAGAGGAGACAGATCTTCGAGTTTCTGTAAAATTCAAACGAGTCACTCAGAAAATGGCCATCAATCAGAATCGGTAGTTTTACATTTTGGCGATGAGAACCAATAATTACGTGCACGTTTTAGCATTTAAATACCACTAAATCCTTTTGAAATGAGATTAGGTGGAAATCTAGATTTTTGGATCAGGCTGGATCTAACCCCCCCCCCAACACACACAAACTATTGTAGCCTGAGGACCATTCCTGCCAACGAAGTCAAGCTTAACGAAAGTTATCCTCCTATAAACCAGCAGTTCTCCACAGGAACTTCCCGAGCAGGAACAACCCATAATTTTATAACAACAGTGGTTGTTAAAGACCCGAGAAGTGCGCAGGGAATACCTTAGTCAAGCCGCCAACAGCCAGAAGCGTTTTGTGTGTAAGTGTTACATATGGTCTCCACTACTTCACTGATGTGTGTATACCGGTGACTGCTTGTTTCCCACAGGGTTCAGTAAGGGTTAAAAAAAGAAAAAAAACCCCGCAAAGTCACGGAACTAATCTCCGATTCACGAAAGAGCTGATATATCAGTGTAGAATAGTGATTGAAAAAACGCATCTCGGAGAATTGGATCACACCGAACGCTGCGGCTTTAAGAAGGCCGCCAATGGAACTCAGCGGTTGTTTGTGTAAGACCGGGTCAGCGAGCGAGACTCGCGACAAACCTGGCGTGATCGTGATATGAAGGCTGCTGGACTTTTGCAAGATGACGCTTTCCCACCTTTCTTGTATCGTGTCGATGTGAACTGTTGTTCATGAGCTGGAATGAAGGGGTGGTGCCTTACTATGAATATCGACAATTTAACGCTGATTATATATCCTTCCTTCTAATAGCCGTGATGCTTCCCCAAATCATAATAATGGTACTGTCGTACTTGGCAATGGTGGCGTTGCCATGGTGCTGAATGGGTTGCGGTGTGGTTCTGTATATCTCTAACTTTCAACATCCTATTTACCCTCAGTGACAAATTCTATCAAAAACTGAATTGGAGACTGTCCATGCTATCGATTCTGAATGCATTTCAAATATTGATATTCGAGTATACTGTCTGTATTTATCAACTTTTTAGTGAATAAAATTTTAATAAAAATTTTGGAATTTGGTTAGTGGCGGTGTTTAGATATGATTGCCTGATCGAGTGGTTTTCCGGTTGTGTCAGTCATGATACACGGTAAGGTGAGCATCGAATGACGGAGGTAAATCGCTTTATTCTAGGACACCGTGAAGGGAATCTCCGACACAAATTCCCCACACGCCCGGCTCGCGGTAAAATCTGTAGGCTCGTCTTGTGGAATGTGCAAACACATCAAATAAACACGTTAATGATTCCCCTGGCATCACAGCAGCCAAAAGACTTAGCGACGGTGGCTTTGTTTGATTAAGATCCCTGAGGTACACACAGTGTCCACTCGAATGCATTTTACTTCTGTCCGTGTTGGACTCCTGACGATCTCTCCCAAAGGTAGATTTAAAGGCCTCTGCCATTGGCCACCATTACACCGAGAAAACTTTACAGTTCGTACTTTCCAGACGGCAGATAACTTACCGTCTGACATGGAAATAATTTTAACCGAGTAGATAAAGGAGAAACTAATGGTGGGCGGTTATTCCTACGATTTTTATAGAATAGGTGGCGACAAAGTACAGAAGTTTCGGCGTTGTGAAGAACGAGGGAGGGGCAAAGCGAGAATCGCCACAGATGATAAGAATGTGAGGCTGAAATTTGCTATCATTCCTATGATGCTTCGGATGCAGAGGCGGAGGCATTGAAAGCAGTAACAAAAACGAAGGGCGGTCTGGAACCTACGACCCAAGTCATTCACGAGTGCACAATTAGTTCTTCACAAGCTGTCAATTTTGTAGCAATGATAAAAATGGTGAGGAAGCAAAGAAATGAAGTTGATGCAATTCCTCTGCACCCAGATAATCTTGAACTCTTGTGATACTGGAAAACTACAAGACCTATGCACCATGGCAGGGTGTAATTGGAAACTCTTTTATTGCTGCCAATGGCCCCAGTCCACACAGGATACTACATTTTGGCAGATAACAGACTCTACTTATATCAGAGGAGTCGAAAACCTGGTATATCGACAGAACATTTCTATCTGCACTACTATTATTATCACATACATCATACTTGGAGAAAGATTTGGTGGAGTTCACCCAGTATATTATGCATTGCTGCCTAACAAGCAAAGGAGTACAAATGAAAGACTCTTCCAATTTATTAAACAGCTGAACCTGAAGTTTCCCCAGAATCTGTTTTGTGTGATTTTGAAAATGCAGCATTTACTGCAATGAAGGTTACCTTTCCTGATGTGCATCTCAACAGATGCTTTTTTCATCTGAATCAAAAATATGAAAAAGCATTTATGTGAATTGCAGCGACCCACAGGAATAATGATGCTGATTTTACATCGCGGACTTGGACGATGCCGTAGACAGATTGGTGGAAGAACTTTAGCTACAGCTCGCTTGGTTTGAAGATTATTATGTGGGCTGCCGAGCTCACCATGGAAATGGAAGACATCCAGCAATGTTTCCTCCAGAAATGGGGTCACTGTACAACAGGGTCCTCATCAGAAAAGACAGGACCAACAACCACGTAGAGGCTGCGCATCCAACGATACAGGCCGAATTGGGAATGATACCCCGACAAATGGAAAGTCATAGTTGACCTCCGTAAAGTGCATCATGGGCGCCATATGTAATACGAACAATCATTGGCAGGTAACCAGCCACCACAAGAATTGGGAAAATATCATCACGCCTATGAGCGGATATTTAAAATAACAGATTATGACAGATCTTCGAGGATTATAAAACAATTACATTATCAAGTAACATTCGTGACTTAGATCTACTATGTTACATTATTGTACTGACTTAATTGTGTAAAATTAATTTTAAAATAAAAATAAATTCTGTCACTTTGAAATTAATTTTAAATAGTTAAATTCAAATATATTTCCAGTATCTTTAAAGAGTTTCCAAAAGCGTCGCTAGGAACCGGTCACTACAAGTATCGTGCATAGTGACCCCTGGCGGCGAGTTGTCTTCGTGGGGAACCGGCTTCGGCCGATATCCTAGACCTTGGGGCGCGAGATTGCAGCGGTGCCTCCATTTCTATGTTAGACTTCCGGAGGGGGGAGGCTGAGTTGGAATCGAAGATGGAATTAGTTCAGTTTTTTTCATAAGACGATAAAAGCGGAGCGGGCTGCTAACAGTTTTTGATTGAGGTCTTCCCTTTACTCGGTCCACCACCCCCCCAAAAAAAGGAAAATAAAATAGAAGTGTTTTATACTTTCAGCGACAAGTGTAATTAATTCATCTCTCGTAAGTAAAGGAATCGCTTCAGGTATTTTCGAAAGCCTCATGAGATCGTAATAAATTAGGCTCAAGAGTTTTTAATACAGTTTTTCCCGGGCTATTCCACAGTCTCTGTAACATACAGTAGCATTGTTGGGGCTTGAGAGTACAGACAAAATCGCGTGTCACTTTTTCTATCTAAATAACTTATTTGGGATAAATTGATTTTAATTTGCCACGATACATGCAAATATTGACATTGAACCTTGTTTTCAACAATATGTAGATTAATTAAAAATAAAATCTGTTTGTTCTTTTTATATTTTTACAGTAGTTGCAAAATCTTTAAAAATACCTAAGTTGGTAATCAACCGAACATTTAACGAGAAAAAAAATATGCGAGCTCGTGCTCAGTGAATCACCTTTAAAAATAACAGGAAATTGCAAGCGATGCTTCTGAAGAAAGTAAAATAAATTTTCGGACTAACCGACTCGTGCTTATAATTCTTGAGAATCTATTGAAGACCATTTATGTCATGGAAAACATTTCTGTAAACAAACGACCGTCATTTCCAGCGGTGAAGAATTTAGAAATCACCTCCGTGTGCACCAATTCTTCTTGGTAGAACTTGCCAATAACAGGTGACTCAGACAACAAAGAAACAATAGTTGTTTTGTTTTCTTAAATAATAATATTTTTTTTAAAAAAAAAATTGAACAAAAAATACATATTCTTTTAGTAAACTCTGACGGAACAAAAACCTTTGAGGCCGTCTACTGGTTAACACCGGCGTCAGCAATTTGTATTAAGGCGATACAGCGGATCTAATATCAGTCGTCCACGCGAACGGTCATAGGTTCGGTCTTCGATGGCTAAGCGAATTTCCCTTCCTTGGTTTCCTGGTTTTCGTCATTCTAGACTACTTCCTCGCTGCAGCTATTTCCCCCAGTCTGCACTGAACAATATTGCTCAGATAACGCACCTGATTGTCGTGACAACTGTTACAAGGTTAGCCGCATCACCAACAATACGTTTGGCCATCGAACCCCATAAGCATCTCAGGATGAGGCGAAAAGTTCCCCCCTCCCACCAATATTTGCCCATATCTGTTCCGTACATGGTTGGCGTCAGTAAACAAAAACTGGTACAGTCGGTAGAGGTGGACTCCGGACAATGTTCGTCGCTCAGCAACCTAAAAGATCCCACAAGTTTCTGTTTTCATATTAAACATCGCGCCTTTCGTCAGTCAGCGGGAAAAAAACAGGTAAGATGAGTTTTCTTGGTTCGTTAATAAGCCAAGCAGACTGTTGTTCATGGCGGCCATTGCGTCTGTGTCGTTACCTTCCATTCTCTTTCTCCCACCGTCAGATTCCTTACGCCAAAAACAGAAATTCCTTCCAAGACTGCTTGAAAAGCATAGCGACATCTTTACACAAAATAAACGAGTTTCATTTAAAAAAAAAATTAGCACCAATTGATTAAAGCAGACGACAGTATTTTCCCGCTCAAGAACAACACCGCAGACGATTCGGTAGAATACTTGTCCGTCTTTCACAAGACTTTCTTTTGTAATTAGTGAAGATAGTAATACTAAAGGAAGCCGTTATTAATATATTTGTAAGGAGTTTTTTTTTACACCAGTATAAATCACAAAAGAAATAGAAAAATCGAGCGACTTATACACAAAAATCTAGTGACACCACGTGACCCCTTCACGTGGGCCAAAACAGAGCTGAAGAATTTAAAACAAATAAGGAATACATTTATATTATTATTCAACTGAAAATAGATACAATAAGAAGACGTACATTCAACAGCATTTTACTTATTCATTTATATCTTTAATTGTTCACGATAACGACTTTCATCTTTATTCGTTTGTCCTACCCTTTCCTCTTTTTAAGCTCGGCCGTTGAACTCTGACCCTGACATCTCGCCGCACCTGCCTAACTCGCTGCTACTGTAACCCAGAATCCGACTCCATCCATCTACCGAAACCACCGGGAATAACGCGCGGCTTCCTACCTGCACAAAGAAACCTAACGAGTTTTCCGACCGGTTTTCCTTCTGTCGCGTTTACCATTCTCCGCTGTCTTTGGTTTTTACCCGGTTTAATTAAACCGGTAATTTCAGAAGAGGCTGTCAGTAAAGGACTGAGGTATTCCCAGAAATCGCCTGAAATTAACCCATACCACATTCGGTTGCCAGCGATTTAATCTCATACTCCCTCGGGTCTTTCTTGTACTTGTGGTCACGCTCGCTTTACGCTGAAAAACAGGTTGCAGGTATAATTAGAACTAACTTTCAGATCTCGCAAACTCATATAAAGAATGTGGTCACGCGATCATAATGCTGCACCTTGTTCAATAAGTTCACAGCTCTCGTTATCTCTTTTTTAGCAGATTGCAAACTTTGGAAGTTTGGCGTATGTTCGTCTAGTTCGTGCTGATATCGCCCAAAGCGGTAAGTAGGTCGTGCAGCGCCATCTGGAGGGCAGATCGTTTTTTCTGGCGGTATTAAAAACTCCGAAAAATTGGGACGGATTAAACCACGAGGAGGGTCGTGCAGCGCCATCTGGAGGGCAGATCGTTTTTTCTGGCGGTATTAAAAACTCCGAAAAATTGGGGACGGATTAAAACACGAGGAGGGTCGTGCAGCGCCATCTGGAGGGCAGATCGTTTTTCTGGCGGTATTAAAAACTCCGAAAAATTGGGACGGATTAAACCACGAGGAGGGTCGTGCAGCGCCATCTGGAGGGCAGATCGTTTTTTCTGGCGGTATTAAAAACTCCAAAAAATTGGGGGACGGATTAAACCACGAGGAGGGTCGTGCAGCGCCATCTGGAGGGCAGATCGTTTTTTTCTGGCGGTATTAAAAACTCCAAAAAATTGGGACGGATTAAACCACGAGGAGGGTCGTGCAGCGCCATCTGGAGGGCAGATCGTTTTTTGACGGTATTAAAAACTCCAAAAAATTGGGACGGATTAAACCACGAGGAGGGTCGTGCAGCGCCATCTGGAGGGCAGATCGTTTTTTTCTGGCGGTATTAAAAACTCCAAAAAATTGGGACGGATTAAACCACGAGGAGGGTCGTGCAGCGCCATCTGGAGGGCAGATCGTTTTTTCTGGCGGTATTAAAAACTCCGAAAAATTGGGACGGATTAAACCACGAGGAGGGTCGTGCAGCGCCATCTGGAGGGCAGATCGTTTTTTCTGGCGGTATTAAAAACTCCAAAAATTGGGACGGATTAAACCACGAGGAGGGTCGTGCAGCGCCATCTGGAGGCAGATCGTTTTTTCTGGCGGTATTAAAAACTCCAAAAAATTGGGACGGATTAAACCACGAGGAGGGTCGTGCAGCGCCATCTGGAGGGCAGATCGTGTTTTCTGGCGGTATTAAAAACTCCGAAAAATTGGGACGGATTAAACCACGAGGAGGGTCGTGCAGCGCCATCTGGAGGGCAGATCGTTTTTTCTGGCGGTATTAAAAACTCCAAAAAATTGGGACGGATTAAACCACGAGGAGGGTCGTGCAGCGCCATCTGGAGGGCAGATCGTTTTTTCTGGCGGTATTAAAAACTCCAAAAAATTGGGACGGATTAAACCACGAGGAGGGTCGTGCAGCGCCATCTGGAGGGCAGATCGTTTTTTCTGGCGGTATTAAAAACTCCAAAAAATTGGGACGGATTAAACCACGAGGAGGGTCGTGCAGCGCCATCTGGAGGGCAGATCGTGTTTTCTGGCGGTATTAAAAACTCCGAAAAATTGGGACGGATTAAAACCACGAGGAGGGTCGTGCAGCGCCATCTGGAGGGCAGATCGTTTTTTCTGGCGGTATTAAAAACTCCAAAAAATTGGGACGGATTAAACCACGAGGAGGGTCGTGCAGCGCCATCTGGAGGGCAGATCGTGTTTTCTGGCGGTATTAAAAACTCCGAAAAAATTGGGACGGATTAAACCACGAGGAGGGTCGTGCAGCGCCATCTGGAGGGCAGATGAAGAAAAACAAACCGAGCCGGATAAATTTTACGGTTTTAATAATTATACGATTGTTATTTGCCTTTTTCTTCATATTAATAACAGAAAATAAACAATTTGTAAAATCTCGCTCTAGGCCGGTGCATCGTTTACAACCAGACGAATAGATGGCGCAGTGACTTTTAGAAGCGAGTGAGCGGACCGCATCTCGACAGAATCGTGGTGTAAAAGCCGAACTGACGACGACGTCTAGGGATTTTCAGAGAGAACTGCGCGCATGCACATTCGAAACCGCTCACATGGCTGGTCCGTTGTTGACTGAGGTAAACAGGGAGGGGGAACCCCCCCCAAAAAATGCGAATTCGACGATGATAGGGGAGACAGAAACCACATCTTTCTCAGTCTTCTGTGCGCTGATCTCTGGTGAATGGCGATACTGCAGGCTAACAACTTCTGTATAATAGCCATGCTGCTGCGTACATCTCGAAATAATGTTTTAAAGTCGCTGCTATTATTGTTCTTTCATGTTTTTACTTAATCACGTTCTTTCTCTGTTTTGCGCCATCCTGAAAGAACATTCCGCGAGTCGTACAATTTAATTCATACTGTAAGTTTAAATGACCCATAACGACTCTAGAAGTTTCCAAATTTCAGGTCGGATGTTGCGAAAGCACGCACGTGGGACCCAAGTCGTGGAAACGGAAGGCATCCAAGAAAACAGGATCTATGGCACTCCAGCTTCTAATGCTTCAAGATATTTTTGTCTTGTTACTTTGCACCCGAAGCTACGTCATCTTCCGTAATTGCCTAATAATGGTTCAAAGCAAAGACTATGCAGTATTATATCCGCCGAGCTCCACTGCAGGAAAGTTGTACCAGCTGAAAGAGGCAGCGATTCCTTTTGGCCGATACTGAATAATTTGCTCCTCTATTTCATGGAACGTACACAATATTGGAGATGAAACTGGCGATCATAATTCAGGAACCTCCTATGAAATATCCCCAGACACTATCAATTTAATAATTTAGAGTATGCACATCTATATTTGAAACGCATGCATAAAAAGTGCTATACATTCATATTGGAACTTCGATCGCACAAGACTTCTCCTACAAAGATACCTCTTCTTACCGCACGCCTGTTTACATATTTCTGGCATCAGAGCAATTAATTCCTCCAGTTATTGAGAAGGCCGTGTAATTCTATCCTTTTGTTAAGTCATTCCAATTGGCGAAACATTAGCTCTCCACACATCCGTGACCATTTCAATCACTTCACCCCAGGAAGGTAATTACAGTTGGTTCCTTTCTCTTCTTTTCCAGCACGAGCCGTATGAATGCTGAAAATTCCATCTACCTCAATTAACTCCTCATTTTGAGAACCACCGAAACAAACTCATTGTTTAAAATCTAACTTTTTGGGTGTCCAGCTGAATGCACCACAACTTTCACCGAACTTTCCGCCATCCCCTTTTCCCAGGTGTAGTCTCTCCTCTTTGTGCCAAGGGTTTCGAATCGGCTCACATTTGACCATAATACATTATCGGAACATGCCATCTAGCTAGATGCTCCATTCCAAAATCGATATTCCTTTATTTCTAGACATAAGAAGGGAAGGATAAACGCAGCTGCCCAGTCAATCAAGCCAACCTTTTGTTTCTTTGATGGTCGTTTTGAACATGGAGATGAGTGCAGTGGAAATGTGTTCAGCTGATAAAGAAGCAATTCTCTACAATTGTTCCGTCCTCTCCCTCTTCCATGTCTATTTTCTTCTGCCCACGTGGTTGCTTTCCTAAAAATCGCACCGCTACTCTTCTAGAGTTAGCGCAAAGTTTAACCCTATATTCTGTTCTGTATAAGAATAGTTGATGCTATTATAACAACTTCATTATTAAGCCCCCCCCCGCCCATTATATTCCTTTGTAACAACTTTATTTAGGTTGGGCAGGTGCAAGCTTCAATCTACCCCCTTATATCCCGATTTCCTTGCTCAAATGTGTCGACAAGGTGACGTTAGGTCTTCGTGAGAAGGGCAAACACGAGGTGACACGACTGACGCTCGTAGTGTTAAGAAGTAAAATAAAGTTTGCGTGGTCGCGAATTGCAAAACTGCTCAATTCTGACTGTCACTGGATAATCCCGGATAACAGAGCCAAACGGGATTTAAC
This sequence comes from Nautilus pompilius, assembly GCA_018389105.1. Classification (NCBI taxonomy): domain Eukaryota; kingdom Metazoa; phylum Mollusca; class Cephalopoda; order Nautilida; family Nautilidae; genus Nautilus; species Nautilus pompilius. The sequence goes on from JACATO010002737.1 coordinate 904,814, forward strand.
GGATCAGCATTCTTGTGGGTGATTAGTGTTGACGCGCGGAAAGTAAAGAGGGCCAATCTGCGGACCCGAGTTTTAGAATCAGCGGTACCGTTTTAATAAGGGACAAGAACATTTGGTTTCCAGGCCGGCTGGAATCCATTTAAGAGAGATAAGACTCGCCATCGGTCATGACTGCTTTGAGAGATGGAGAGACAGAGGGAAATGATCACGAGATTGGGAAAGGAAAACAAAAAAAAGAATATAAAAGGGTCCGTCTGGTTATCGTCCCTGATTTACTGAAGTTGTTACGAAACAACAACAACAACAACAACAAACAAAGCCAATGCGATGACGACTGAAGCCCTCGCGCGGATTCTGGGGGACGACGACCCTTGCTATCCGTGCATCTATTTTGCTGATCACGAGACCGTTGGAAATAGGAGTAAAAGGATTGCCTTCTCCTCTGCTTCTGAAACGGTCGGTACAGATAACGCCAAAGGCATCTATTACCTTGTCTCTCCGATAATTGTCTACGAGCCGCGCGATCCGTCGGGTGTAGTTAAAGCACCCGGTGCTTTAACTTAATTACCCTGACGTTCCACATTATATTAGAAAACTTCACCTTTAATGAAGCCATTTTCATCAAAAGTCATCCGCACTTTCCCGTGGTTGGCTGCGGCTATGCAGGAAACAAATGGTTAAGTCTGTATACAAGGTACATTATTCCGACGTTTGTTGATAATAGCAACAGGAAATCATATATTAAATAATAGATAAACTTAAAATATGCGCGAGAACGCGAAAGACTAAACTGTTTTTTTTCTTTATTTATTTATTAGCAATAAACTACCTTATAATTTTTATTTTAAGTTGCCACGTTGTACCACTGCATGAATAGTTGTTGTGAATTCTTTTACAAAAACAAATCAAAACATAAGTAGTCAGTAGCTGATCTTTCAGTCTTCTTTTGTGACCTTCCGGTGGATTCAAACAAGAGTGATAAAAGTCCTTACTTACTATTAGCAAATATACTGAGATAATTGAAACATTTTCTTATGGCTTATCTAGAAAATTTCCCGTGAATTAATCTTCTGACGAATTCTTGAGAAAAAAGCAGAAGACCGCGCTAAAAGCTCGACTGCAAGAAGCTGAAGAGCAGATGACTTTCCAGCATACTGACAAAGTTGTCGGTAAAAAAAAATCCGTAGGCGAGTTTTCGTAGCCTGTCCAAACAAGTGATCAATCTTCCGTTCGGGCCGAGAACAATAAGATATTCGGTTTTCTATGTGGAGCATTCCATTTTCTTTCCGGGTTCCGTGTCGGTGTTTTGGTCGACCTACCGCAGAATACAATCGCTGGGCATCCACTGTATCGAGCTTTTGCATCGACACAGCTTTACCCTCTAGGCTTCCGGAAATCCGACACTGTCGTTTGCCGTCATTTCTCCTCCATTATCTAAAATATCCTCTCGTTTGTTACCATTCTTTCCATCTCTTGCTGGCATGCCTTATCTTTCTGCTAATATCTATAAGTTTTCTATAATCACTTCTTTTTGAGATTCCGGATTTTTCAATCAATCGTTGGTCTGAATATTACGGGAGCAAAAATCACAACTCCTTATACCATTTATAGTTTTGAAAACAAAAATTGTACGAACGAAACAAAGGAAACTATCCAAATTTCAATATAAATTTTTTTCAGAGGAAATCCTTTTGTCACTTTTATCCCAAACCCAGATATAATAATGGAAAAAAAAGCCCAAAGAATCTACCTAATTGTGACGTAATTATGGCGTCACTGTCTTGGCCTTGATGGCGTCAAATCGGGTAAAAATATATCTCCACCTGCTCTTAGATCTATCACTTATTAATAGCAAACCTTAGATCCGTCACAATGTTTCATGCAAACAATGCAGTTAGATCAACAAATTATAAGATGTGCAATTTTAAATTTATTTTAATGTTCCAGTGTACCACTATAGCAAAGTCTAATTTTAAAGCTCACAAGTAAATAAATAGATAAATTAAAGAAATGTTGAGTTTTAAAATAAATTTGTTTTCATTATTTTTATTTTTTTACATTTGTATTACCGTTCAAAAGTTTTGGGAGCAAAAAATTGTTTACAGGAAAAACGAAATAAGACAGATTTTGTTTTTAATATCTTTTAGCAATTACGAAATTCAACGCAAACAGGTGTTTGATTTATCAAAATGGCCGACTTGGCTCTTTATTACGGCTTTCCAGATTTGTGGAATTTTTGGAAATGATTTACTAAATAATTAAGTTAAACGGAAAACCCAACACCAGGGATCTATTGTAATAGCCGTACCTCTACTCTGCTCTGACATCATTGATTTAGAACTTTTATCGATTTCAATTCACGCCAACACCATGGTGAGTGAACACCTTGCTGTTCCTCGCTCTCAGTGGAGTCTTTGCTTAATATAAAGATGCTCAGGTTCTTAGTCTTGATGGAAGAAGGAACATCCATCAATAATTTGCATAGTGGAGGGTACAGCATATCTTTGGTGAATATTGCGATAGTCTTCTTCATTCATAGTTAATTCATTTCTGTAAATACCCCAGAGTGTATTTACGTATGTATATTTTACTTAAAAAGATACACAGGTCCAGTAAGCGATCGTCCACCTGTTTCTAACAAAAGATCTCAAACTTTCAATTAACCTGACAACAATTTCCCATTCTTCATTTTCTCTGTCCAATGCATATAATTTTGTCTATTTGAATCTTTTAGTGGATTTTTTTTACAACTATCCAGCTTTTTAACTGGACACGTATTTATTGTAAAAGCCGTATGACTTCTGTAGCTGTAAACTATCCATTCTGCTTATATATTGCCACGCCATTCTTTCGTTTGTTTCTGTCATAGTCTACTCCACTTCCCGTCTTCTTAATGCATAATGACTCCCTCTTTTGGATATCTTAAGTCCTTCAGTAATTTCTCCTCCAGTGGCAGGACTAGTTTGCTTATACTTATGCCAGCCAACTTACTGTATCGAGTAATCAAAGCTCTAGAAGCTTACTCTTAACCGTATGGTCTAGTCAGATAGCAGTGTAGCAGATAGAGGGTTGTTATTTTAATAAACTCAAAATTTAAATTAAAACGAGCAGTTAACTGTTTTGTACGTGAATTGTGCATTCGTGTAATACAAGAGCTGCTCCATTATTGTAAGAACGACGCCGCTCTGCTCATATGTAAGATGGCTTCTGTCATTTTGAAAATACCCACTCCTATTGGATACCCTTCCTGGAGATCATCTTTGTATAGGATACGAACTTTGATAGTTACAACAGAGTGAGCCCCGCTAGTTTTAAGCCAGCTTTCGTCTTCTGAACTTCAACTGTAGCACTGGGAACAACCAGAAACCCCAAGATCGAGGGAATAGGAATAGTGCGCTGAGACATCCAAATTTTGGGGGATTCGGCCACAGCACAGGTGCCGTGATGAAGATGCTGTATTCTGCAGCACTCTCAGCCACTTCTCAAAGATTGCTTAGCGCAGATTTTCTTGATGAACCGATTATTCAGCCCAGCCGCCGACTTGCTCTGTGACATACAGAAGACAACAGAAACTTGTAGAGCACTACAATTAGTGGAAAAGAAGGCCGTTAGCTGACTGATTTTTTTTTTCCGAAGAAGAAACCATGTAACAAATTATCCGTGTAGGATTAAGCTGGCAGGGCCGTTATAATCGATAAATAATTTCTGATTTCCTGCGCCTAAAATTGTTCACCGTGAAACACAGGAAGAAATTATTCAATAATAGCACAAAAGCCATTGTCAAAAAAAGAAACGTGAAATTAGTTTTTATTTTAAAATAGCTTAAAATTTTTATATAAAATCCCCCCCTTGTAAACTCACCCTGTATATTAATATCCACTACTTCAATTCGATAATTTTGAGATATCGTCAGTTTTCGCAGCTTCAGAAAACATCTGCGTGCGCAGCATGTCGTCTTAGAGATTCTGTTTCCGCAGAAGCCCGAGCAGATTTTTGGCAGTCACAGACAACTGCCCAGAACAGTAAATCATCGGTTTTGGTTTTAAGGCTATTTTTTCCACGTGATCATTTTCTAATTTTCAGATCGAGATGCTAGCCGTAAAATCAGTGGGCATCTCAAAGGCGTCGTGTCTGTAAAATCTTCTTGGCTAACAAATTATACACGGAACTGAACAACATAGCAAAGCAAAGAAAAAATAATAAAAAAATAATTTTAAATTAGTTTTATTCTTAGTTACCAAATGTCCGCAGCATATTTTAAAATCTAATGTCTCGCTACTGGTCTCACACGGCTTGTACTTGATGTCACGCAATTCCCATTTTCTTGATTCTTGGAAGAGTTTAGAAAGTGATGTCAAAACCAGATGGATATGCACACTGTGGAAAAACAATACATTGCTCTTCTATTTAGAGCTTGAAATCTTTTATACGAAGAAACAGAAGGTAAACAAGATTAGAAGGTCCAAAGGAAAGGGTCTGATGTTTTAAAACTATTAACATCATTTGTAGTCCAGAAGAACGAAATATCCAATAATCTAGAATAATAATAATCTGTTGGGTAAAAGTTACTGATCTTCCAGAAAAATATGATCGTCAATAAAAATATGGTTCTGTGAAAAAAAAAAAGAATTTTTTGCCGAATCTCTCTCCACCAGTGGTGCAAAGAGAGAGTGGTCAAAACCTCGTTAAAAACCGTGGAACAGAATTCTTCAAAAAGTCTGCGGATTCTTTCTTAAGTTAATCAGAGTTCTTCATACGGACCGGTATATTCTCCACAATGCCTGCCGGTTTCTCAAGCAGAGAGAGATACATTGGAAAAAAGTTTTTGTTTGTTTTTCTTTTAAAATCCACTTTGTCAGATGAAATGGATAATTGATTGAGTAGAAATAATTAATTTCGGTGTTTTCAAAGCAAAGTTTGCGATATATTGGTAATAATCTCCTGCAGCCATCAGAAGATGGCAGGCGAAAGCCAAACGAAGAAAAATATACAGATTACAGAATTGTTTTCTGAAATGATTGAATTCAACATTTTAAATCTACAAATAAATGAACACCTCAAAATACTAAAATAGTAGCTCAAAGAAACCTTTGAATAATTTCAAAATGTACTGTGGCGCAGTGTTTTTTAATCCAATAGAAGATTAATTTGAAACTTGGAGAAGCAGTTCGTTTTATTATTATTTATGAACAGAATTAATATTTATCCTTTAATCAAACACTGTTGATAAGACACGTGTCACTTAGGTATCAAACAGTGTTGGTGAGACACGTGTCACTTAGGTGTCAAACACAGTGTTGGTGAAACACGTGTCACTTAGGTGTCAAACATAGTGTTGGTGAGACACGTGTCACTTAGGTGTCAAACACAGTGTTGATGAAACACGTGTCACTTAGGTGTCAAACATAGTGTTGGTGAGACACGTGTCACTTAGGTGTCAAACAGTGTTGGTGAGACACGTGTCACTTAGGTGTCAAACACAGTGTTGATGAGGCAACTCAAAGAGAGTTTCCATTTACTTCCCGCTGTACTGTGAGCGAAAATACTTTTCTGTTTCCTCAATGAGCTGTCTTGAAATTGAAAAAAGTTTTTCAATCTGAAAACAGGAGCGCATGTTGAGCTGCACGTGGCGGCTTTTTTAGAACGTAACCTGAGTTTTTTATTCTGCATTAATAGTGTCCTTATTTTCTGAATAATTTTAATAATTCGTTTTGTTTTCTTGACCAGGAAAAATCTTCTGTTCGCTGGACAAAAACGCAAAATAGCAGCGCCTTCCACATCACTCGTTGAATCACAGCTGCGGTGTGGTGCAACTTAGGTATGTTCAGTGTAGTGTAATGCAGTGTAGTGCAGTGTAGTACAATGTAGTGAAGTGTGAGTGTAGTGCAGTGTACTTAAGTGTAATTTTGTGTAGTGTAATATAGTAAATGTATGTATTACAGTGTAGACCAGTGTAGTGTAATGTAGTGTGGTGCAGTGTAGTACAATGTAGTGAAGTGTGAGTGTAGTGCAGTGTATTGAAGTGTAATTTTGTGTAGTGTAATATAGTAAATGTATGTATTCCAGTGTAGACCAGTGTAGTGTATATTTTGATGCTTTGTGAATATAAAATTGGTATCTGAAGGGCTTTAAACAATGAATTAATCTAGTAATTATAAAGTATATTGTGAGTACTGATCGGGTTTTGGTTGTTTGCATGGATGACTCGGTCGGGGGTTGTAGAAAGGAGCCCTACAGATGTCTACCACAGTAACTCGTACATTCCAGCCCGATACTGTCCTGGAGCAGCCCCTGTACGAAAAACCACAAGCATATGTGGCCTCATAAAAGAACAAAGAGAGCCTCAAGTCAGTACATTTATAGTCTATAGGAGATAAACACAGGTATCGTCCATAATGTTTGCATGGTTTTCGCTTAATATGCAAACTATTCTGATGTTTACCACTTAAAAATGTCCAGTACACAAGATTACCGCAAAAAAAAACCGAAGTTTGGGTTTAAAAAAATTAAATAAAACCTCTAGATATATGCTGTACCATTTCTATTTACTGATTTATCTAAAAGCTTCAGTAAGGCAGTTCCTATCTTATGGTTAACGTACAGCAAGTTCCTAAAAATATTTGCAGATTACAGGTAGTAAACACCTGATGACTTACAGACTCATGCTAGGACTATTCATTTTGTATCATGTATAAGTAATCAGTAATATTGGTCGAATTTGGTGATGCATGGGTTAAAATTTTCTTTCCTATAGACAACTGTAAAAAGAAAGACCTTTATGACATAATGCTTAAAACGTCTTTCTTCGCCTCTTCGAACTGAAATCCAAACTCTCTTACCCAGGGACACATTTTGCAGAGGAGTCTAGGTCGTTGGTGGCAATGCGGCTGAATTATTAATGCAATGTCCAAATCCCCCGAAAAAAAAACACAACTTTAGTAAATAACTCGAATACAGCAAATATTTTCAAAGGTTTGTTTTTTGCTAAAACTATATTGCATCATTTTCTAATTTTCTACTTCATCTTCTTATTGCAGACACTCATCTGGTCTAAGATGTTACAGTAAGCAGAGAGTCGATTGGTTTCAGAAACAGCTTAAATAAACATCTTTAAAAGCTAACCAGAAGGTAAACACATTTTTTTTTTTTGAGAACAAGACTGCATTAGGAAAAGGAAAATTCGGAGCTGTGAACCCGAAGGTCTGGAAACTTAGTTATGATATTTATAGAAGCCTAAACAGAAAATTGTGGACACTCGTGAAAAGTGATAGAAAGACCTTTCTTCCGCGGATGGCGGCAAACGCAGTTTCTGACCAACCAGCATCTGAAGACCGGTAGCAAGTAAAGTTCGATCAGGAACAGAGCCAATTTTTAATTGTGGAATTCCTTTCTGTACAGATCAATACGTTTAAGGTCTGAAGTGATCCAAGATAGTTTCCAGCGTTCTAGATCTGGTTGATCTCATTTGCGCTCCATTGTGCGTCTGTTTTCGTAACCGGAATTTCTATAGAAACTTTCTTTCTCTCTCGACGATCGTCCTCCATTACATTGACCGCGAAGATTTCGGTTTTGGAGCTGCTGACGAGAGTTGTATGTAAGCATCTAAAATCGAACGTGGAATTCCGGTGTATGAGAGGTTCTGGCAACACACCGTCCAGCCCAATAAAGGTTTTTCTCTGAGCTGTCCTAGACGCTATCCGATAGCGTTAAAAACCGAGCAGATCACGTGGTCGGGACCGAGTATATGTCTGATAAAATATCACGTGGAGCTCCGACTGCCTTATCGTCATTTTTCTGAAAAAAAAAAACAAAAAACAAACACAAACTCCCATCATCAACTAGGCGAGTCGGATGCGATATTTGAAGTCGTAAAATCGCAATCATAAAGTTGTTTCAGCATCTCGCATCAACGGACTGAATGCAAAAACTCACGACGTTGCAGACATTACGCGGTGCATTCTGTTGTCTTTTAAATTATATTTCTATAATTCAAATTTTTATGCCATCTTGTCCCAGTGGAGTTCCCCCTGTCACACGGTAGTTCTTGCTTTTAAAACCAAATTCCTAATTAAAACCAATATTTAGGAATAAAAAATGCATTATAATCAGTACAATTTTAAATTAGAAAAAATATTTAAAAATTTAATGTACCAGGCACACAAAAAACCAGCTTCTTTGTGCCTTTTTATTTGATATCACAAACTGCTCCAAAGTATTTATGAGCTAATTTTTTTCTAAAGAGCAGCGGGTTCTCTTATCTAAATAATTCTATGTAGTAACGACTAAGATGAAAACATTTTATTAGCTGAATTAATTTCGTCATTGTAAGATTATAACTTGTAGGCTTCGCTCTGCGTAAAAATTATCCCACTGATTCATTCAACTTAAGGCTGTACTGACAAATTCAGACAAACCTTTAATGGCACCCAGGTATTATAAAGAAACGGGGCATTAGACGTGGTCGTAAATCTTTAGAATGTTTGCATGGGGCCTGGTTCTCTCTGGTGCAGTCAGGGACTGCGTGAACCATACGAATACTAACACGACTGATTAGAGAGGGAGGAAGAGAGAGATATGACGTCATTAAATAGAGAGAGGGATATGACGTCAGTGCAGAAACATGATGTCATTAGAGAGAGATGACGTCATTACATAGAGAGAGGGATATGACGTCAGTGCAGAAACATGATGTCATTAGAGAGAGATGACGTCATTACATAGAGAGAGGGATATGACGTCAGTGCAGAAACATGATGTCATTAGAGAGAGATGACGTCATTACAGAGATATGACGTCATTACATAGAGAGAGGGATATGACGTCAGTGCAGAAACATGATGTCATTAGAGAGATGACGTCATTACATAGAGAGAGGGATATGACGACAGTGCAGAAACGATGTCATTAGAGAGAGATGACGTCATTACATAGAGAGAGGGATATGACGTCAGTGCAGAAACATGATGTCATTAGAGAGAGAGAGAGAGGGAGAGAGAGAGGGAGAGACAGACAGAGAGAGGAAGAGAGATAGATAGAGAGATGACGTTATTACAGAGAGATATATGACGTTAGTGCAGAAACATGATGTCATTAGAGGGAGAGAGAGAGAGAGGGAGACTGATACGTTCTGTAATCGCTATCAGTGAAAGCAGAGTTCACGAGAACGCGCCAATTTTATCAATCGTCAAAGACGGCGCACAAAGGAAGACTTTACTTTGAAGGGAAGTAAGTTTAATCTAGTGGAATCACCACAGTAGTCAGTCAGTCCATCCTCTAATACCATTGCCAAAAATTTTTCTAAAAAATGCCTGGAGACCGTTGATTAATAATTGACTGTAACTTAAAAATTGTTACCACTGTTGTTAATTACCGATGAACAGTCTTTGAAGAGGCCGGTTTTTTTATTATAGGAGTCCATTACAGGCACAAATAAATGGATTCTTGCTTTCGTTTTTGTTCACGGGAGTTTTATAAATATTTGACTCTACATTAGTCTCCTACAACGTGACATTCCACCGCCTCAAGTAGAACGGCATTTTTCTGTAGTGACGCTGCCTCCCTGGTCTCCGGTGTTTCACAAACACATCATTTAAACCGATGCCAGTATAGTCTTAATTCTCAGCTTCTCAGACCGGCGCAGCTCTGATATAAATTCTTTCCTTCTTTTGTTGTTGTTTTCTACTCGAAAATGTTGCATTTTAACCCCAAAATAGCACAAACTTGAAATGAGCCGGGAGAAGGAAGAATTCGCTGTTTTTTTAAAAACTAGTCTCTACTTGAAAATTTACTTATCGACATTTTATTTAGTTGTTTATTTATTGTGGAGGAGAAAGTTAAACGGGAAGTGCACAGTTTGGGTTTTATTGTGCACTCTTCTTTTGGGATATTGTCAGCAGTATTCGATGATGGTGGCGGCCTCGATAGACGCGTACAATATTATCGGTAGTTTTCGATGATGGTGGAGGCCTCGATAGACGCGTACAATATTATCGGTAGTTTTCGATGATGGTGGCGGCCTCTATTATCGGTAGTTTTCGATGATGGTGGCGCCTCGATAGACGCGTACAATATTATCGGTAGTTTTCGATGATGGTGGCGGCCTCGATAGACGCGTACAATATTATCGGTAGTTTTCGATGATGGTGGCGGCCTCGATAGACGCGTACAATATTATCGGTAGTTTTCGATGATGGTGGCGGCCTCGATAGACGCGTACAATATTATCGGTAGTTTTCGATGATGGTGGCGGCCTCGATAGACGCGTACAATATTATCGGTAGTTTTCGATGATGGTGGCGGCCTCGATAGACGCGTACAATATTATCGGTAGTTTTTTCGATGATGGTGGCGGCCTCGATAGACGCGTACAATATTATCGGTAGTTTTCGATGATGGTGGAGGCCTCGATAGACGCGTACAATATTATCGGTAGTTTTCGATGATGGTGGAGGCCTCGATAGACGCGTACAATATTATCGGTAGTTTTCGATGATGGTGGCGGCCTCGATAGACGCGTACAATATTATCGGTAGTTTTCGATGATGGTGGCGGCCTCGATAGACACGTACAATATTATCGGTAGTTTTCGATGATGGTGGCGGCCTCGATAGACACGTACAATATTATCGGTAGTTTTCGATGATGGTGGCGGCCTCGATAGACGTGTAAGGTTTTCCAAGTCTTGTAGTGTTTTTTTTAGACCACGTGGCACCGTTGGTTCGAGAAAAGTTTATCGGAAATATGTGAAGGCGAGGCTGAGGCACTCGGCCGGCAGGGGGAGGGTAGATAACTGATATCTTGTAAAGAATTATCCTTTTCATTTATGACCAGAGGAGCATAAAGGAGATAAAATCTGACAGGTTTGCAAGCCTTGAAAGAAATAGAAGAACCAACTTCAGTGATACCCGTGAAGATGATCGAACGAAGGGGCCAGGAAATGAATGGCAGACAATGACATTAAAACAAGCAGTTTTCAATAAAAATGTACGAGTTGCACAGTCCATTCGAGGGGGATAGTGTCCAGATACTGAAGAGACACTGATGTCGGAGCTTGATCGCTGTGCTCGGTTGCAAGAGTCGATCGATCATCGAAAACTGAAGCATCCAAGTGGCCCTGAGAACAGAAATCCGGATAGCACGCGACCGGGGGTGGATCATCTGTACAGACTGGATTCAAAGGAAGCGAAGACGTCAATAAAAAAATCAGATTTTTACTGATCACCAGGGATAACCGGGAAGAGAGCTCAGGTAAAAGAAAATATTTTTGGATAAAGCGGAAGTTTGAAAAGAATTGCAAAAGAATTCACGGATGGGTGTGGAATGATGAAGTCATGGAAAAGGGCAGATGGAGATAGCACAAGCACGGCTGCTAGCCAGACGAAGAGGGGCAGTAGCAGCGAGCTCGATGGCCGCCTTCCGACCGATGGAGGAAATGTCCAAGAGTCTGGAACAGAGCAGCAGAAAGAAAATCAGAAGGCGGGGAATTGTCAGGGCCCGTTTCTCCGAAGGATCCTGATAAGTTGGGCTTTTAATTTTTGCTGAATCAGTTTAAAGGAGAAATCGACTAAAAAATGTATTGTTACTCCGAGCCGCCATCTTCCTCGGGAAGTTAAAATGATTTATTCGTCTCTTTCTTCTTCAAAATAATAAAAAAACAACAAAAAAACAGATAAGTTAATTTTCGTAAAGAAGACAAAAAAAACACTCTGAAGCAAAAAAAAGAAAGCAAAAGACTAAGAGAAAATAAAACGGCAGCTTCCATATCGCTTAAGTGCAGGAATTCACGGCAACTGGTTTTGAAGAGTTCGGGATGAAGCGATAGCTGCTCGAGACCCGACTCTCGTTAAATATGCGCTGCGTTACAGCAGCCGACTGGAAAGAGCTTTTGACTCGGTTTTTGACCGGCAGAAACCAGTCACAGGGAGTGGAAGAGCCGACGTGATTTCGGAAGGTGAAAATAGAGAAATCTTTCACAAGAATGTAACCGATAGTTCTCGGCGCCATCTCTTTCTCTTGAGAGCCTCCACGGCCCGCCAGGCAACCAACTGAGGCATCTAGGGCTAAAACTGGGAACGTTTACAGGGTTCAGCAGAATCCCATCTGTCGAACTATACCCGCATCTATACGTGGAAACAGCGAGGAACCCGTTAAAAATGAATACACGAAAAGATTTCCGATCGTTTGATTGTTCTTAGGATGTAGATTTGTATCTGGGAGTTCGTAAACATCCTCAACTGGTTGGTTCTGTAAAGAGCCGGGGACCTGTGTTCCCCCTCCCGCACAGAGACAGCATCAGCAGCAAACAACAACAAGAAAATCCGCGTACACATTTATCCAGAGAGCGGAGCCTGCGGAGAGAACTTCCTTCTCAGTGTACAGTTGATGCGGTCCACGCTGATGAACATCGGGCAGCTTCCGCTCGGTTTACCTGGAGAAAAAACAAACAAACGAGATGGCTAATCAACGGTCGCGTCTGCGCCAACTTCGTAATCTGGCCGGCGAAAGAACGAAATGTTTCCTTAATTGTCGATACCGCTCTGCCTCCCATTGTTGGGCTCGGAGACAGCTGCGGGGAGATAGCCCCCACTAAGACAGTATTCCGAGCTGGATTAATCTCGATTTAGCGGAAGTAAGATTCGGGGGGGGGGGAATTGTAGACAACGCCGCTACGCGGTCATAATCAGAACCGAAACCACCGACGGCCTGATGGCTATTAGCGACAGCAGCACTGCCATTGTCGGTTTTGATAAGAAAACGCGAGAAGGTCGAAGAACTAAAACATATTGATACGTTATTTATTGACGATAAAGGGTTAATTAGGATCCCCCCACGCTACGTCAGCAGTACGAGCACAATATGAACTAAAATTCTGCCAGCCTTTTTCCCCGTCGCCATTATCAGGGGTACCATTCTGAGAAAGAGAACCTGGAGTGAAGTATAATCATTGATTTTTTCTTGTTGAATTCCATGTCTCTGTGCTTTAGCGTTTAACTGGCTCGAACCGGTAGTGGCTGTCGTAATTATCCGACAATTTAGCCCAATCAGTGTTCTTGTTGTTGAGAAAAGAACTCCCATATTTTTTTGGTAGTCGAAATACTCGTGATCTTTGATTAATAATTTTTCTCTATTATACGTGGTAATCAAATAGTTCCTGACAAAGTTTAGATTATCTCTAGGCCCCCTCCTGCTTCTGGTTTTGGAAGGTCTCTTTGTATTACCAACGTAATTCCTACCATATCTGGAAGACTAGAACAAATGTTATCCATCCAAGTGTGTGGACTGATTTCTTAGTGCTGCAACGTTTTTTGATGTTGAACCTCGCAGAAGCAAAGCAGGCTTTCAGAAATGCCTCTGACACACGGAATCACATACCTTTTTTTTGCTTTGTTGCTCTAGCTATTGAAATATTCCACTCTGCTGTCTTCCTGACAAATTGTGCAAGATAGTCGTTGTTCAAAAAGCTGGTTGTTGTTTTTCCAATCCTTGTTGTGCACCAGGACATATTCTCTCCTTTCTTGTTAAAACACTGACAATCAGTTTGTCCATTTATCTGGAATACACAAAAGGAAACCATTTCTTATTTTCTGTCTTCTTTGCGAACGATACAGTTGGAAGAATTTAGTTCAAACTGTTGTATGGAGAGACAAGGAAGATGCCACCAACGTATCTTAGCTCTATCCTTAATTCTTTTTCACTTAAGAAATGCTCAGGTACTTACAAGAATAGGAAACAAATGGTAAATGCATAGCCATTCCTTCGGTTTGTTCATAGGAGGCAACCACCCGTAACCGAAGGTATATCGTTGCTACAAAGAGGGTCTGATGACTGGTATGATGTTCTGGAAACTTGGAGCACCAAGGTACGTACAAATGGCGAGTCGGTTGGCTCTGTCAGAATGGTGTTGTTAGGCGCTTGGTCAGATGGGAGATCGACAGCAGTCAAGAACAACGTTAGAATTGATAACATAAAGATGGCTGACCAAAACCCGTTTCGTACTTAATTATAAAAAAAGTCGTTATATGTAAACTGGAAAACAAGACACGAAAACCGATATCGTGAGCGTCCTATTGAACACGACAAAGCCGTGATATTTACCAAAATGTATCGATGCGGCTGATAAAATAAGTTGTGTATTATTATAGCAAAATTTTTATGTATGCCAGTATTTTATAAATGAAGCTACTTATTGTCAAACAGCGGATAACAGAGGGAAGACGATCAGAACTGTTTGTATACAGCCAGTAGCGAACCACGTTATGCAGGTTCCCCGCCAGGTTGGCCACAGTAGATTCGTGTGAAGATTCCTTTGAAGTTTCTCCTGTGCACAATTAAAGAAAAAAAAAAAACAATTCAACTATTCATTATCTTCTTATTAAATACATTAAGCAGTTTATCGAAAGCTTGTGATTATTCCTATTATAAGATAAAAGTGAGTAATTTAAACATTTTCACGTACATCACAGAAATAAATTTTAACCGTTAGCCATTTTCCTTCTTCTTTCCAACAATGGTTCTTCTTCTTTGCTTTTTTTCCCGGCGGATCTCGCGTCATCTCTTGCCAGGTTGGATTTAATAAAAATAAAAAAGTGGCCTAAGATTCCTTACCCCTTATAGCGTCTTAAGGACACACAGAGAGAAAACTCCTGTTCTAGAGGGTTCAGCCTGGAGAAATCCTACCCCTCCTGAGCGTATTAGATTACAAAGTAGTCGGGTAGCCCGCTGCTCTCGCTAGGATGAGGTACACTAACACTAAAAAAAGAACAATACAGGTCGAAATATGGCCTCACTTATAAACAGCTCGGCCGGTCGTGGAACCGACCCAGCTCCCAAACACACACTTGCAACTTCACACACACATACCCCAACAATTGCACCACACCCCCAAAAATAAAAAAGGACTACGCTTATTCAAATATTTCGGATGCATATGATTACAGGTAAGTAGGACAGCCAAGTCGCTTTTGTTTTTCTAGAATAGTTAGTAGAAAATGAAAGTAAGCGTGAATTAATACCTCGAGGCACATTTAGATGCCAACACCTAGCAACAGGAGATGTTCCAATAGCTCAGTTTGCGCTGTAACTCGGCTATTTAAACAAATTCCTCATTATTTGTACGTATGGGCGTGCGCAAGGATTAGTGTAAGACGACACTGGAATACAAGCTGGAAAATTCATGGATATTTCGCCTTGTGCGTCACAATATTACACTAGACAGGTAAAACACTCAAAAACACCGTCACCTGCGAAAGTTAATCTCTTTTCCTTTGCCTAATCGCTTCTTCCAGATATTTTCTCCTAAATACAACACATCCTTCTATCTGAATTAATACAGAAGCCGAAAATAGCATTGCAATGGATATTATCTTTATGAGGTCTATAAAAAAAAACGCTGGCGGATGAATTTCGTTTCAGTTGGTAACTAATCTGTCTTTTTGAGCATTATCGATAATCAATTAATTGAGAAGACCAAACGACATCGTGTCGCTGTGTTGTGCCCTCTCCCAAGAGATTTCTTAGCTCTCTTATTACGTACAATGCCCCCTTTCTCTTCCTCTCATATATCTTACACAAAGAGCAATTCCGCCCCCCCAAGTACTTTTCAGTCAATTGTCAAGAAACAATAAAATCCAGGACTCCTGGAAGGTCCTGGTGCACGTCTTAGAAAATTTCTTTGGTGGTTAAGTACCCGAAATATCGCTTTTAACTAACAATTATCTTTCATAGTGTAATAAAATTCTGGACGGTTTTCTCGCCTCCCACTGATGCCGTCTAATGGATTTTCAGAAATTTACTTAATGTGCTCTAAAGAAAACCAGATGTGGACTCGCCTTTAGGCGTACAGTACCAGATTCTAAAATATAATTAACGAATTAACGTACTTCCTTTGATTAATTCCACTCACCTCGGCTTCCATTGTAGAAATATTTCTTCAATAGGATCCCAAAAACCCGAGGGGAGGGTCTCGTTCTGCTTTGTTTTTATCTGAAAGACAATTTTTTTTTTGCTCAGGCTCAAAGAGAGATGGTTGTTAAGAATGGAATTATGGGCTGTCGGAGTTGAATGGAATTTTCTATCGAATAAATTATATTATTACAATAGGGTTCTTCAGTATTTAACTGGTTTAATTTCGTGCAAGGCTCCATTGACTAAAAATGGGTAAAAGAAGGCAAATTCCGCTCTTTGAGGCGTGGTATTAGAAACGTAAGAATGGTAGGGTTGCAAGTGAAAAAAACTGTCAGGAGTAGCTCTTATAGTAGAGACAGCGTCACCAGCTTTAGACACCGCATCGATAAATATTTCCCTATTTTAGAGGCGACAGTTTAGTCACAAGGATTTCCTACCTCGACGTGCGGTATAAAGAAATCTAAATTATCACAGACAAACACTTAATAAGCTCGCAGCTGGTCAGAGTAAACTTTGTGGCGTTTCTTCGGTAAAAGTAGAAAATACTTTACTTTTCCGAATTTTTATAAGGCTAAACCAGTTTAATCACAGCGAAATATCAATTGTGTTCCGGGTCTGATACGCTCCAAAAACAGCAATAAACGCAAAAGGGAAAAAACACTTGGATTCCCTTCCTTTCAGTATCTTTCCTTCATCTTACCTCTTTCTGATAAAATTCTACTCATTGTTCTGCTTCATGCAAGAAGCTAAGGAACAAAATTTGTCTCTCTCCGAATCAGTAAGGTAAAGTAAAGTCCATGCTTAGATAACATTTACTAGCATATATGGATTTGGTTGATGCTTCTAAGAGATTAGCGCACATCGAGTTTCACGGAAGATGTTTCCAAGACTGTGGAAGCCGCATTCACTCTGCGATATAGATTTAACCGTTTCGGTCTTTGACCGGTACAGACCAATCAGAACTGCGCTACCGTTTTTCTCGGTATCTTCCAAGAAAGCCAATGCAGGTTAATTAAAAAGATAAGAGGTAACTAATCAGCGATTACTCGGACTTCGACCGAATGCTAAGAGAATACAAGCAACTGATTTTTGTAACACGTGCAGCTCTTTCTGGAGTTCCACGAAATATATATATATATATATATATTCAATCATAAAAAAAATCATAAATAAGAGAAATAGATCCATAGAGAAGAAAAACAAGCGCTGGCGAAACCTAATTATGCCATACGCAGACTTCGTACCCACCATTACTGAAGAGAACGGCTGTGAAGGTTAATACCGGCTCAAGAAGGCAGCTGGTTAAATTCTCTCTGGAATAATGGCGTCTAAAATACGGAACCTCCATCTCGTCGCCAGACCCGTCACATTAAGTTTTTATTTAATTTTACCTCGATGTTAATTCGAAATATCTTTTTGCACGGTTGATCGTTGGTCGACTGACTGCCTGCGGCACCTAGCCATATTGATTGGAAGTCGTGCTGCTTTTAAACTATCGGCTCTTTGAGATCTTCTTGCAGTTGGGCACCATCTTCAGAGGTAACCGCTAAATGAATATTACTTTTCAGATTACGTTCACAGCGCCGCCTGGCGGGTGCTACCGATGGAGAACGGTATCACTTTTACACATTTTCATTTGCCCAAAAAAACATGCACACCAGTGCCACATTAATACTGTTTGCCAAAAATTAAATGCCATCTTCTTATTATTGCGCACGATGCCTCATAAACACAGCAACCAAGCTGGACAATGGAAACCAAACGTGTCGCCATTCTGGGTCTTTCCCAACTGTTTTTTTTTTTTCTTTCAAATTCTTTTTCCTTTTTTCTCATAGAATCAAATGTTGGCTTGCCACTACCTTAGAATTAACCCTCTCAGGTGCCGAGGTTGATACTCAGGCTTCTTCGGAATGGTAAGGAAACTGACCATTTAGTACGCTTGCGCGAGTAAACATTTAGCTCTCAAAAGAAAACACGGCTGCATTTTAACCATTTTAAAGAAATCAAAGAAATGTAAAAGAAAGAAAAAGAGCTACAGAAATACGGACGTTTCTCGTGCCTGGAAATGTAATAATTGTATTTTATATTGAACATGCAAAATGACCCTCGCAGTTTTATGATTTAATACAAGATTTTTCTATCCCTGCACTGAATTCATTTTAACTCTTTAGAGAATTAGGGAAGATAGAGAGCAAGAAACAGACAGTTATATTTAAAGAATATAATTCAGAAAACACTTTGTAAACTTCTGACATTACAAAATGCTCCCTAATATTAGTAAGACCCTTTACGTTAGCGGCGGCCAAAAATACACTGGATGGCCACTTATGAGGATCAACATTTAAAAATTGGTTGGACCACCCTTTTCCCGAATAGCAACCATGATGACGTGAGATAGAATCCCCAAGGTGTAGACCATGTTCCTCAAGCGCACAATGTGAACATGACGGATGGGAGAAATGTCACCTGGGATGCAGCCAACCCCATGAAGGTGCCCACAGAGCCGTTTTTAATGCTGATCGCTGCGATCAGCGGTTTTACGAATTGGTCTCCTACTCTCCTTGTTCACTTGTTGAGAGGCTTTGCGCAAAGTAGGACCGGTGTTGACTGTGGATTATCCTCTATCTAACGTCTTTATCCGCCGATTACTCTCGTTTAATCCAGACTGACTTTACTTTCCTGCCTTTTATTTCTGTCATTATGTGTTTGAGGACGCAATCCTCCCACCCCACCGGGTAGAAGACGTTTCTTTACTATTGCTGATAAACTCAAATCATTGAGGTCTTGGAGAGCGGCTTCCCAACAAGGATGCCTTGGCCACCTGCTGGACTGCCGCCCATTATCGTGCCTATTTACAGCTGTAATGTCTTTGCCATTCTCTACACCTGTCAGAATCACGTCATCAGACCACATCACTTGTGACAAGTGTAGGCACTGGACGAATGCCCGCGTCTCCAAAAGCTTAAGACAGCACAGGTTTTCGTAGCCAATGTTTGGGCACGTGCAAATGATGCAAATATACTCCCTGGGATTTAAATGCGGAACGGACATACAGCGGTGTACAAGAGTCTCGTATAAAAATAATTTTTCCTGTATATTAGCTCGCATTTTGTCGAAAGCGTTGTTACCAAATCTTGCCCATTAAAGTCTTTCTATATTACTGTTGTGCATCTATTCCAATAATATCGAGCATATTGTTTCATTGTATGAAAAGTTATCATTTTTAGAAAATCATTTGCATCAAATCAACGTGTGCAAAAGTGCTGCATGAAATCTAGACAGCTATCTAATCAATTCAGATTCAATTCCAATTATGCAGAAAGTGATCAGATCTATCAACAATGAGTAGAATATCCGAAATTCTTGATAACTTTTCACATCGACGAGGCTGACGATTGTCACTACTGGACTCCGACCAGGCTTCCTCGATTTTCCGTTTCAAATCGGTTTTTTGTCTCTAACGCAGAGTTTAATCGAGTGCCAAATGTTTTCGATGGGATTGAGATCCGGGCTTTGAGCCGGCCAGTCGAGGAGGGGGATTCGAAACTCTGCCATCAAGGCCTTGACGCTCCTAGCAGTGTGGATGGGGGCGTTGTCCTGCTGATAGATGGCCGTCAGGGGCATGTGGTCACACATATACGGTTCGACAATGGCCGAGACGATCTTAGCATAGTCATGAGCATTCATTCGACCCTCCACGTGATGCAACGGACCGACACCGGACGACTGAAAACAGCCCCAAACCATGGCCTAATCTCCCCCTGCCTGCAGAGTCGGTCGAGTGCAACTAGGATGGTATTTCTCGGACACCGATCGCCGAACGTACACCCGACCCTCCGAGTGGACACTCTCGAATCTGCTTTCGTCGGAAAACAACAACTCGGGACCACTGGGCCACGGTCCAGTGGAGATGGTTGCGAGCCCACTGCAGTCGCTTTCGACGATTGTCCGGACTGATGAACGTCTTCTTCTGTGCCGATCGCCCGAACTGTTCCATGTGGATCAAACTCCGTCTGCTGGTGCACGAGGCCAACTGAATCCCATGGTGCCTCGACAAGGCGGTCTGGATGTCGGTGGAAGTACGGAATCGGTCCGAGTTCGACATGCGGGCGATCAGACGATCCTGTCGAGCCGTCGTTTTCCGCGGTCTGTCGGCTCTTCGTTTAGAAATTAGGCTCCCATCGGCTTTCCAACGATTCAGGGTGCGAGATATCGTCGACTGATTGCAACCGATACGATCCGCAATGACCCACTCAGTTTCACCATCCTCTTTCACGCGAACGATTGTGGCCCGCTGTTCGGGGGTCAAATATCGGGCTCTCGGCATCACTATATTGAACAAAAATGAATCAGAATAGTGGAAAATCACAGTTTTTTCATATTTATACTACTATCGTAAACTATATAGCACAAATATGTATTCTAATATTTTGTAGTTTATACAACACTTTTTCACTCGTCGATTTCATGCAAATTATTTTATTAATATTTAAATCTTGACTGTGCAATTACAAAATGGATCTCAATGCTATAAATCGTTTAAAGACACCGATACCCATCCAGTGAGATTCTGGCAGCGTTGATAGGTTTTATGATGTCGGGAGAAACAGGGGTATTTGGATGCTGAGTGTCCGCATATTGAGTCTCTTTTACAAGAAACTTGAAGGGACAAAAAACAGTCGAAGGTCAGGTCAACTACGTACGACATGACAGCCTACTCACGATTACCGAGACCTCAGAGTATCCCTTGCTTATGATACTCTGTCTCACAGCCCCGTTGATCTGTGTTCGGAAATAGTTTTGGTCTCAGATGCGTAGACAAGCTTAACCCTAAAAGCATTGTCTGCAACCCACTTTTTGCTGCACAGAATTGAGAGAATTTACTTCGGCAGAACTGAAAGCCACACCCCTCCTCTCTGCCTGTGTAAAGGAATTTCATACAACTTCTGCACTGATCAAGCACACGTACGAGGGAACCTGACGGCGATTAGGTGCAAGGATACTTGTTCTACAGCGCCATGTTTTCTTCTTCATACATAGTAGAAAATTCCATAAAAGCAAAATCGGATATCTCAGCGACAGTATATCTCGAGATGTTTCGCATGTTTCCAATATCACTAATCTCTATAATCTTTTTCTCCATACCGGACCCTATCGAGCACATACGGGATGAACTTAATCATCATCTACGCCGTTTTCAACCTGTGCCCTAAAAGAAAAGTTGAAAAACACTTTACAAGTAGTTCTGAAAACGGTGAAGGTCTGTGCGTCGAAGATGTTAGAATGCAGTAGTAAATGAACATCCTCATTCTTTAACCATAAGTAGATATCAATCTAGTAACCTTCTACCTACCTCGTGAAGGGAATAGAAGCAATGAGAGTTCGTGATGGCACCGTTAAAATTTTGTCAGAGATCAGTAGTAGATTTTCCCTTCAGATCTGCCACAGGTGCTGGAAAAACTCTTGTAGTTCTCAGGTCTTTTTAATCGGTATTTACGTTAGGGCCCTTAAGTACTTAATGTCCCAAACCTCTACTTTCTCTACATCCCCATTGTTGAACTGTTGGCCCTTATGAGATGCTTGCCTTGTCTTTCCCCACACTTATTCGTGTCCATTATTGATGAAAATGAGATTCTATTGTATTCGTGTTATGTAAATAATGTTGAGCTGTACATTTTGACACATTTACAGCACTGCCATTGTCCGCAACTCTTTTCTACGGAATGGATCATACTTGGCAGGCCGTCCCAGCCCATAATTATCCTTGCTCTCATTTTCCCGGAGAAAATTAACAATGGCGTCATGCACTGTTTTGTTTGCAAGTTTAATTCAGAGGTATCTTTTGTGCCATCTGTGCGAAAAATTCAAGACAGGTGCCAATTTACGGGTCTATGGAAACTGGTTTGATGCTATTGAAAATAGACCAATGACCCTTCCAAATGATTCGGTTTGTGAAGATTCATTGGCGATTAAGTTCGCCAAATCTGTGTCCTGCTGCGTCTAGACGTTGGAAATTCAGAAATGCTGGGCCACTTTTCCCTGTGAGAAGTGCCAACGATTAACAGTAACATCACCGATAATGATTTCCTTAATCGTAATTCTCTTGATGCACAAAGTGAAGGCTCTTGAACTTTAGATTTAAATGAGCGCATTGATCTATTTGTTCAAAGCATTGATTCTAAACCATACCATAGTCATAACTACCACTGGTTTCTGAGCACTTTCCCCTTTTATAAAATAATCTCAATACACTGTCGCTGAAAGAATGAATTATGTGCTTCTTGGGACCCGCGGCTATTCCAAAAAAAAAAAATCTGTTAGGCTAGAAAGGTAAGGAATTAATTAAAATGTCCTTGATATTCTTAAATGAAGAGCCAGGAATTCACTCAAACTTAATGACTGTGCAACGTTTGCGTTCGGCCAAAGTTGCCTTCTGTCGAATGTATCGAACGATGTTTTTCTCTGCCTTTAGCAAAAGTGTAGAGAGAGCCAGACATACAGCGGATAAAAATCGCTTCAAAGCCGAAATGTTTACCAGTCTGTAGATTTCGATGTCATTTATATACGAAAAATAGAATATCATTTGCTTATTTATTGTTTATTGCTGGATGAAAATGGTGCCAAATGAATATTGAAAAGGATTCTGAGATTTTTTAAAAAAAAAATTGAGCATCGGTAAAAAGGGGATATATCCAGCAGCTGTTCTTTGATGAAATAAGTGCACGTAAGTAATTTCTTTTCCATAAAAGCTGCGAAATAAAAGTGAATTTTCAGGTTGATTCCTTTACTCACCAAGAGAGAACCGGAGAGAGAGAGAGAGAGAGAGAGAGAGAGAGATGGAGATGGAGATGATAGAGAGATGGATGAAGAGAGAGAGAGAGAGAGAGAGAGAGAGAGAGAGAGAGAGAGAGATATGATAGAGGGAGATGGGAGAGAAGAGATAGATGATAGAGAGAGAGATGATAGAGAGAGAGAGAGAGAGAGAGATAGAGGAGAGATATAGAGAGAGAGAGAGAGAGAGATGGATGGAGAGAGAGAGAGATGGAGATGGAGAGAGAGATAGAGATAGAGAGAGAGATATAGAAGAGAGAAGAGATGGATGGAGAGAGCGAGAGAGAGATGGAGATGGAGAGA
The DNA here is from genome assembly GCA_018389105.1 of Nautilus pompilius. Taxonomy (NCBI): domain Eukaryota; kingdom Metazoa; phylum Mollusca; class Cephalopoda; order Nautilida; family Nautilidae; genus Nautilus; species Nautilus pompilius. The sequence continues at coordinate 927,851 of JACATO010002737.1, forward strand.
GCGAGAGAGAGAGAGAGAGAGAGTAGAGCGAGAGAGAGAGAGAGAGAGAGAGAGAGAGATAGCGATATGATAGATGGAGCTGGAGAGATAGATGATAGAGAGATGGATGCATAGCGAAGAGAGTCGATCAGCCCCTTGCTCATCTTCCGAGCGTTTTATCAACCCCCCAAAAGGACAAAGAATTTTCGAAGAGAAAAAGCGAAAGAAGCAGTGTAATTACCAGACTCGACAATCTGAAGCATCGCAGCGAAGAGAGAAGCCTAGAAATGTAGCCCAACAAAGAGCAAAAGAAAATAAACAGAAAGATGATAAAAAAAGATCGAAGCATAACTGCACAAAATGGTCGCCGAAAAGAGCTGCAGGAGATTGTCGAAGCCATTATAGTAAGAAATAGACTTCACAGTAATGGATATTATGGAAAAGTAGGCAGAAAGAAGCCATTCATCAGTGAAACGACTGAGATTTGTAAAAAAAAAAGCTTCCATTACTTTTGAGAGAATTTATGGCGTGATGAAAGAAAAGTAGCGCTCTTTCACAAGTTGATATAAATTGGATGAAGTGGGGGAAAGTTTGATAAGAAATGTGTAGTGCATACTTTTTTAAGAATGGCAATCAATAATTTCATTTCTGAGGATTGTGATCTCAAAAAGAGTTGTTAAAATGATACAGAGAATCAAAGATGGATATGTACAGAAAGCGAGAATAAAATATCATCCTTGAAAACTGTTAAGACAAAATTATATTTTTTCATCAGGATAATATTCTCGAGTACATCTCAAACTTGTGAATGGATGGGTTTTTCATGCAGAAAAGAAAATAAAAGGGGCCCCACCGGGTATATTAAACGAAGAGTAAACTAGGCAAAATCTACATCAATGAACGAACTATGAGCGACGCACATCGAGGAATGGAAGCCAACTTTACTGAATATCTTAGCACTTTACGGGGTTCCACCATGGCAAAACGCTCGGGGGTGGTAATGCCAATACCTAACATTGGCTAAGTTTGTTATCAATATTCTGTAAGTTTAAATAATCGGTCGAATATTAATCTGGCGGCAATTTTCAGGCTGAAATGAACAGCGCTTAATTAGCATATAAAAGTGGAGATAAAACTACTCTTTCTGGTGTAATTTTTGCAAAATAAATTATCTGGTGACATTTCACTTCACTGGCCTGTTTAATGCGAGTTAATCCTTTACGTGATGATCGCTTGTGCAGAATGTACTTAAGAACATGGCTCTAAATCTCTCCAGTAAACCGTACAAGCAAACCGAATCTACCTGGCTTCCCAGAGAGGCTATTTACACGTGAGTAGTGCGCCGAGAGACTGAACCGGAAACCAAAGCGTTTTTTTAAAAAGGAGTTTCAGAGAGTATAACTCAGACAGCGCCAAATTACTGTGATAACGTTCAGCTCTTCTCTGAGGAAAGGTGTACCGACCATACTCCATCGTGGCCAGTGGTATCTCTCTGACCAACAGATATAATGGAAAAGCACGATGCATTTAGACTGCTGGCAGTTAAGAACACCAGACGCTGCACACTCTTAATTTAATGTTAAAGTACACGATTTCCATGATGTGTGACTGCTCTCAACTGATCAACTCTTATCTTTTGTATTTTTGAATTATTTCTTTGTTCAAATGTTAAAGTACACGATTTCCATGATGTGTGACTGCTCTCAACTGATCAACTCTCATCTTTTGTATTTTTGAATTATTTCTTTGTTCAAATGTTAAAGTACACGACTTCCATGATGTGTGACTGCTCTCAACTGATCAACTCTCATCTTTTGTATTTTTGAATTATTTCTTTGTTCAAATGTTAAAGTACACGACTTCCATGATGTGTGACTGCTCTCAACTGATCAACTCTCATCTTTTGTATTTTTGAATTATTTCTTTGTTCAAATGTTAAAGTACACGACTTCCATGATGTGTGACTGCTCTCAACTGATCAACTCTTATCTTTTGTATTTTTGAATTATTTCTTTGTTCAAATGTTAAAGTACAACGACTTCCATGATGTGTGACTGCTCTCAACTGATCAACTCTCATCTTTTGTATTTTGAATTATTTCTTTGTTCAAATGTTAAAGTACACGACTTCCATGATGTGTGACTGCTCTCAACTGATCAACTCTCATCTTTTGTATTTTTGAATTATTCTTCTTTGTTCAAATGTTAAAGTACACGATTTCCATGATGTGTGACTGCTCTCAACTGATCAACTCTTATCTTTTGTATTTTTGATTATTTCTTTGTTCAAATGTTAAAGTACACGACTTTCCATGATGTGTGACTGCTCTCAACTGATCAACTCTCATCTTTTGTATTTTTGAATTATTTCTTTGTTCAAATGTTAAAGTACACGACTTCCATGATGTGTGACTGCTCTCAACTGATCAACTCTTATCTTTTGTATTTTTGAATTATTTCTTTGTTCAAATGTTAAAGTACACGACTTCCATGATGTGTGACTGCTCTCAACTGATCAACTCTCATCTTTTGTATTTTTGAATTATTTCTTTGTTCATCTAAAGTATATTTACCAAGTCTCTCTGCGGCCAAGTGATCTCTGGATAGGAAAAGAAATATCACGTTCGCGAGAGACAGATAGAGAAATAACTACAGAGAGGAGGGGGGTGTTGGAGAACATGTACTTTAAACATAATGGACTAAATGTTCTTGCACATTTTAAGGGCGAAAAGAAATCGAACTTTCCCTTCTTTTTTTTACGTTGTTTTGAATTCTCACAAATTTCCTTTGAAGGATGTGAAGTTGATGCCCAGGTCTTCCATAAATACAAAGTTCAAAGTACTGAATCTTTGTCTCTCTATAGAATAAAACAGCTTTCCAATGAATAAGATAAACCCATTCACTTAATTCTTTTAATTCTTCTTTCATGCCGGCCATTTACATTTTTTTGTTGTTGTACCAGCTCCTAAATATTAAAAATCTCGGGATAGTTAACGCCTCCCGAGTTTTGGGGGCGTTAATGATGGACACTATTACTTCCAAACATCCGGCTATTCCATTTGTTTCATTGCTACCCGAACACTTTTAATACTTAATTTTATTTCGTGATCGCCTCTGTAAATAAAAAATGTATTCCTCATAGAAGTGAGCCAGGTTTGGAATTAATACGAGTTGTTAAGTGGGCTGTATAGGGTTAAAGAAAAAAAAATAACCCGACTCTCGTTCAAAATTATGTTGGAGCCAGTTATTTATCCAGACACCATTCTACGGGTGATACTCACACTAGTTGAATTTAAGATCTAATTACTTCCGATTTTCGTCCCCGAGCATGTTTTTTTATGAGTATTTCACTATTAGTCAATGCGTAGAAGATGGGTTCATTCAGTTGTCGCCCGTAGTCGGGCTTCTTTCCGCTAGAAAACATTGATATAGCACTAATGGAATTTCAGCCCCAGAAGCGAGACGCCGATGAATGGAGAAAATGCGCTATAATCTACCATCTTTGCTTAAACAAGCGATAAAAAGCTGTTATGTTTTTTTTTTCGGTATCTGGTCGATGCTCCTTGGAGACTGGACGTGCGCTGCAGGTAAAATGTGGGATCCTGGAAAGATGGCTTCTGTTTGAAATCTCGCTCTGCCGGCGTTCGAAGGTAGCAGCCATACACGAGTAAAGACGATAGCCTCATACGGCGCCGCGTTCGTAAAGTGTGCTGACGGCGAAAGAGTTAATTGGCCTTTTATTGGAATGCCACCTTTTTAGACGAACATAAAACAAGCGAACACAGAATTTTATAAAGCAAAAAAGCTAACAAAAAGATCGCTAAGATTCACCTTTTTTACCATAAAATCAAAGATAAATATTTAAACGTGACTGACTACCTGTTCCTTGGAGCTAATTTAATAGTTACCATGTCCCAGCCAAATAAATATTTATTGAAATTTTATTATTTTTTAATATATGAAACCAGTTTGTGAATAGTTGGTATTAGGACTTACGCCATTCAGTATTTTCTCTTTTTTAGTTTGATCTTAAAACTACGGCAGATAAAATCTAATCTTTACTTCAGCTTTAATGACTGGGATAAATAACCAAAAAGCAATTATTTCTCACTTTAATGCCTTGTAAAGTTGGTATTTCGTTTATTGAATTCAACCATTGAAGTAAAGGTTATTCTACATTCAATCTATATTCTTCCAGAATACGTAGTGTAGAATAGTATAGTATAGCTTATTGTTCCGTAGATTAGTATAGTATATTAATGTAGTATGGTATGTTAAAGTGTAGTGTAATATAATATAGTATTGTGTGGTATGGCATAGTATAATACAGTAGTGTTGAGTAGTATAGCATTTTTAGTGTAGTGTAGTTTGGTATACTATAGCGTAGTGCGTCATAGCGGTCACAGTCAGAGAGGAATCCACCACAAGGTTACAGGAGAGTTCAGAGGCAGAGAAAGGATAAAACAGAGAAAAATCAAGTTATATTTTAGACTTCTCGTACGATAAAGCTGCTAACAATATACAGTGCCGGACAAAAGAGTTGGGACACTTGCTGTGAAATTGATATTTGAGGTCTCTTGTTTTTACATTTGCATACAGATAGCCATCCTATTATCCATAAGTTGTATAAAACATGCCTTTAAAATGTGTAAAAACAACGGATGTCATATGTGTATCTGGAAAAAAATATTTGAATTAGCATAGTCTAATTTGTACCGCGAAAGAGTTGGGACGTGAACAAAATCTGTGCATACATTTATTCCCCTCAATATATTCATTTCTAAAGGATCAAATGAATAGAATCACATCGTCTAAGACCATTTAAGATCATCAATGCACCATGTCTGGCAAGACAATGTCGTCTGAAATCAGAGACTTGATAGTTGGGCACCATCAAGAAGATCTGTCTTGTCGGGAGATAGCCGATCGAGTCAGTTGCCCGAAAATCACCGTAAACCGCATTCTGAAGCAGTACAAAGGGACCGGAAACACGAAACCAAAAATGCTAATCGGAAGACGGCGAAAATGTGACAACAAAATGGATCGACTCATTTATCGCATAATCCAGGGCCAATCGTTTCCTGACATCAATGTCCATTCGAGTCTCCCTGAATGGAGTCAATGTCTCCAGTCGCAATATTCAACGTCGTTTATGCGAGGGGAATCTCTTTGGGCGAATCGCCCAGAAAAAGCCATTGATCATCAATAAAAACAGGCGCATCCGCATAGCATGGGTTAAAACGCACAAAAACTGGACCTTCCGACGAAACGATGATCATGCGCATTCACAGTGCTGGCCGAGTATATGCTCGACGTTACCACGGCGAAAAATACAACATAAAGAGCACCAAACTGACGGTACAGGCCGGAGGAGGATCGTTGATGGTCTGGAGGTGTATGAACGCGGCGGGACCAGGCCCTCTCAAGTTGATCAGGGCAGAGCGACCGCCCAGACTTACTGCAATTTACTGAGGGATGTCGTCGTCGACTACATCGATGAGAACATGCCAGTCACCGCCATCTTCCAGCACGACAATGCCCTGATCCATACCGCCAGAGTCATCACTTCCCTCACGACCCACTAGGAATGGATGTCATGCGCTGGCCTCCCCAAAGTCCCGATCTCAACCCAATCGAAAATGGCAGGAAGCAGCTGAAGGTCAAAGTGGCCAAACACAAGAATCTCAACCAAGACCAATTCTGACAGGCCTTCGAGAAAAAACTGGCAGGAAATTGCCAATTCCAACTGCCTTCGTTTGGTCGAATCCATGCCCCGTCGTTGTCGAGAATTGATCGAAAATCACGGATACGTCACCCACTACGAGTCAATTGACCATTTCCATGCATTTGTTCGATTGTAATTTGGAATGTTGAAAAATATTCATGGTTTTGCTCAATGTCCTAACTCTTTTGTCGAAGTACAAATCGGACATTACCGATTCAAATATTTTTTCCAGAGAATATATAAACATATAGCACGTGTTGCTTTTATACGTCGTAAAACATGTTTTGTGCATATAATAAACAATGTGATGAGTATTTAAATGCGTTTGGTAAAACAATGGAGCTCAAATATCAATTTCACAGCAAGTGTCCAAACTCTTTTGTCCGGCACTGTAAGTATACAAACCTATGTGCTTCTGACATATTAAAATGATTTATTAATTTCTACCTTGCCATTCTTGCATCTAGAATATTTTTCTTCATTGTTTTATTGTTTTCCAATTTTAAATGCAGTCTTTGACGTCATTCTAAGGATCGCTACTATTTTTGAATTAATAGCTCTAGAAACTCCCGACTTGAAAACACAAGCTCGCGGTCGCGGGTCAGAGCCCCCAGATACCTTTTCTCGATATAGTAATTCATTTAATAATTATTTCACTAAAAAGAAGCCATGTAAAACCGGGAGCCTGTATTTATGACGATCGCGCTGAGAAGAGAAGACAATTGGAAGGATGAAGCGATGTTAAGATGCTGTTCGCATCAAAGGATAATCAGTCTGACGCTCGTCACAAGTCGGTTGTCAACGTTCTCTTCTTGAATACGCACCAATTAACCGTTATCTCCCCCCCAGAGCCAGGCCGTCAGACCGATTCTGTTCTGCCGACAAGAACTGATTTGCCCATTGTTTATTTCGGCTGGTTTTGTGAACCCTAAAGATTTCCTAATTGTAGAAACAGCCCACTGATCAGTGGCTGTCACGTTGTGTTTTTACAACTGATCCTGGCAATAAAATACGGAGAAAACTCAGCTTTAGTCGCCTGCTCTTAGTAAGATCCTAAATCCTGTTATCAACGACGTCTTCCCTTACATTTAAAGCCTTCATCAATACTTTTCCACAATCTTCAACAAACAAGTATTTTCAATGGATTTAAAAAATCGACAATAAAAACGTACATTATTACATTTATCCTTTTAAAAATAATTGCACACACCACACAGATACATATAAATACACACAACACACACACACACACACACACACACACAACATATACACAGACGCACACCAAAGACACACATACACACACATATACACACACAGGTACACACACACAGAGACATATACATACACACATATACACAGAGACGCACACAAAAGACACACATACACACACATATACACACAGAGATACACACACACACAGAGACATATACATACACACATATACACAGACGCACACCAAAGACACACATACACACACACACATAGACACACAGAGAACACACACACACACAGAGACATATACATACACACATACACACAGAGATACACACACATACACATACAAACACACACACAAACATATACACACAGAGATACACACACACCTACACACATACAAACACACACACACACACAGCTCTGTTAAGGCTAAGTGATGGTGCTACATGGTGCAAACTCACTTTACCAATGTCTCATTTTAAGTCAATGGAACAGAAAAATGCCCAGTTGAATATTAAAGTAAATAACGAGTGATCACTTAAAATTTAGATGAAATAGATGATGCTTTCGACAATTTTAATGTTAATGCTAAATTCTAAATATTTTATTTCAGAGATTCCCAACGTCATTTATTTTTTAGCACCAAATCAAAAAAAGCGAAAGTCAGCCCAGCCTGGGAGTGGACGATCAGGGCAAGAAACGTGTATTGGCCTTGGTCTATTTAGCTATAGCTAACATTGGACGTTCCACAGGTCGACGGACACGGTTACTGTCTCCCGGACACTGTTCTGGATGCAATATAAAGACAGTATTAGCGCTGGCGAAGAGATAGTGTCGCATTTCGGGAATATCTTTGCCGTCTCCTTTCACCGGCCGCCAGTACGGTCCCTACCACCAGCGAACCGTGTAGCTGCAAGACGACCAATGCTGCAGCGGTGAGCGCTAAGCAGTTTTCCACCATCACTCTGGGGCGTGTATTGCACATCGGAAAACAGTTTCAGACGCACCACACGTGCGGCGATACCGGAGTTAGTTTTGCTTATAAAAATGTAAAAAAATCGAAGACCCGGAAACTTTAAAATTCATAAAATTTGTCTGTCTCTTTATTAAAAAGAACCGATCGCCTCTGGTTATCTTGGAAGTGTACATTTTTTTTTGGGGGGGCTTCTACTGCTAAATTTGCTTAAGAAATCCAGGAATAATTACTACAATAGATTATCCCATATTTATTATTGAAAACAGTTGCATATGAATCTCATGATGCTCGCTGTAATTTGATGTGTCACCAGCGTTAAAGAACTCATCACTTCTCAGTCGTTCCTTTCCTGAAAATATTCTAAGTATCTCCAATCGTCTCAGCTAAGAGATCTACGGTCAAAATAAGCAGCTGAAGTCTCTCTGCTCCTTCCTCACGAGGGAAATTATCTATGTTGCTACTAGAGCAACCATCGCGCAATCATGTCTTAGATATCTGTAATTTTAATATAAAACAGCATGACCTTCGTACCTGAACCGGAAAAAGGCCTTTGACATTTAATATGCACGTTCAGTTCACATTTCTTTATTTTCTCTGTACTTTTTAAGCTTCCTCATATCTTTCTTGAAGATAAACAACAGCAGCGACAACAAAATTACTTCTGATTTTACCAAGAATCGTGAGCCTTTAACGTAGTCATTAAAGATGGCAGCACACAGTCCTCTGCTCCAAAACGTATCCTCCTACAATGTACTTCAAAGGTTTAGGAAAATGATTTCTCACCCAAATAAATCTAACGTTTGTAAATGTGAAAGGAAAAGATGCAGATCCAGTTTCTACACGTGGATGGTAATTCATGGCTTTTTTCGTTTTTGTCGCCATAGACAGGAATTTCTCTTGAGCGGTTTGGAAGAACTTACCGCAGTAAATGCAGTATAACTTACAAGGCTTTACTGTTAAGTAAGAATATTTCTTCTCCCTAGTAAGTATCATTTTCTGACAAAATGGTAAAAGAAGAAAATCAAAGACTTTTCGAAGAATTCGTGTCTTTGACAACTTATTTATATATAACATAATTTCCGCTTTTATATTTTCCGGTTATATGTTTCCAAATGGAAAATAATTTGGAAAAAACAAAATGACTGCTGGAAGCGCTCTGTTAACGAGATTGGCGCAGCAGCACATCCCTGATTAGATTTACTTGCCCTACAGGCGAGAGAGAGAGAGAGAGAGAGAGAGAGAGAGAGAGAGAGAGAGAGAGACACGGGGGTAGGGCGTTAATATATGTATATATATATATATTATATATATAGAGAGAGAGTGTGCAGTCCGTCTGTGGAAACTGAACGGTTAGTTCGGCCATTTCCACTAACCTTGCTAATAGAACTAACCGTTTAGTTGCTACCGGCAACAAATTGATCAAATGTGTCAGGCCTCTTTTGTTGATGGGGCAGTGTGGCCACTATATGTCATGACACAGAATAAATGTGTGTTTAAATAAAGTTGATATTCTTCTATTGAAATGTTAGTATTTAACACGGTTCGATTAACTATCGAACACCCTGTAAATCAGTAGTCGGTTTTACTTCTGAAAAAAAAAATGTCGCCCTTGCAAATGAGATCATCAGTAACCCTGGCGATAAACCCCAGTTTGAAGTATCATTTCAAAAACGTTATACCTGGTGATCAGAAAGTAACTATGCAGTAGAGTATATTTGTAATCATCTTTGATTACTCTCATTCTGCTTTGCTGTTTTGTACTGTAGTTCCCCAAATGACCAAAAGATGGCAGTTCTGTGCGAGGAGTTGTACTGTAGTTCTCAAGATGACCAACAGGTGTTGGCAGTAAATTTGCAAAAGTGACACGTGATTTTTGTGTGATTGTACTTTTTTGTAATGGTTCTTTCAAATGCCAAATAAATCTTTCTCATCAAGAAAGTGTACGCGGGCACTGATTAGCAAATCTGGAGATGCTGGTTCAGTCGAAGATTATCAGCGATCAGGTGGCCAAAAGTGTTGGACGAGGACAAGCTGTAAGAAGCAGGGCCCCAGAGCCCTTCAACAAGCGAATGTTTCATATGGGAGCGCACGTAATGCTTCAAAGGAGCTAAATTTTTACCCCCATAAAGTGAACGTTGTGTACGAATTGAAAGCTGCAGACCGCGGTAAACGAGTTGAATATTGCAACTGGCTTAAAAATTTTTTATCGATGTAAACGGTGACGACATATTTGATGAAACAATTTTTCTGATGAATGAGGAATCTGGCCTGCACGCTCTGATGACCTCACACCCCAGGACTTTTGCCTGTGGGGAGCAGTGAAAGCGAAGGTCTTTGAAACTAATCCCCATTCCATCAGTTAACTGAAACAAAACGTCATCAAGTTCATTAGAGGAATAACATCGGAAGAATTGCAAAACATTTTTGAGAAAATGGAAACACGTGTGGAAAAATCTTTAAACGCGAGTGGGGCTCATTGTCGGCATTTATTGTAATACTTGTAAGAGTTAATGTATTGAAATATTGAAATAAAAACTGAATTTTCCACAGCATAGTTACTTTTTGATCACCCTGTATTTCTTATGACGCCAACTAATTTCGAACTTCCAGGCTAAAGTTTTCGTCAATATTCTCTGGATATAATTTACAAAATGTAAAATAAATATTTCTGATTTAACTTTCGTGGAATAGAAAAAAACTTGTCATGAAACAAAGCCACGCGTTAGGTATAGCTGACTGTTGGAATTTTTAATGAAGTTCATTAAACGTGTTTAAGCGGATGACGGTTCAGTGATTAGTTAGGTTGAAGGTGCTATTTTTAGTCAAAGTTTTGACAGGAAACAGTTAATTTATATAAATAGGCATCTTTGCAGAGACAATCAATATCTAAAAAAAAAATCGGTTGACATGTATTATTTGATTTTTGTTGATTATCTGTAAGAAATATTCCAATTTTTTTTTCAATTACGATATCATCATATATCCCAAGACAACAGGCAAGTAAGTACACCTCTGGCTAGGCTGTAAAGTTAATTTTCCTTAGTCAAATGATGCTCTGCTTCCGCTCAAAAAAGAAAACAGTAGTAAAAACAAAGATGTGGGAACATATTAATTAATATTTATAGTTTTACCTGTTTTTTTTTGTTGTTTTGCTTTGTTGCAGTGCTTACATAAACATGATGTGAACGGTTTTAGGGTCAAACCGCAACGGACGTGCAGTTTTAAAACATTATGAAAACATATTTGTTGCTAGGAAACCGAATAATCTAAAATGCCTTCTTCCTGTAGTCTGTTTAAACCGATCGGATGCCACACGGAGGAAGTTCAAACCGGATATCCGGGTATTCACAGGTAGAAACTTGCCGTTGTTAATTGCCGTGTGTAACTATATCTGAAATATACATCCTAGGGTCTATTTCAACCTTGGGCGAGAAACTTTGTATCCGTTTTGTTAATTTCGGGTTCCGCGTGTTTTTGAAAAACGACGACGACAAAGCATTTTAATTAAACGCTGATCAAAATTTATGACTGATCAGTGTAGCAGAAAACCCTTTAGGTATCTAGGTGTTTCTAACCAGGGGGCGGGGTATTTTCCTGTTCGCGCATGTTTTTAATTAAGGAGAAGATCCTTAGAATACTTCAAATTAAGGGGATTCTCGAGGCAAGATTCAGAGCAGTGTTTTTCCGAGACGTTTCTTTTTTTTTTAACGATGTAAATCTACAGAAGAAGAGCCGAGCCAGAAAATATTACCTGCCTAGCAGGAGACAGTTCTGTCATTACGCTTCACTAAAACCTTTTGGATGCTTTTCCATTTATTATTTTTCCATTGCAGAGAAATGACCGTTAACCCTCATAGGTTAGTATTAGGAGCGACATAATGTACATTTATCCGTGTTTTCCAAACGAATACTGATTTACAGGTGCATCTGTTAAGTAAACGTATTAGAACAATGTTCTGTCTCTAAATTTTAGGTTGTTACAAAATTTTGCCGGTTTTTTTTACCGCAACAATGAGACTTCATATCTTTGCTGAACGTGAAATTTATTAATCACAGTAAGTCCCATTACAATCGATACACTTCTGCCAACAAGTTACAAGCGCATTTATACCATTTTGGAAAAAACATTTGGATTTCTGGAGTCGATAGACTGTTGGAAGGCAGCTTCAATTGCTGCTTGGTTGGAGAACGATTTCAACGTGGGAAAGCTGTCCAGGTGTTTCAAAAGGTGGTCTATGGGAGAAAGGTCTGGTGAATAGGCTGGGCGCGGGAGAACTTCGTACCCCAACCTGTTCAGATTCTGAAGAGTCACTTTTGTAACACGAGTACGAGCAGGATTGGGCCTCTTCGATTCACCAATGCTGGCTGTAACTGGGAGAGTTTCTGATGAACAACGTTTAATTTACGACAGTACCATTCAGCTCTGATAGTTTCGCCAGGTTAAAAGACGTTATAATGGATGACACCAGTTGCATTCCATCCGACAGTGACCGTGACCTTCTTTGGGTGGAGGCTGGGTTTTGGAATGTGGTTAGGCGCCTTGTCTCTGTCGAGCCACCGCGATGATCGCTTGCGATTGTCGTAAAGGATCCATTTTTCATCACACGTAAGGATTCGGTCAATAAATGGGTCGATTTTGTTTTTTTTATGACAAGCGAAGAGCAGATCTCCAATCAATGGTTTTCTTGTTGTTCATTCAACTCTTGAGGCACCCAACTTGTCAAGCTTCTTCACCTGGCCGATTGCATCAAGATGCCGGAAAACAGTTCCAGTATTTACGTCAAGCTCTCCAGCAATTTCACGCACCGTTTTTCTTGGATCGGCTTCAACTGAGGCTTTCAGACGGTCGTTATCACAGCTGGAAGGATGTCTGCTATGTTTTCCTTATCTCGGAGGCTCACATCTCCTGATCGAAACTTTGTAAACCATCGCGTACCGTGCGCTCATCTGCTGTGTCCTCATCCCGTGCCTGCTTAACGTTACGAGTCGCCTCGCTCGCTTTGTGGCCTGGTTTGAACTCCTGAAGTAAAATGGCACGAAAAACCTTTCTATCCATGCTTCACCCAGAACCCTGAAATAAATATCCATTTTATGATATTTTGAAAGGCAGGTATTGCATAATATATGCCAAAGCACACGCTACCAAATGATATATAACTTATCTACATACACTTTTACAAACATGCAAAAAATGAACCCCAATTTAACATAATATAAAAACCGACAAAACGTTATTAACATCCTGATAAAACAAATAAAACGAGGGTATGTTAAAGATGACTACTTAGAATAGAACTGGGCTCTTGCTTGATTGTTAGAGATAGTTGTCTCAGAATAACTTATGAAATGAATAATCGTAATTAATGTCCTGACACCTACATCCAAGTAAATGTCTTAAGATCTTTATATTTCAACAAAAAACAGAAATGTGAATTTTACTCTATAAAAGGGCAAATGGTTTAATGCTTAAGTTGTGTCTTTGTTTATCACACGTCCTGCAGCACTGTATGCGTAGATCTGTTTATTTCTTCTGAATCCGTATTCGTATTTTATGTTTTAACGAGTTCTTTTGCTTTACTATATGTCTGCAAGCCTGGTCTTATGTCAAAGTATTGATGTTCCTGTCACCAATCGCTAACATGAATATTCACTGTCAAAAAAAAAAAAAAAAACTTTTTAGGTCTAATGTGTGACTGCTTTAATATACGAGGTGAGTCAGAAAAGAAACAGGACTGGGGTCACAAATAATTTATGTCAAATCCAAACTACAAACTACAAGTTTTCCCCTTCGAAATAATCCCCCTCGAGTCTAACGCACTTTCCCATCCTTCTCCGCCAAGCCTCCATGCACTCCTGGAAGGACTCTCCCGGAATTCTCCGCAGCTCCGTCGTCACGGCCCTCTTGATGGCTTCCACGTCCGGAAAACGGGTCCCCACCCTCTTGAGCTTGGGGAAAAGGAAAAAAATCACAGGGAGCCAGGTTTGGTGAGTAGGGAGGTTGCTCCAGCACGGCGATGTTCTTCTCGGCAAGGAACTGCCGGATGCTCAGGGCGTTGTCGTGGTGAAGCAGCCACCAGTTGTCTTGCCACAACTCTCGCCTCAGGATCCATTTGCAGACATGCTGGTTGATCGTCTGGCCCCGTGGCAAGAACTCTATGTGGACGAAGCCCCTCACATCGAAGAACGCAATCAACACGAGTTTGACTTTGGACTTCGACTGTCTCGCTTTCTTCGGCCTCGGCGACTCCGGACTCTTCCACAGAAGGCTCTGGCGCTTGGTCTCCGTCCGGGTCGTACTCAAAGATCCACGACTCATCACCGGTGATGACGATTCTCCCCAGCAAGTCTGGGGTTCGGTTTCAAGACGCTCGAGGACGTCCTGACACACCTGCACGCGCCGCTCCTTCTGGTCATCGTTCATCAGCCCCGGCACCATCTCCGCGCAGATCTTCGGTGATAATCTTCCAGACGCCGTCGCGGTTCATGCCCAGCTCACTCGCAATCAGTCAGCCGACGATCGCCACGCACTCAACGTTGGCCCCAGTCCTGCTCGTTGAGGGCCTTCCGCTCCTGGGGTCGTCTTCCACGTCCCTCTTTGAACGTCTTGTGCCACTCGAAAACCCGTGAGCGCGACATCGTCTCATCTCCGTACACCTGCTGCAGTAGTCCGAGAGCTTCTGACGGAGACCCCCACCCAGCCGGACCAGAAACTTCAGGTTGGTTCGTTGCTCTGTGCCCGCCGCTTCACGGCCTACATTTGAGGAGCTGTTAACAAAAGCACGTGGAAAACACATACAATGGCTGCTGAGATCGCAGTTATATACTCCCCGGATATTACGTCACACGGTGACCGAACCCGCTAGTCCCTGCCCCACTCATAGCTCACACAGCGCACTAAGTCCTGTTACCTTTCTGACACACCTCGTACATTGAATCCTTTCGTATAATCGCAAAACCGATTAAGAAGTAGCTGATCTACCTGTAATTACTTAAACAGTATTGGTTATAAAATGATTTCAGAAATGTTAAAAACTCGAGAAAATCTAATAGAAACTTAAATTTTCCGCACGTGTCTAATGGTTTACTTTCTAAGAACTTCTCTTTCTCAGACTTACCTCCAAGACAAGTTTCCAACAGTGGAAGATCGCCACGAAAGTTCATGAATAATTTAAGATTACGCTCTATAAAACAGTTAATATATTTTCGGATTGGACCAGCTGGGGCACTCATCGTTAAACTTGTTGATCTCCCGTGACTACTTGGTGCGGGGTCGTATGTCCAATTAGATTAACTCTGAGGGGTATTAGGAAACAGGGCGGATAGTCAACGAGGAATTACCTATTGGATAAGCTCAACAAAAACAGATGGAAGTATGGAAATCAGCATAAATTTGGTATAAAGACGGGAAAGCATTGTTTTGGTAAGATTAACGGTTACCATCGTATCATATTGTCATTGATGCATATTAGGAGAATTTTACAGAGAAAGGTAGCGCGGATTCAATGTTGTAAGCAGGATACGGTGGATGGCAGTTTAGCGTAGTTGTTGCGTTTGTCCCCTGTTGGCGGTCGCGCTGCCTTCGGCTCCTTAGCCTTTGGCCTGATTTCTGTCGCTCTTATTTCTCATCACGTTCGCTTCGTTAACGGTGGTCTGTCTACTGTGTCTAATGTCATGCAGCCCGCCCTCTCTCTGCGATGAAATAAACAGCTTTTCTTCACAAACTGCCATTAAAATACAGACAAAGGGGTTGAAGCACTGCACCAGGTACAAGGAATGCACAACAGCCTGCTGATTAACGACAGTTGTTGAATAGCTTCATTTAATCTGTTTTATTCATCGCGTTTGTCTGATTTTCCATCTTAAGCGTACAAAACTTCACCGCAATGGCTGTCGTGGCTGTAAGTCTGTCTGCTGAACGTAGCAAACATTAAACCGGGTACTTCCTAAAATCTTTGGTACTCATTTCGTGCTCAAGCAGAAACTATTAGTAGTTCTGCTTTTCGTACAATTCTTCAAATGTCTAGACTTTTTGAAGCATTGGTGCGTAAAGAGGCGATTTCTAGCAATGGAAGTTGGCCGTAAATTTGAGGAATCCAAGAATTCCTCAAAACGATGCCATAACAACGCCTAACTCAGCCCACCGTGGACTCCGCGCGTAGTTTTAATCACACATCCCAGCAAAATTTCTTTTTTTTTTTCTCATTAAATTAAACTTTACCGTTCTATAATTACGTCCCAGCCACTCGTGAGTGGATTTAGAGACGATGTAACTCGCCCCTATACTCGCTCTGCAGCGGGAGGATATAATAATCTGTTTTTTGCTTACGCTTCCAGAACAGAGACACGTAGAAATTTGAAGCGTTTTAATCAACTTCCATCGAATCCATCTTCTTCCATTACGAAATTGATCGGAATTATTGGAGACCGTTGTTTACCGAGCATTAGCTTTATTGTCCACTCAGGGCGCATACAATGTCTGCGGATTTAGGGGTTCATTATTCGGAACATTTCGATCTTTATTTCCTTAAAGCAAACCTAATATGAAAGCTGGAGGGGGTTGTGTGAACACGATCTTTTTAAAACTAAAACGAAAAGGATAAATGCTGAACGAAGAATTTTTTCCGGAAGAGAGGCAAGAAAAACAACGAACTGTTCGAAGAGCGGGTGAATCAGTCTTCGGATTTGCTTCATGGCTCTTTGTTACGCCCCTAACTCATGGAATATCGTATAGGTTGGCCTGGAGTTGCGTGGGACAGCGTCGCGTGACAGATCGCTTTCACCCGGTAACGGTTACTGTCTCATCAGTCTGATTGTGGCCAGAACGACTCGGAGATGAGTGGCCGCTACAGGGAAAACACCTCCAAGGCAGTTTGCGATGGGGGACAACGAAAAACACGCACGAATTAACGCCCAACGAGCGGTGTTAGATCCAGGCACTTGACGCTTTAAATGGATTGTCACGATGGGATCTACAGAAGACGTGGAGCGTGACTTACGTTAAAAACTGTCCAACAATCTCTTTTACGGGGGAGGGGGTGGAATGATATGTGGATTGCATTGTTGAAATCAAAGCATTCGTTTTTGTGTAGAGAATACGTTTGTCGTTTGGACTGCGGTACTTTTTCACGTCACCACGGAGAGAACTTCTATTATTGTTCTACCCTTGAGACATTGCTAAATAGAAAAACCAAAGAGGATTCCGTGTATGGGAGATTTTTCAAGTAAAGTCGACTTACACGGGACATCGAGTGCAAAAGCTCGATCAGGCCGTCTGCCGCCCTGGTGCGATTTAACTGCACAGAAGTATTGGGATAACATCCTGGTGCCGTTCGCACTTACACTAATACAGAAACAGAAAATATAGCGTCGTATTTCAGCGGAACATTGCGCGCCACCTTTTAGCTGACAACATTTTGGTCTCCCGCCAACTTGAAGAAAAGTCATCGTCATCTTGGCATGAACACCTTGAACTTGTTGAGTCGCTCGGTGATTCGGAGGCAGCTAACCCACAAAGATTGTATCCGAAGGATGTAATAAATTCAACGATAAATACCCGCAAGCATTTTGACTTTGAAATACACTGATAGATTTCCCATCTGTGTGCTCTTCTTCAACGATTCTCGGCTCTTTATTCACAGGATTCTCTGAATATTGCGCCTAGAGCTGGAAACCAGTTCCTCATCGACCATCAGCTAAGCTGGGCGATCCATACTTGATGCACAAACTTCTAAGCTGTAGCCATCTTGGGGCCCTCTCACTGTCTGCAGGAGAACCAAAGATTTCCTACACTGACCTTCCCAGCAGTTTTCCGGCACCTACTTCTTCTGGACGGAGAAAAACCAACCACACTTCCCATCTTTTCCCCATTGACTTCTCGGCACAAATCCTCACTCTTTGTCTCTTTTCCTTTTCTTAGTTTCTTTATTCTTCTTTTCGCACAGAACTGCTGACTCGATTAAGAAAATTTCCCCGTGTCTCTTTTAATCAGGTGACGATAGCAGGCCTCGGGCTTCTTATACCTAAATCGTATGAAGAAATACGAATCCCCGTCCCACATCCGCGTACTTTCCAGCCACTGACAGATGCTCTTTTCCTTGTTTCTTCAGATCTCTTAGATGATTTCCCCCTCTTTTACAAATTTTATAAATGGTGCTGATCCCTCCAACACTAAATGGTTATCTAAATAAACTATTTCCAATATAGTACAAATATTCAAATTGTATTGTTTCCCTCACAAAGCTTTAATTATATTTTAAAAAATACTATTTCTTCTTTCGTATTCTTTGAGCTAACGAAAATTTGCGATAGGAAATACATTTAGAATCTGAAGAGAGTCCCGTTCTTCGGAACAACTCAACGGTTAAACTAATAACGTATCTCGGCGAAAAAGACACTTATTATGTTTTGCTGTGTATGCAATTCTACGGTGTTAACGCGTAGTGAGGACTCTGTTAACAGAATTACTGCGAATCTATACTCAACAACACTACGCGATTTTGTACAGTAAACGTAAACTCGAAAAGTTCGTCCTTCCAGAAGAATGGCCTAACTGCAGGAATATTTTTCCTGCTATTATGAAATTCTTAAATTAAATGCCCTAGAAAAGGGTGACAATTCCGCGACGACTTCTCTGCGTTCGTACATCATCTTTTCTCGAATTTCCCCCGCTGCTCGCTAAAGCTCACGTTATTAGCGAGACGTTCGACAAAAGTGACGAGATGGGGCAGTAAGACGAGAAGTTTTGTCGAGCGGAAACGGCCATCTTTGATCCATTAGCCAGACTGCAACATGGCACGCGTATATTAGAAATCAATTGCGCGAACAATTTTCTTGTCTTGCTAATAGACATTTAATGTAATTATGGCTTTGAACCAACGCCACCTGGAGAGTGCTGCACCATGGCGACGGTGCTAATGGGAGTTCGTGGTACGGTAGATGGATTACGCTCACTTCTACACATTTCTCCATCTTGATCTCGTTACCGATTAATGGCAGGGCCGCATAAGCCAGGTAAGCTATAGCTTAGGATATCAATTTAGAAAGGAACTCGTGCAAAATTAAACTTTCAATTTTATGAATTTATTCATCAATTCATTAAAAATTATTAAAATAATTAAAAGTAAAATGATATACATTATATTGAAAAATAAATTGTTAATCGTAATAGATTACTGTTCGTAGCATTTTTGAGTTTGATCTTTTGGGGCCTCAAAAAGTTTAGCTTGCGGTTTCCGGTGTCTTAAACCAGCTCTGACCAGTGGAGTAATAATTGACGGAGAACATCAGACAGGCAGCAGCAACCGGTGTATATCTGCGAGAGAGAGAAGAAAGTTCGACTTACGTAAGAGTATTGTCGTCCTTTCGGTTTTCGTTTCACATTTCACGATCTGGACACCGAATGACAAGTGACCCAATACGAAAGAATTCCCAACTTGGATTTGTTATCAACTGAAATAAAATAATAGACATTTAAAAAAAAAAATGAAATAAAACACTTTAAACTGAATATGAAGAGATGCTTATTTTGTTCTTCCACTCCAAGCTTCAGCAGAGAGGTTTCTAGATGGACAAAATGTCACATCAGGAAATCTCTACACGCGTCAAGCTTAATAAATATAAATGAGAGTAAGGCAAGTTATCGTTTCTGGAAAAGGGTTCAGCTGAAAATCCTTTAAATCTTTTTATTCACCTTTACGCAAATATATTTATGCTCTTAGCAACAGACATAACGATGGAGTCGTTCCTTCCGTTTAGCTCATCGATGTCTGCGTGAAACATTTGCGGAAAAAGTCAGATTTTGTAAAACGAGTAACTTTCATGAAAACTTTGTTTGGGCCGAGAGTCATTCTGCGGCTAAGATGGCCACCTCAAAGACGTTTATTATTGTTGTTGTGAGCCGGTTGTATGGTCTTATTTCTACCGTTTGTATGTTTTCTTCCTATTCATGGAAAAACAAAAAAGGAAGGATAGCACCGAAGAGAACAGACTGAGGC
Organism: Nautilus pompilius; assembly: GCA_018389105.1. Lineage (NCBI taxonomy): Eukaryota > Metazoa > Mollusca > Cephalopoda > Nautilida > Nautilidae > Nautilus > Nautilus pompilius. The sequence goes on from JACATO010002737.1 coordinate 947,744, forward strand.
CAAACTGGTTCTTCATTGGATTCTAAAAGACTTTTACTGCAAGCTGAACGAAAAAAATGCATCCTTTATATCCAACCAGAAGGTGATCAGGGAATGGAGTGCGGTGCTTAGAGGAATTTATCTAATGGAATAAAACAGCAGAATAGAAGCCCCACATTTCGTTTCTATGGCGACGATTGGCTTCTTCATTAAACAGAAGAGTTTTTAAAAAACGCATCTATGTGAGGTTTATACGGCATGGAGTATCAAAGACATTGGACAGCATTTGCTAGCACAGAGATACTGCGGTAAGTGAAAATTTTGAAAAAGCTACGGATTTAACTTTGTGATAATCTAGGTTGCACTCGAGAACAAAAACTACAGTAGCAAGGACACGATGTGTTAGGGTTTAAAGTTTCTGATTTGTCCTTCAGCTGCGACGGAACTTTGTTCGAGGCGATCTGAACACCTTTCTCCAGGTGAGACGTCTTGCTTTGCGGCTGTAAGTATAAGTGACGTAATTGTTGTGCGCCTGGCAGGACAGCACGATGGTCTTCAGGAGGAGACACCGCTCTCGCAATCTGTAGTATTGCAAATGTTAAAACAGAACTCAAGTTCAAGCTGAGATCTCTCCTCTGACGTCGCTGTCATTGGCGGTCCCACACGTGATCAAAGCGAAACTTGCCCTTCTTCATTGACCGTATGTTAAGAAAACATGTTGATATGATTCCCAGCGTGAGGAAAGCTAATTATTCCCTCCCGAAATATATGTTTGTGAAAAAATAATTTAGTGAATCTTTTAGAATGCAAGGCGTGTTCTCATCGTGTCAGCCACAAATCGTTTTATTAGAGAGACGCGCGCACTTGCTGGACGATTTACAGATCAGGTAATCAGCGCGCACTGATATTTATGACCACGTGTTTGTGGTTTCTGATGTGGGTCGACATTTTTGATTGGAAAACTAACAACCGAGTCCACTGTCGGTGAGAAGAAATTAGCATCGATCGAACGACGGCATGGCGCGTAACCCCATCTCCAATCAGACAGCTAAATTAGAAAGTCAGGTTTGGTGTAGGTAGAATAAATGTTCGTTTAAAACAGCTACAAGTTCCTGTGAGAAAATTAGAGAGAAGGAACAAACAAACGACGTATTTCTTAAAGTTATTTTTGCGCAATAATGTACACGTGGACTAACCACGAGTCTTTCTTCGTTTAATAAAAACACATCACAAAAGTCCAAACAAAAAGAAGATCACAGACTAAATAATGTGGTGTGGAATGGGGCGACAGATGCTGTGATGACCAACACCACAGCAGATGTGATACTTCCCGGCATGACCACCAGCCAGGGAACCTCAGGTCCCCCTACGATGGATAAAAAGAAGGAACATAAGTCATAAAGACTTCCTGTTCTCTTCAAAATCATCGAGAATCTCTGATTCCCCCATGAGGGAGGACTAAATAAAAGATCAAACGGAGGGAGAACGTGTCTCCATCCATCATCCCGCAAAATAAAAATAGAACTCTCTCCATCCTTCCACTTGGAAACTTGAAAAATAAACAGTGGCCCAAACTTCCCTTACAGAACAAGGACATACAGAGAGACAACTCTATCTTAGAGAGTCCAGCCAGGATGAACCTACCCCTCCTGCGTGCAATACGAAGGAGTTGGATAGCCCGCTGCTCTCGCTAGACCAAGGTACATCATAAACAAAACAAACAGGCCGAAATAAGACCTCACTTATAAACAGCTGAGACGGCCGGTCGTGGAACCGATCCAGCTACACCCACATACATATGCAACCTAACATACACTCCCCTAAACACCACCGCACAACACCAAAAAAAAAAGAACAGTAGATAACCGTTGTTTTCAGTCCAGGTGAGCCATTCACCTGATGTACTGTTAAATATTTAGTCATTTTAAAAAGGGACCATTTGATAAGAAAATACAGGTAGCAAGAACCCCGGCTCTGCTTCTCGTGTGACAAGTATATTGCGAGAGTGATATTTATATTATGTGAGGATTACTGGTGGTCAGTTTAATAAATCACAACTAGTTTCGATGAGTTACGAAAGGTAGGGTCTATCTAAGATTTCTGAAACCTTAGGACATCGACTGTCACCTGTCGTTCGCTAGACATGCGCACAACCCAGAATAAACGTCAAATCTAGAACCATAAATGGCCACTTTTGACCGCCCTCTTCTGATGATCGAATGGTTCTTAATAAATGATTGCTTATTAATATTTTATATTCTCGTTTATTCAAAATCAACAGAAATACCACGTTATCATGTCTTGCTCGTATCTTTCAATTAAAATTGCATAAAAATATTCAGAACCCATAGTAACGTTGTTATTTTTAATATTGTATAACTATAGTTAAAGATTTGAAAATATTCTTACATTGTCTCGCTTTTACTAGAAAAATATCAGTGCTTTCCTCCGAACAATCGACCAGCTTTATGCTGAGCCATTCTTGAGCTCTCCAATTACAAACTTAGCAAAAACGTGCGGTCATTTATTGCACAATATCATGGAGAAAGACGTATTTTAGAATTCGTCAGAAAATATTTTGCAATTTCCAATTTTTAAAGTAAATAAACAAAATAAAAACCATATTTATTTGTTCCTTAGTGACGGCATTAAAGGCAAAATACCATCATCTACAGTTAGCCTTTAAAGGACTTCAGATATTTTATTATTTATTGTATTGCCTTGTAAATAGCGCGCATGTTTATTTGGTTCTTTGTGGCAGGCATCAAGGACAACTACAGTAAACAAAAGTGTGAGGTCGTAACAAACGTTTTGTCGGTTTTTATATTATGTTAAATTTGGGGTTCATTTTTTGCATGCTTGTGAAAGTGTATGTAGATAAGTTATATATCATTTGGTAGCGTGTGCTTTGGCATAAATTATGCAAAACCTACCCTTTTAAAAATCATCAAATGGATATTTATTTCAGGGTTCTGGGTGAAGCAGGGATAGAAAGGTTTTTCGTGCCATTTTACTTCAGGAGTTCAAACCAGGCCACAAAGCGAGTGAGGCGACTCGTAACGTTAAGCAGGCATAGGGCAAGGACACAGCAAATGAGTGAACAGTATGACGATGGTTTGCAAAGTTTTGATCAGGAGATGTGACCCTCCGAGATAAGGAAAACGTAGCGGACGTCCTTCCAGCCGTGATGAAGACCGTCTGAGAGCTTCAGTTAAAGCCGATCCAAGAAAAACAGTGCGTGAAATTGTTGGAGAGCTTGACGTAAGCACTGCAACTGTTTTCCGGCATCTTGATGCAATCGGCCAGGTGAAGAAGCTTGACATTTGGGTGCCTCACGAGTTGAATGAACAACAAGAAAACTATTGATTGGAGATCTGCTCTTCACTTGTCATAAAAAACAAAATCGCCCCATTTCTTGACCGAATCCTTACGTGTGATGAAAAATGGATCCTTTACGACAATCGCAAGCGATCATCGCGGTGGCTCGACAGAGACAAGGCGCCTAGCCACATTCCAAAACCCAGCCTCCACCAAAAGAAGGTCACGGTCACTGTCTGATGGAATGCAACAGGTGTCATCCATTATAACGTCTTTTAACCTGGCGAAACCATTAGAGCTGAAAGGTACTGTCGTAAATTAAACGTTGTTCATCAGAAACTCTCCCAACAACAGCCAGCATTGATGAAGCGAAGAGTCCTAATCCTGCTCTGCGACAACGCTCGTCCTCGTGTTACAAAAGTGACTTTTCAGAATCTGAACAGGTTGGGGTGTGAAGTTCTCCCTCCCCCAGCCTATTCACCAGACCTTTCCCCCACGGACTACCACCTCCTCAAACACCTCGACAACTTCCTCCGTTTGAAATCCTTCTTCAACGAAGCGGCAAATGAAACTGCCTTCCAAAAGTTTACTAACCCCAGAAATCCAGATTATTTTGAAAATGGTATAAATGCGCTTATAACTGGTTGGCAGAAGTGTATTTATTTTAGTGGAACTTAACTTTGATTAATAAATTTCACGTTCAGCAAAGATATGAAGTCTCATTGTTTCGGTTAACAAAAACAACGAAATTTTGTAACAACCTAATAGTTAAGCGAACTAGTTGCACCTGTTCTTCTTCTGACTCTGCAAGTAGGAAATTCGATTAGACGCTAAGATGTACCATGAAATAGCTTACTCGAATTGGCTGAGCGTCACTCGCTAAGAAAGTCATAATTAGTTGATCACATTAGATGTCTAGCGAGGTTTCGGTTTGCTACCTGAGTTGGCCAGTAGTAAAGATGCATCCACCGACATCGCATAAGGTCAGACTTTACCTCCAGAGACCCAGTAAATACTGACGTCTGTTCACTTCACTGTCATCAGACTTGCATCAATGGTTGGTACACCTATTAATAGGCTATCAAAGTCGCTATTAGATATAACGCATCACTCCGTCGTTTTAGAAACGTCATCATACACATTGTTGGCTGAAATGAAAAAAAAATCAGAGATCCTCTCGTATGCAGACATTATGAGACCGGAAATATCCCTGTCTCCGCTGTACTTCTATTTAATATCTTCTTTTAATTAAAAAAACAAAAACAAAGTAAAATGCAACATTAAATGCGTTTTTAAAGTATTAATATTTTAATAAATTGAACAAAAAATGAAAAATTGTAGCGAGATAAGATTTACTCTATGTCGTAAAATAATAGTAGAATATTTGGGAACAAAATTTTACCATTAAAATCTTCCATCATCTTTTGAGCTTGCAATGCTGAATATTTCGAGCTGTCAGCGGGTTCCCTGGGTGGACGAAGTCATGGAAGACAATGGTTACGCAGTTCACATTGTCGGCTATTGTTTCTTTGTCTTACTGGTTATAGCGGTGTAATTATAATTGAAAAAAAGAGAATGATAACGTTGGCCAATTAATGGTAATTATGAAACGAAAGAGACAAAAGCTAAAAGTTTGTGGCGTAAATAAAAATCAGTAGAAGGTAAAGAGAGATTGAAAGTATGCGCACAGAGATGTGTACTTTTCTGACGAACCAAGCGAGAGAAACCTTTGGAGTAGAAGAGAAAGAGCGTCATAGTCGATACTCGCAGACATTTTTTAAAAATTGTCAGATTACTTTTACGGACTGACTGGCGATCGGACGGAAACGAGCGGAGATCCGGAATCCAGCCAGGATGTGGATTCAGTTAGGGAACGGTATAAAATATTAAATCTTATCTTTTTTTTTTTAAAAAATCGTTTTGTAGAATCTGATTCAAATCTAGAGAAAGAGGACAACAGAAAAAAAAACCCATACATTTTGCTAAGAAAATAATTTGTATCCCAAGTCGCTTTCCAAATTGAAAGTAACAATCATTACATACTTAAAGGTATGTGCTTAAACAAGCTCAACAAAAATCCATTTGTTTTGCATAAGTTCTTTCACTGTATACCTCTGCAGGCATCGGATAAACTTTCTAATGGGTTAACCTTCGTATAATGTATTTGAACGCTTTCTATAAACTTTGCCTGAAATATTCTCAGAATACCTCTGCAGCGTATTGCATTGTCTGAGACTTTCCATGAAAGTTCGAAGACAGCGATAATATGTGCTGTCCGAACACTCACACCGATCTTGCATTTAAACCAACCCAATCAATGTGAATTTAACCTTGAAGTCGGTCTTCTTCTTCTTTAGTTCTTTTATAAGCTAAAAAGTGACTTATGACAATTAGTATATCTTTAAATATATTGGTAATTAAAGTTTGAAAGCGACTCAAGGTGACACATCAACGAGATCAATATTTGGAGCTTTTGTCTGAAACCCGGCAATCATGGCTGCTGCTAATATCACCATCATTAATTTACGATGTTCTTGCTTTATCAGGGATCACCAGGCTCTGGAGATGGACTGTAACGCAAACAGCGCGACGTCTGGCAGTGAGTAAATCGCCTGAAATGAAACAGCATCTTTGTCGTTTACATGCCAGACTTATCGGCATCGTAGACAGGCGTGTTTCGTTATTGGACTAGGGGACAACTCTTTGCGAAGTGGAGGGGCTCTCACGAACCCCCAAGTGAACACCATAACTGCAATCGATACTTCATTAGGATGTGACAACCGCCTGTCAGATAAGGAAAATGAAATCATGTCCGAAATCAGACAAAACGCAGCTGATTTTCTGTCTATATTTAGATATATACCCACCTAAATGTCGCCAGACACTGGCACCTCATCGTTTTCAAGAATCTATTGTTTTCGGTATCGAAGCCGTTTGTGCTGGCGTCATAAAAATGATAACTACTTCCTATTTTAACAACAGCAGAAACTAAATACACAATTCATCGCTCGCTGGATGAAATATCCTTTCTTAAGTTTATGGTAGAACGGAAAGCGGTTCTGCGATGCGCGAGATATTGAATCTCAAACTTTAGAGATGGAAGCTCTGCAGGAAATATCCAATTTTCGTTGCGGACTTTATTAACCTAAAACCAGACTTCGCTTAGCTTTCAAGTGGCTTCCGCTAAATGGAAACCCGACCTTTTATTTGGCGCCACTGGTAGAATGATGCGCACTTCCTCTTCCTTGTGTGATGTCCAGGCATTTCCATCTGTAACTTTTAAAATATCTGAGCTGTATTTTGTCTTGAAGACTTCTCTTAAATTCATCAGCCACAAATGTGTAACGCTGGAGGATGGAGATTACCTAAATCGTCTCGGTAATAGATTCTTCAATTCTATTACATCTTGCGGGCGCAAAAGTCGTGACACAACTGGACGGGCTCACCTAACCATTTGAAACTGCGTCTCCAAAGGTAAGTCCTAACCTGTACAGTACTGAGCCAGTATGTGAACCAGTCAGTCAGATATGGGGCAATATTCCAATCATTTATATTAAAAGCAAACAAAAAAAAAACGTCTTTACGAACGTGTCGAGCGAGACTGTACCATGTGAAGAAGACATTACACGCAAAATACTGACCTTATTCATGTTCTTCTATTAAGACTGAAGCTCTTTTTCCACAATGGTTGTTATTCGTGTTTCTTTTAATTCCACTGTTAATATCGATCCCGCTATGAATATTTAAGAAAACCCGTCTCTTAGCGGCCCAGCGATTAGTCGGGCTACTGGCCTGCCGAGATCGACGAGACTGACGAAGACTCCGAGTTCGTTTCCCGATTCGGCTGCCGTACCAGCATGCCGCAGTTTCTTCTCGCTCTTTACCAGCCGGCTGTCTGAGTTTCCTAGCGAAGTGGCGCGAGATAACGCTCTGAGCGGATAACCGCAACACTACGCTTCATCAGCAGGATGGTCTCCCTTGTAGAGACTGGTAAGACACCCCCCAAAGATGTTCCTAATATTGTACGTATATATATATATATAATACAAATTGAAAAATCAAATTTACATCAGCGGATTCAACCTAGAAAAGTCAACCTCTGCGTGGCTTCTGGAACTTGCCGGAAGTCCTAGTCTATCCCTCTGTTATTTAGTTTGTGTAAGATATGTAAACAATGTCTGCGTAGCCTTGGATGTTTCACGGAACCATCTTATTGTTAATAGGTTTTATGTGCTGCTACATACTTCTGTTCTGAAGTGTATTTTCATCCGAAGTAAGCGAAAGGGAAATCCTATATAAAGACAACAGGGAAGAGATTTTCAAGAAAGTTCTGAAAAGACATAGATCGATATAACGATAATAATAAAAATAATAATAATATATAAATAATAATAATAATATAATAATAATAATAATAATAATAATAATAATAATTAGCGTCTTGATTTATACTAGGGTTGTAATGGTCACGTTTTTTTCTGAACCGGTTAACCGCCAGGCCATTAACCGAACCGAACCGGTTAATCGGAAGTGAGGATAATTCCTAAAATTTATTTTTGATTGGACATGATGTAGCGACTATATATTTATGTAATGCTGAATATAGTATTAAGATACTCACTCCTTTTAATTACATCAATATAAACTAAACTTTTATTAATTTACAACGAAATCGTATTACATTCTAAGCTTTCACTGATCGGAAAATCTCTATCATACTACCAGTATGCTATTAAGGGGACGAATTACCAAATCCTAGGTAAATTTTCATTGCAAAAAAAATGTGACAAATACGTGCTTAGTAAACGACAACAAAGAGAAACATTGAAGATTTTAATTAAATTTTCATTTTCCTAAGCGATGTATAAGCTCAAACTAAACTTCATTGGAAATAAATAAATACCGAAGGGAGACAACTTAGTGAATATTATATGGCGAATATTCTAAAAATATATATATATTAACAAACATAAAGAGGGAATTCACGTGCATGAGGCACCAAATAATCAAATCGATGACTTAGATAATCCACATGAGAGATTTATTCACTATCGAAGTCAGCTTTAGTGTCAAGAAAACAAACCCGACGTCATGTCAACGGATTCAGCTACAAAATAGCATCTTCGCATGAAAACACACGTCTAGATCGACACATGGTGTTAAAAGAGGTTTCCTATTTCTTACCTGAATGGAGATATGTAAGCTGCAAGGAAAGTGAAAACTTCAAAGAGGAAAAGCGAATGGCGGTGAAACTAGGCGAATATCGATAGCAGCTAAGAGCACAGCGTATTAAGAGCGAGGAAGAGCTTGTTTAGGGTCACAGGCAGGTCGGTATATACCAGTTTAGACTTCTCGGTTACCCAATCCAATACGTGTCATCAGTTGCTAGGAAACGTTTCTTGCAAACTCAGGTCGGCTCGCAGTTCTCGTTACCTGATATATATATAATAAAATATCACCTGTGGCTAGGAAACACGTATGATATAATTAACATGTTCCAAAAACAATTATCTGCAATTAAAACTGACACATTTTCATCGCTAGAAGAGCCAGCCTAATCAGTATCTAATTACTCGGTTCTAACGGGACTTTGCTCTCATATTAGGGAATAACATCCATATTATAGCTCATCACAAGCAGAAACTTTTCTGCATGACCTGCAGCCCTTGACTGCCTATACAATGTCTGACTTATTTAATATTAAAAACAGTATTCATCTTATCACTCTTCCCAGGTGAAAGCTGCTCTACAATTAAAATTCGCGTCTTATGTAAAATCACTTTACTAATTTATCGTCTCAGTTATGATATCACTGCTAGTCCAAGGATGAAACAGACTAACTACAAGGATGGGACGTTTTATCACATTTGTGAGTTATATTTTAAAAAAATAGAAGCGATTACTGTATAACGATTTCTACAACATTCTGTGCACACAGCATTTCCCTGTTGTTTCTTCCTGTTGGTTATCTTATATTATTTCAATATTGTAGATATTTGCATATTTTTGCGATTATGTATATTCAGCTCGCTGGAATCGTAGAAGACGTTTTCATACAGACGATTAATTTGAACACATAAACGAAGAATTATTTCTTTATCTCGATAAATTAATGTTTTTCGAATGTTATTTATTAAATACCAAAAAGAGAATTTACTTAGAAATCGATAAATAACTTTCGGTTTTCTCTATTGAAGTCAAATGATTGAATTTATCTCTAGAAATGTTAATAGCTACCCTGGTGAACAAATTCTAGTTTTCATTTAAAACCCGGTACAGCATATAAAGTCAATTTACTCATCAATAATTCAGTAAATAAGCTTAGAAGGTCAATAACTTGTTTTCTGACTTGAATTATCTGTCTCAGATTTCATGGACTTCTGCGTATAATTCATTCAAAGTATTTTCGAAATAAAGTTTCTACGGACTTTAACTTTCTTTCACATTTTAAACACAAAAATTTAATAGTTTATTTAAATTCTATTGTTTCTCTAGGTATCGCTGCCAGTAAATGTTGTGCTGCAGCCATCTTTTGATAAGTTTCTTCAGTTTACTAAGATTACCTTTACTCAGCTCGCCATTCATTTGATGCAGGGCAACGGTTTTCTTCTCGTTAAAGATGCTATCACTTAGCTCCATACGGCTGACTAGACATCCAGTCCTATCCTCAGGCCAAATACTCAAAACAACGAGAGATTTCAAAGTGAAAACAATAAAGAGAAGACTGTATTACTAGGTCAGTTACTAACAGTTTTAAGAGACTGCTGTATTCTCGCTTCCTATTATTCTAATAATTTTGTTTTAGTCCTGTCTGAATTGATTATATATTTAAAAAATGAATTGAGTTATCTTTAAAGACTGAACTGGTAAATGAAAAACCTATCAGTAAGAAAATCTTATGCGGCAAGAAACGAGATTTTTTTAAAAAAGGAATTCAGCTTTTATCCTGAAGATCTTATTTACCTACTGTTAAATGCTTTTCTTCTTTTATATATAAAAAAATAGTTTAATCTAATGTACAGCGAAAGAGAGTAATTGTTTTAGTATAAGTCAACATCGTCAGCCGGTTTTCGTTGTTACTTGATTATATTTCGTGATATCGAATGCTCAAGGAGTGTAGAACTCAATAGAACTACAACAGGCCAGTTCTTTTCTACTGCTGTGTACGAAGTCCACATTACTGCTGAAAAGAATATTATTAGCAGTAAGCGGTGTATGGTAGGGTTAGCAGTTTTTACTGTTAGAAAAAGACATGTTATAGTTACAAATCTTATCGAACGTTAAACTGCTTGCTTCTCCAAAGAAACCATAATTCCTGGAAAACCAGATTTGCAGCCAAGATGGTATAAAATAGACTTCATTTATTATTTTCACTCGACCAATCAATTGATTGATAGTTTGATGTATCTTTAAATGAGAAAGATACTCATTTAGATAATAACATAAAAAAAATGATTCGTCGTTCTCACTAAAAATCAGAATAATGGACAAAGGGAGCAGCATTATCTTTTAACGCATAATGGTAGCGCCTTGCAAATCACATCCTTTTATAAATGATGCAAAACAAGATGAAGAGACACGAGGATGTTAATGACAATAGAATAATTAAAAGGTAGAATGTGGCATGAGATCCGTTATTTGCCGAAGCCTTTAACGGTGAGCAATGAATACAAAACGAGAATAATTGAAAACAAAGTTGTTGAATGACTGAAGAGTTTGTTTTGAGGACTTTATATGGTGGTAAAAGGGTTAAAACGTAGAGCTTTTGACGTGGATGTTCTCTTTTTTTTGAATGGACCTTCCACCACTTTTGTTTGCCAAGCTTCGTGATCACCTAGACAGAGGACAAACATTCGGGATCTCTGACTCGTCTGTATTTCGTTGATGCCAAATCTGATATTTCGCCCCAAATTCCATCTTTATATTCTTCAGCCTATTTGTGCTTCCACAACGTTACAATCATGGATTTCTTTTTTTTTGTTGTGTTGTTGTTGCCAAAGATAATGCACGTTTCTATCAGATCAATAATGTAAGAAATTTCATTCAGATTTGTATAAGTGTCACTCTACCTACCACGTCCTGCTCTTCCCGGATCGAAGACTGAGCACCAAAGACGCTGGGTAATCTGCAGGCTGCACTCACTGGTTGCAAAAATGGCGCAGGATGCAACCAAGCTCATCTCATTACAACGACAAGTCTGTCTGGCATTTCCTGGAAACGTTGGCATCACGTCAACCCGCTCAACAGATTTTCACTAAACGCCAACTAGACTTTAATAGATACAATGAATTTTTACATCAGGCTTCTTGGCTGTCTTTACTTGGCATTGCTATTTCTTTTAAAATATAAAGATATGAGAAGGGAATCACCTGTGCATTTCTCCATGTTTAAACGAGAGAGGCGTAAGTCGACCAAAGTAGGCAGCGATAAAGCTTCCGGGTGCTAAGCTAAAACCCGTCATTGAACATTTTTTAACGAAGCTGAGGGCAACACAAGAGCTATGGATTACTTGTCACTAGCCGACAAAGGGTAATTAGGCTCTTCGGAAAGTAGCACTGGTTCAGTCGATCAGCAATTAGCAGAAATCCGTTTTCTGACGAAATTCAAGAAACACGTGATCACGCACTACAAAGAACATAGCGCGAAGGGCGCAAACTGATGGCATGAGATACAACTCGACAGTTGACTCTACAAAATAAACCGAAAGGAAAAGATAAAGACGATGATGTTGATATATAAAAGTGTAATGCTGATTTTGAACAAAATTCAAACTTGAGTAAAATTTCTGCATATATTACTTTTCCTGCATCCTTCTATCTTATCTTTCCTATCATTGTATTTATATCTTTTGTTTTCATGTGATGACATAAAGAATCTGTATCTGAAAATAATAGATAGCGAGATTAATTTCGTATCTTGAATTCGTAACATTAAAGTGAAAATCATGCATTAATATTTTGAATATTTTAAATTACACGTTCTTAAGTACATGTTTGTCAAAGTTTATCGCTATTTTTCATATGTAGGAGAACCAGGTTTACGTTTTAATAATATCTTTTGTGAAATATTGAATAATTTTATTAACAAGAGCTTTTGAGAGTTTCGATGAAGCTTACAGTTGTTGGTTTTCTTAAATTTTACAGTTTCACCACATTAATTTCAAAAAGCCATTCTGAAAATAATTTGGAGACTTAGTTTTTTATCTGAATTTAAATCAATACAAAGTTTTAGCCAAGCAGATTAAAAGCAACGAGTCACTTATATTTGTGTTATATTCATATCTACACAGAAATACAGCGGAAGATTCATATAATGTTAAACGTAATTCTTTTTAATATACTAAGTATTTAATAATCTGCTAATAATAGATTTATAAACGAGCTTATTTTTAGTAAGGCAAAAGCCACGTGGTATTTGGGATAAAATATTTCTCCAGTTGGTCATAATTTGATCATCGAATTTATTAGCATCTCCGACGGTGAAATGTGATACCATTTTCCCACCAGTTACATCTATGTTACATATTTAAAACGTTTTTACATTATCTTTAGATATATTTACATAGGGGTTGTGTTTTTAGATGTAACATACCTTTGAGGTATCACAGAGATTCCACCTATTCTGCCTTGTTTTATTATTAATAATTTGTTAAAAGATTTAATTTTTTTTAGTCAACTTTAAATAGGCATTTAAGTCTAGAGAAGTGGTTTTAAGAATTGATGCGGATCTACTCTATAGACCATACAGTTCTCCAATTTTCTAATACATCAGCTGAAAGTAAGACAACAGATCTAAGATACAGTGCAGGAAAAAAGAGTTGGGACACTTGCTGTGAAATTGATATTTGAGGTCTCTTGTTTTTACATTTGCATACAGATAGCCATCATATTGTACATAAATTGTATAAAACATGCCTTTACAATGTGTAAAATCAACGGATGTCATATGTGTATCTATTGTCTGGGAAAAAATACTTGAATTAGCATAGTCTAATTTGTACCGCGAAAGAGTTGGGACAGTGAACAAAATCTGTGCATACATTTATTCCCCTCAATATATCAATTTTAAAGGATCAAATGAATAGAATCACATCGTCTAAGACCATTTAAGATCATCTATGCACCATGTCTGGCAAGACAACGTCGTTTGAAATCAGAGACTTGATAGTTGAGCACCACCAAGAAGATCTGTCTTGTCGGGAGATAGCCGATCGAGTCAGTTGCCCGAAAAGCACTGTAAACTGCATTCTGAAGCAGTACAAGGGGACCGGAAACACGAAACCAAAAATGCTAATCGGAAGACCGCGAAAATGTGACAACAAAATGGATCGACTCATTTATCGCATAATCCAGGGCCAATCGTTTCCTGACATCGATGTCCATTCGAGCCCCCCCCGAGTAGAGTGAATGTCTCCAGTCGCAATATTCAACGTCGTTTATGCGAGGGGAATCTCTTTGGGCGAATCTCCCAGAAAAAGTCATTGATCAGCAACAAGAACAGGCGCATCCATGGGCTAAAGCGCACAAAAACTGGACCAAAGTTCAATGGGCTAGAGTTCTCTTTTCCGACGAAACGATGATCATGCGCATTCACAGTGCTGGCCGAGTATATGCTCGATGTTACCATGGCGAAAAATACAACATAAAGTGCACCCGACCGACGGTACAGGCCGGAAGAGGATCGTTGATGGTCTGGAGGTGTATGAACGCGGCGGGACCAGGCTCTCTCAAGTAGATCAAGGGAAGAGCGACCGCCCAGACTTACTGCAATTTACTGAGGTATGTCGTCGTCGACTACATCGACGACAACATGCCACTCACCGCCATCTTCCAGCACGACAATGCCCCAATCCACACCGCCAGAGTCGTCACTTCCCTCACGACCCAACTAGGAATGGATGTCATGCGCTGGCCGCTCCAAAGTCCCGATCTCAACCCAATCGAAAATGGCAGGTGGCCAAACACAAGAATCTCAACCAAGACCAATTCTGGCAGGCCTTCGAGAAAAGTTGGCAGGAAATTGCCAATTCCGACTGCCTTCGTTTGGTCGAATCCATGCCCCGTCGTTGTCGAGAAGTGATCGAAAATCACGGATAGGCCACCCACTACGAGTCAATTGACCATTTCCATGCATTTGTTCGATTGTAATTTGGAATGTTGAAAAATATTCATGGTTTTGCTCACTGTCCTAACTCTTTTGTCGAAGTACAAATTGGACATTGCCGATTCAAATATTTTTTCCAGAGAATATATAAACATAGAGCACGTGTTGCTTTTATACGTTGTAAAGCATGTTTTGTGCATATAATAAACAATGTGATGAGTATTTAAATGCGCTTGTTAAAACGAAGGAGCTCAAAATCAATTTCACAGCAAGTGTCCCAACTCTTTTGTCCGGCACTGTAAGTATCACTTTACTCTCCTGATGTCTGTATGTTGTACTTTTGAAAAAACTTCTTTATGATATTCAATCTGAGATGCTCTTTTGTCTCATTCATTATAAGCATCTTTTTAAAATTCACTAGTAGTTACATTATACCTACTAAATCGGTCAATAAAAGATTAAAGAAATACAGCTTTCTTCTAAAAGTTTCATAAATTGTTTTTGTTTCAGATATGAGACGTGTTCCCATGAAGCTAAAATAATTCGAGAAATTTGTTTACTACTCAACCGTCTGTTTTCTCTTTATTCACAGGTTATTTAGCTGAAAATAAAATATACTTTTCAGATGTTTTTCGTATAATACAGGTAGTCTGGTTTAGGCAGATCTTTGAAGATAATTAGATAAATTATAAAATATAACGCCCACGTGATTGGGCTATTTAATGTTTGTTACCTTGGAGTGCAGCGCTTCCAAATTTACCAGATCAATAAATGATTCTTCACAGGTATGACAAACTTCATAAGCTATAAAGTTTTTGTGTTCTTTATTTGTATAAATCGTATCCTTGAGATTTTTGAGAATTGAATAAGTATTATGTACTTTTTAGAAAATAGATTTTATACAAATTCTAGTGGTTTTATCATCTGGACGTAAATGCACAAGTATGCACTAGACAACATTTAAAATCCTTATTTTGAATGTTTTGTCAGCATGATTTTTTATATCAAATTTGAAAATCATATATGATAATTTAAGTCGATCATATGTATCCATTTTAACATCAAGTTTGATAGTCTTTTCATGTTAATTTGGGTATTATGCTTCACTCATAATAAGGCAAGTCGTTAAAGTGAATTTTAAAATAAATTGATCAGAAAACGCATATATACTTTCAATATGCGGTCCATGGCGACCGTCAAACTTTTGAAGTTTCCTGCAATGGTAACAATGATTCGCATTTCAGTATTACCTGAACATCTACGATCGCTCGAGATTCCAGTTAACTGGCTTAAAGAATGTCTTGACTGTCCCGAGATTTTTTCCTGTGGTAAAATCAACTATTTAGCGAAGCAGACCAACGTGTAAGAACTGAGTATTAGATTGTTTTCCTCCGCAAAACGATGCTTTCAGCCGCCTCATTTCCAAAAGATTCTCTTTATTTCGTTGGTTAGTTCGGACCAGCTCCGCTATTCGCATCAGGTCATATATAAGACCAAAACTCCAACCGAAATTATGCAAAGACAAGGTGCAGAAAAAAACAGCAAAAATCTTGCAGAGAATCGAGTGGTTCAAACCCCAAATATCGGACCCGCCAAGTTCATTAAGGGATGACAAAGGTTTACGTTTAGGCATCTCCGACCAAAAAGCGGTTGATGGTTAATTCACTGACTCGAATGAGGAATCTACTACTCTGCTTAATATTGTGGAAGCAAAGTCTGCAAAATTTCGTATAAACTTTGCCTAAACTGTTTGCAAACCTTTTAAAATCTTTTAAAGGTCTCGAAGAACATTTTCACAAACTCCTTTTGAGGACTCTGGTTGGTAATTCCGGCGATATATGTTTCTTTCAGGTGACACATTCAGTACGAAAGCGGAAATTGTATTCGGTTTGGTTTCGTGTAAAGGAGAACTTCGCAAAGCCAGACAGCTGTGAAGAATCCTGATCCACTTCTCTGTACAATACCATGCAAAAGTATATACCGTTTGGGCGGCGAACGAAGTTCCGGAATTCGCTCTCATCGGGACCCTACCAGATTTGACAACTTCTCACCGCAGGGTTCCTTCTCGCTGCTCTGTAGAAGTCCGCCAGGGCGCCGGCTCCTGCCCACAGATAAACGAAGGAGTTCTATTAAATATTTTCCTGGTATCTCTGGTGGAGTGCTGAAGAATCCACCCAGGTAACTCACTCGGCCACCAAGGATGAAGCCCAAGAACTTCGCTTTCCAGCTCACTGCTGTAAAGTTTGAGTAACGGCGGTGTTTATGTGAATTTGACGACATTTAACCTCTTCTTGGCGAACCATTGATGTACGGAGAGGAATTAGTTTGTTGGAATACTGATGCAGCGACTGTCAGCGCCGCCTGTAGAGGTAGCGTCCACCATCATCTGTATCAACCCTTGGAAACGGGAAATGATGTTGCATCCTACAAGATTCGAAAAAAAACACAAAATTTTTGTAGCCGATTGTTGCTCCCAAACTCTGCTAACAACGTCCGTCAATGAAACCACAGAGACAGTAACAATTTCCATCGAGGTCTTGCAGAACGTGGTGTTTGTTTACTTTTGGCATCTTTATCGCGGTTAGGTTCCGCTCAATTAAAACTTGGCAGAATAACGACCGAAGCTTTGAATCTTGGAAATTTTGGGTCATCGAAACTGGAACAGTGTTATCTTCTGATGTCTCCAGATTCAACGGAAGATTGTCCGAATGCGAATGAGTTTTTTTATTGACGACATCATGAGATGTTTGCTCTGGACTCCGTTCCTGAGTAACATTGATTTGGTGTCAGTAGTAGGACGATTCCAGCTGCCGTTGACTCCAGATTTCGGTCCCAGCTTTTAGTTATAAAGAAGCAACAAAAGCTCGGAGCTACATCGCAGAACGAACCAGAGGAGATCCAAACCTGGGTACTCAGCTTCGCAAGTCCAAAGTATAAAGTATATGGGATTTTCATTTGATATGCAACAAGCATTAAATATGTTGTCTCGCTGCCATTTGGAAATTCTGGATTTTGTTTTTGAATATCGCTACCAAAGAGGACCATGGAGCACAAAACTGGCATCTTCTCGTATTAAAAGTATGTTATTCCTGTTTATGCTTTGGTTTAAATCATAAAGCTGCTAATCAGATCAAAT
Source organism: Nautilus pompilius (assembly GCA_018389105.1). Classification (NCBI taxonomy): domain Eukaryota; kingdom Metazoa; phylum Mollusca; class Cephalopoda; order Nautilida; family Nautilidae; genus Nautilus; species Nautilus pompilius. The sequence continues at coordinate 965,280 of JACATO010002737.1, forward strand.
GAATGAATGTATGAATACTTGAAAAATCTTATTTTCTCTGTAGGACTTATGAAGTGAGAATAAAATGATATCTTCATAATTAAGCCCGACACGCACGAAGTTGTTCGTGATCTTTTTGGCAGGAGAGGAATGCTATTCTTGTTTTCATGTTGGGAGAAGAAATTAAATCGTTAATTCCGGCCATTCTGTATCAGCTGATTAGTAATAAGTGAACCATAAATGATCTTACGTTTGGGTGAACCTTCCCTGTTCCTGAGAAGAACTGTTCTGAGCCAAAACGCAGTAGATATTTGTTTGCACCAGTAGGCTAATGGCCTGGTAGAAATCTATACCCAAACATTTAGCAAAAAGCTAGTTTGTTTACCCCGGGCCTCTTGTACAATCGAAAAACTATCAAATCGCTTACTTCAGAATCGTCTGTTGAAGCCTGTCGTCATCATCTAACAGAACAGTCACTCTGATGGACGAAGTCCTGAGGATGGCGAGACGAGATGTTGTTCTAAATGTAGGTTTATTCTTCTTCGAACCTGCCTTCCGATCTCGGAACGTTATCCACTGGAGAAAATCCGGTGGTGTTAGGTAGATAGATCAGTCACTACTAATAAGGCGATGCTAACTGCCTAAACTAACCAAACCTCTATTTCTTTTCCCATTTTTCTACGTTTGGAGTAAATTAAGTCGCTTTATTAGGCTCTGAATTCCACCGCCGGTATTTCCTTCGAGAGATCGGGAAAGTGAACTTCGGCGTGACCTCGCACTGACGAGATCAGCTAAATCTACTCGAGCCGGGGACCTTCCTTCTGTCGCTCCACCCTTTAAATAACCGGTCTGACTCCGTTCTCATTAACAGTGTTATTCGGCGCACAGTTTAAACCCCCAAAACGCGTATTTCTCTAAACGACGCGAGATGCTTCAGCTTAAACCGTTTCTCATCATAAATAAGTACTTTGCTGAAAACACCCTCGGCGGTCGAGAGTGGTAAGACGTTCATACCACGATGGTGTCCGGCCAGTTAACGATCTGCCACGAAAATCCCCGGCTCTAGCGGTTAATTATCTATTCACAGCCGAGCGGGACCGACAACGACTGGGGCGTCGACGCAGGTGCCCTTTGACAAATCTGTCGGTGCTCACAAGAATATCAACGTCAGACCCGTCGTCACTTTCCGGCATCTGTTTACGACAACGCGTCACTGTCGATGCCATTTTACCGCTGGCTCGAAACTTCGGCGAACTCGACGCCACTCGACGATGTATTTGTCCGCTCGTCGGCCCTCCCCTATGACCCTGACCAGTTCAAAAGACCGGAAGTTTTACTAACTGATCCCTCAGTTTCATATTAAGCTGTTTTTTTCTCTCTTCTGTTACCATGAAGCGTAGATGAATATGTTAAATAGAAAGGAACTGTTACTCTGTAAGTTATGGAATTTAACTTCGTTTGGCAAGCGCCTCGGATAGAACATGATTGATGACTATTAATGTGGAGGAGCTGGCAGTCGGTTAGCGCCCTGTCACCGAACCGGAAACAGAAAACGAGCGGATTCCGAAACATTTACTCGAGATGGGTTATAGGCCGCCGTTGAGAACGAGGCCAGAACCGAAGTCAAATTGCTAAAGATTTGGGCATTTTTTGTGTGGATATCATCGAAAGGTTTATTGAAGTTAACCCCACTGCCGCAAAAAGCGACATGAAGGATTTCAACGGTAATCTCTTTCTGACGTCCCAAATGCAAAAAGAAATGAGCCAAAAAAACAAAAAAAAAACAGACGCTGTAGTATCATCCCAAATGTCTTGGCTATAAAAGGTCTATAATGCATGAGAAATCTCTTCTGTGTATTGGGAATAAGGTCTGGCCATAAGGCGGCCAAACCAAGATTTTAGCGATTAACATCTGAAGGTCATACTTGATTTTGGAGAAGACCTAACAAAGACTTTCAGTCTCAAAGCCTTCATCCTACTGTCAAATATGGATTCAGAGTGCCATGTTTTAGGTTGCAGTCTGGCGTGGTAGAAAGGTATTTCTTAATGGATGGCTTACTTACGCCGGGTACAATGCCTTCTTAAAAACATTTTCCTAGCTCTGTATCAAAGTGAGATTCGATGTTTCGTGCGAAGGAATTCAAATTCCTTGATTACCCGAAAGCCCTCATATGAATTCGATCGAGCATTTGTGAAAGCATCTGAATCGTCAGCTGAGAGCAGCCCGTCCACGTTCCTCCAAATATAATGGAATTAAAGGAATCTTTCACATGGATATAAACCATATCGTGATACAAAATCTCATTGCCAAACATAGCAAAGATTATTCCTGTTGCAGCCAAATACTAGAATAAAATACCACCCCCGTTTGCCTTTATTTGTTGTGTTCTGAAACAAACTAACGTACAATCATAACAATAGCTAAATTATTACGGCAGAACAATGTTTGTGATGGCTGCGACGGTTTTTAGGGTGGTATTGGAGAGTTGTAATTACTTCTTTCAAGTTAGAAGTAAATATTCTGGATAATGGCCTAAATGGTAGCATCCCATTGTGATAAAATTGTCGGTACTATTCTGGCGTTTCTGGTGATGATTATTGTGGAGGAGGGGTTGATGAAGAGGGAATAATAAAAGTGATGGGTACTAGGTAATCCATAGCTGAAAGTGATAGTAGGGATGTTTGTGTGATAGTGAGGCTGGGTTGTTAGTGATGGAAGAGTGGTAATGCGAGTTTTCTGTCAAACATTTATCTGGCTAAACCCGGTGGGTTAGAAGAAACGACAGTGTTAGGTAGTTGTTGGTATGGCTATTGTGGTTCACTGTCATTAATAATGCTAGTGTCTCCCGTGGTAGTGAAATAGTAATAAGTTGTGGACCAAAGTTATTAATATCACATCCGTTCTAACTCCTGTCATTCGGCTTGCACCATTTACTCGAGCAAAATAATCAATTCAATTATTTCAAAATCTTTAAATTTTGCAGCTGAGAAAAACAAAATTTTTGCGCCAGGATTTCAATCCCATCATTTGAATTATTGGAAAACAGCAGCAAGCTGTTGAAGAAGAATAGAATGAGTCTTTTATATATTCCTGGTAATGTTGGTAGCTGAGGAAGCTTTCAGAAAAGGCGATGAAGATTTTCAATGCATCACGAAACAACGGTCCCTCTTCCCTTTTATGAGGTGACGTAGTCGAAACGCAGGTAGGGCTCACCTGGGAGACTGACGTTGGACGACCCGAACCTGTGACATAGACCAACAGACGGGATCATTGTAGAAACTTTCCTCGCTTTGCCTCGTTGGCGCTAATAAAACGTAGCAAATACTTCTCGTTCTTCTTTTTAATGGCAGACCCATAATCATCGAAAAATATGTTTTGTGTTTTTTGTGCAGAATACACGCTAAAGACTAACAGTAAATATAAAGACACGTTTTTCATACCGTTTGTCGTTGTGCGACTGCCAAAAGAAAGTTCAGCTGAAGCAAAGGGAGATAATTGTTCCAATTGATATTTTTTAAACATATATTAGTATTTAGTCTTTTTTTTAAAAGGTGTTCGCAAAAATGGTTAATTTTGATAAAATAGCCAAAATATCATCAGTTTATTTTATCTTAAAGAATAATATTATCAGGTGATTGTAAAAAAATTCTTTATTGTGAAGTTGTTTCAAAATGTAGCTGTTTTAAAAATTATCGGCTTAGAATCAGCGGTTTCAAATTTGTTTTTCGATATATAAGTAAAGGAATAAGAGTTTTGAAATCTCCTTTACTGCATCTTTGGAAAACTAACAATTATTTACCGGCAGTAGGATATGTTTATTTCTCGTTGCTAAATACAGAAATTTTCTTGAAAGTACAGTAATCTTCTTGTAAATACAGTAATTTTCTTATAAATACAGTAATGTTCTTGTAAGTACAGTGATGTTCTTATAAATACAGTAATGTTCTTATAAATACAGTAATGTTCTTGTAAGTACAGTGATGTTCTTATAAATACAGTAATGTTCTTGTAAATACAGTAATGTTCTTATAAATACAGTAATGTTCTTATAAATACAGTAATGTTCTTATAAATACAGTAATGTTCTTGTAAATACAGTAATGTTCTTATAAATACAGTAATGTTCTTATAAATACAGTAATGTTCTTATAAATACAGTAATGTTCTTATAAATACAGTAATGTTCTTGTAAATACAGTAATGTTCTTATAAATACAGTAATCTTCTTATAAATACAGTAATGTTCTTGTACATACAGTAATGTTCTTATAAATACAGTAATGTTCTTATAAATACAGTAATCTTCTTATAAATGCAGTAATGTTCTTGTAAGTACAGTGATGTTCTTATAAATACAGTAATGTTCTTATAAATACAGTAATCTTCTTATAAATACAGTAATGTTCTTATAAATACAGTAATGTTCTTGTAAATACAGTAATGTTCTTATAAATACAGTAATGTTCTTATAAATACAGTAATGTTCTTATAAATACAGTAATGTTCTTGTAAATACAGTAATGTTCTTATAAATACAGTAATGTTTTATAAATACAGTAATGTTCTTATAAATACAGTAATGTTCTTGTAAGTACAGTAATGTTATCAGAAGGAAGATGTTGCTATGACTTTAATGCTTTTTATTTCTCCGGCTCGCTTCGAGAATAAATATAGCTTTTTAATGGAAACCGTAAAAGTGCACGTTTGTCGTCGTCGCTCTCAAAGCCGGCGTATATCTGAAGCATCGCCTGGGAAAAAAGCTTGTAACTGTCGGGCTCTAAGTTACCTCGTTTTCTAATATGCAACAAGGATGACGGAACTGAAATCGTGCCTGCTGGAAGTCCAGCTTTTCATTAGTACTGTTTTCCTTTTTGAAAAAAAAAACTATAAAAGAGAACTTCTGAAAACTGCCTAAGAGCAGAAAATGTCTGCTGAACTGCAACGGAAATTCACAATAATCCCCAGATGCTGGCAATAGTAAGACAGCATTTACCAAGAGAGAGCGAGAGAGAGGACCTGAATGGTGTATCTATTACCATCATCATGCATTATGCTATAATAGTTTAACTCTTTAACAGCGAATAAAATGCCACACAAAACTGAAAGGTTTAAAGAACGTAGTTTCACGTGCTATGCTCGTAAAACTAGAAAGTTAAGTAATGGCGCCCTCTGTCCTCGTCGTTTAAATTTAACATTATGCACCCTCTGTATTTTGTATCTTTTTCCGGCTACAAACAAACCAACGGTAAAGACAGCCATCGAGAGAGTTTACAAATAAATTTTTCAAAAAAATAGTAATTTATTTATAAGGAAAATAAATATATACGATCAAGTTAATCATTTTTTCCCTTAGCTTATATTAATCATGACGTCAGAATTGATCTCTTAAATAAAGGGTAGCAGAGGATACCACACGGATAACAGCTACAAAGACCCTGAAGCTATTTTAACGAATCACTAAAATATTGACGTGATTTTTAGGTTAACTTTAATTAATTCTTTAAAGTAGGGATTTACTGGTCGCAGACCTTTTTAAAGGTAGGCATGCAAGCTTAATGACCAGACATATCTTACGGAAAAGTTAGCAGACAAAAACGACAGCTGATAAATGAGAGGATACTGGATTTTCCTTGGGGGGTTTCAATCCTTTTACAACAGGAAAAAGAAAAGGAGACGGCAGGTAGGCGACTCAGACGCATTTTGGCACGATAGCTATTTTTGTTGTGCTTTCACCTTGTTTTCGAAGCGACACAGCGAGAGCCAGGTTAAGAGGACTGCTCCTCACGGATGCCGGTTTATATTTCTCTCTCTCAGAAACCATCAACAGTTTTCTTTTGAATAACAGCAGGTTGCTTAAAAAGGGGCCTGTCTTATGTCTATTTGTGCGAGGGGTGCTTTAAAACTGACACACACAGTACCACTTGTAAACTTTTGAACAATCGCCTCTGCAACATGAAAGACAAAGGAAATCTTTGATTTACTCAATGATGGGGAGAAGATTAGTTTCTCTTTGATTAGCGTTTTAGATAATTCAGTTTTCTTTTGCTGGTTAGGGATCGAAGGTAACTCTGTAAATAAGGGACTAATATTGCTTGACAACGACGTTTTTTTCTCTCTCGTGCAGTCAACAGACCAAAGAGTTACATAACGCTAAATAAGAAATTCCACAAAAGTTGGTTTTGTTTTCTATGTACAGTTATTAAAGAACAGTATAGATGGCCTTTAATCCAGTGTATTCGAATTCCGAACAATATGCAACTGTTTTCGAAGCATTTTCTGACCGATATCTTGCTATTAAGCTGCTTTATGCCGTTTAAAATGGCAACGAGGTTCCATGGTAAATATAATCATAATTTTTCATGTTGTCTCTTTAAACTCTGATGATTTGTAACTCGCACCTTGGAAGTACAGTTTGTTGAAGTTGACAAACCAAAAGCTATTGAAAAAGCGTTATTTACGGAAAGGATGGACTTAGTTTGGGCACTTTCCATTACCCCTAATATTAGTCAGTCAATTTAGTACTTTTCGGGTATTTTTCCTGTTTCCACCATCTAGGTTTAGTCCTGAGAACAACTGCTTTGGTCAGTAGATGAACGGTTGTCACGTGTTCTACAACAAACACGCGAATCTTTGAGTTCGAGACTAATTACCTTAGGCTGTGTGGATGGTTTCCATTTGCTAAACTTTACTGCGATTTCAGAACCGAACCCAGATGGTGGCGACAGAGAAAACTTCAGAAACATTCGTTGACGGAAGCATTGAAAAACTAAGCAACAATTATTTTAATGGCAAATAAAGTTCCCTAAATAGAGAACTTTATCGATTTTGCTATATAATTTCTAAAAAAACTAAACAAAAAAAAAAGACTGCCACGTATTGCTACGCGATTAGTATAAATTTTTATATTAAGATACTTAGTTGGAATTCATTTATTCGTAGATAATCATAAAAGTTACCTCGTCTCTTCTATGTTGCTTATTTGCAGTCGCAAGATCGACGTATGGCGCCACCTTTACTTTCGAAGAGCACTATTTACGCGATAGCGTCTAAACCAGTAAAGATGGGATTATCCTGAAGAAAAATTCCACATTGAAGAGTTCTGATAAATTTAATTCCGCCTTATTCCATACCCGAGTATCTTTCCTTCTCACTGCCTTTTTGTGTGTGCGCGCGCTAAGGGATCGATCTTTGGAGGATGACATATGGCAATGAGTGCAACAAGGTATATTATGATCGTGGCTATTTCGCTAAGCCGACCTGATTTACCATCGATCCTCTAATCCTTTAACTTTCTCCACAATTTCCTCCATTTAAACCAACCAGTTCGGCTGAGGCGAAGGGAGATTTCCGGTCAGCCTCGTCCGTTACACTATACATATCCAAGCAAGCGATGGACGATGAGGACAAGCTCTGATTGCGTAACGAAGATTGCAGTTAAATAAACCATCGGTAGCGCTAACCTGGAAATACACGGAACTGTAGCTGCTGTTGTCGGCTGACAAGTGATGGAGATTTTTTTTTTTACCGGTTCATATTTACGCATTGATCAACTGGGATCCAAAAGCGCTTTTTAAAATCTGCTTTAATTTAGTTTTACACGATGTTAAAACGTCTCAGTGTCGGCAGTTTTTCCAAAAGTCATCGCAAAGAAAAGCAAAAACGACACAGCCCCTCGGGGAAAGACAATGGTCTCTGCTAACTTGTAATTAGTTCGTTTCTATCCTAAAATCTAAACCAATGCATAAATATTTATTGCAGTCGTATCCCTGAATTGTATTTTCTTAAATTTAAAATTAATTCAGAACTAATTTTACTTGACGTTTCGTAAATTAATCTACGACTTGTAATTTTACGAAATCAAAATAATTTACAGGAATTTGATAGATGACATTCAATGTTTGCCAAGGAACTGTGTTTAGTCTCCTCGGACTTCCACACGACATCTTTCTATTACCTTGCTTTACACATGGAAATATGCAGAAAAATCAATTACATTAACATAGATTTCACTTTAAAGTTATGAAAGTTGTGTCTTAGTTTTAAAATATTGAAATGCAGGAGATTGTTTTTTTAAAAAAAAATACAAATAGAGAAAACAGTTCTTTCTAATTAAAACTGACAAAGTGGAAAAATTTTTTTTTTAAAATTTCGGATGCAAGAAGGAGAAATCTTTCGTGCGATTATCGGGCATATTTGCATTCTTGATCCCCAGAAGGAAAAGAAACAAACCACATCATTTTTATTATTTTAAAAACAAATCTGACAGCAAAATAAAAATGATGGAGCAACTTTTGTTAGTACAATAACTAAAGAAAACCAAGAGAAGTTTGTCTCTACATCGCCTGATTACGCGATGGACGGCTTCTTTCTGAACCTCACGTCTTATGAACTTTGAAAAAAATCAGAGTAGAAAATGTAACTTGCCAAATGGGCAGATAAAAGGATGAAATAAATAGATTATTCAGAATTATATACCAGTGTAAAAACCTTTGGGACACTAAAGTAGTGAATGCAAAACATAAAGAGTTTTGATCTTAATTTTGGACTGCATGAGATAGAACAAGAATTCGTAAAGTGTCATTCGTATCATTTTTGTGCTCGTCCGTTTTTTTGGCCAGCGTCTTGAACGCGTTCTCCGGCTCTTGGGTTGCAATGTGAATGATAAGTGCCCTGTTGACGCAAACTTTATTTTCAAAAGTTTACGAACCGTTGAGAAAGAAATGTTCAGTACTTGTTAGGCTATCGATTTTGGCGTAGTTCTTCGACAGCTCCAATGCTACTCTTATCCGTAACTTGGTATATTAAAGCGTTTACCATCATAAACAGAAACATTTCTTTTAATCTTTTATGCAATTCCTATGGATTTGGCAAATAGCGAATTTTTTTTTTATAAAGTGCCATAAACCATTGCCTCTCTGTAGTACCAGATCTTAATTCAGCTGGCCAAGCGAAGCTGTTAACCCTTTCGATTTTTGATGGACACTATTCTTGTTTTACAAAGTTTGGACAACAGAACAGAAATAAATAAAATCACGAAGGATGTGATGCAGTTTGTTATTTTGTTTGAATGTACTTGGTTAAAATAGCATTTAATCTTCTTTGTTCTGTATACTGCACTCGCTTTTTTAGTATTTTAGAGGAAGACGATAAGTTTTTTTTTTCAAATTTTTTGCATAGTTAGTTAGTTCTGTAACTAATTCTTCGCTGCCTTAAATGACTTGCTGAGGATCAAGTGGAGAATCGTTCATTTTCTCTTTTTTGCTTACCATTGAACCTTTTTATAGGGACAGAAATACAAATCAAACAATAATATTCTGCCCAGTTCTTATTCCATATATGTAAAAATGTCGGCAAAGAAACCTGATAAAGCAATAGATAAAAATATGGCAACAAACAACGAAAAACAAAAAGGATTCGCTTTGATGCCTGATAGGAATGTTAGTAATATACGAAAGAAAGGTATCTGAATAATGACAAATGTGAAAATCAAAATGGCGTCTAACATCCCCATAGATGGGAGTAATTCCTTTAAAGGTTACAGATACTGAATCAACGAGAATAACGTTTGACGGCCGTGTTAGTCTTTTCATTTTTTTAAATTCAGATTGTAGAAATTTTTCCGTACAAGAAAATGTAATTTAATTTATTTCTTCGGAATAATAAACCTTCACTAATACTGATTATGGTTTTGAGAAATCCATAATTTTCCTCTAAAAATTCTACCTCAAACATTTAAAATTAAAAAAAAAAATTTTTTTAAAAATATTTTTAAAAGAATGTTTTTCTTGGCGAGCCTCGTTCTGACTTTCAAGGACGAACCATAAGGTTGAGATGTGACCCATTAGGTGGTGAGGTGCAAGCTATTCAGGGATTATCCTTGGAATCTCCGTTACCTGAACCAGGAAGTCTTATTAAAATTTTTCATCTATAAATGTGAAAGGAAACCCACAAAGCAGGCTGATAGAAAATCAAACGATTCAGAGAGGAGGGGAAAACTTAGCAGGGAAGGTCAAGGCAGCCAATGAACCAATTGCATAAGGGTGTCATTCATGGAAGAGACTGAAGTGATAACTAAAGCATGTCTGAAAGATGAATGTACCATTTTATCTGGATAGTAGACAAATAAAATTTGGCTAGAAACATTTGGATTTTATCACTAAAAAAGATTACATTTTTACTATAAGATGCACCTGCATTACTTTACTGGTGAAATGATCCGACTACGAAACAATCAGGTGGAATATTGACATTCTATAAAACTTGAGCGTCTCAATGCAATTATTCCTCTATTATTATTCAAAAAATGTTCTATACGAACCAGTTTCATTTTGTTACATATAAAATGCCTCGAACGCCATAAGAAACAAACACAAAGCTAATATTAAAAACTACTTTGGCATCTGGTACAAGCAGCAGCAATTCGTTACTTCATCAACCATCCCAACTAAAAACATGATGATGTTAATAGTCACATGGATAATTAACAACGAACGATCAGGCCATAAACAACTACATTATATTACTGACAAAACAGCTCGACAATAGTATGATAATGTAACCAGTCACATGGTTAGCATCAATTAAAGATGTGCTCTTTACATGAACAACAGCAATGTATTACTCATGTGGCCGGAATACTGCTTATCTGCGTTATATTACTAATAAAATGACCCAACAGGGACATCATAATGTTAAAAATTACACGATAAATATTTTTTTTTTAAATATGGGAATCTTTCAGAATTTCGTTAGATATTAAATACGCAGGCAATGATCTGAAATGTTAGCATCACAACCCAGCTCTGAGTTGTAAAGCGATTATGATACAAAAATTCGAAACTGTTGTATGTAATTATAAATAAAATTATTACTACTTAGGTATATAGAATAATCCTGTTCGTCTCTCTGCCATCTACAAGTATTTTGTTGGGAAGGATCGCGAGTATTTCGCACCTGGTTGGTATGATAAAAAAGCAAGCTTTGTTCGTGTCTATTTCTACGTTGCTCGTCATTAATATGTAAACCATCACCTGGTTGGTATGTGAGACAACCTGCCTGTCCCTGTCTCTTCTGCTTATTACACTAGAAAATCGTTTGCTTCTGTCAGTCAGATTTTCCTTTTAATTTGTTGCGAAAGATCACGACAACAGTATTGAAATAACTTTGGCGATTTCGTCCGCCTTTAATTGCTGTCCTTAAAGATGCTCACGATGACCTTAAAATGACAATTTATTGCCTAGATAGTAAGAAAAAGCAACTTTGGCGTTTTGTAGTCAACTCTATTTTCCAAATAAAAGATCCAGTATCACAGAAAAATATAAGCTGTTATTTCGTCCGTATTAAACGTTTTTTTAATTCTGTCAGTCTCTTCTTCTTGAAGGAAGCCAGCACTGGCAGCATCCTCTCAGATCTCACCTGGTTGGTATTTAAAAAGACACACTTCTTCGTTTGTCTCTTCCCTGAGCTGATTCCTTTGTTATATCAGTGATGCCGGGGATGACATCTTGTCATATGCTATTATTACTTCAGTGATATTAAGAAAACATAGAAGTTTGCCTGTCATCTCTGTCTACTACATTTTAAGAAGAACCTCTACTGTGTCATCATATGTAAATTATAACCAGACTGGAATTTAAAAAAAATGTTCGAGTTTGTCAAAAATATGTTTGATACTTTATTATGAATTGTTCTAACAATCAAAGCATAACATAAGGTATTTCGTCGCTGATTTTAAAGAAATATTTTGATTCCTTCAGCCACTTCTTCCTATTACTTTTGTTTTAAAAGATCCAGACTATGATATCCTGTTATATATTACCTGGTTGGTATTTTTTAAAAAAGACTTTGGGGTCTGTCAGTCACTTTTTCCTATATTTAGTTTTGGTAGATCTCGATTATCAAGTAAGATATAAACTTATACTTGGTTGATATTATAACACATTTGGGGCACTTTCAATTGCCACTTCCTTTTACTTTGTTATGAATGATCCCGATTATGACATCACTATGTACGGTTTTACCAGATTTGTATTTCAAAGCATTAGAGTTTTCAGTCACATCTTTCCATTACTTTCAGATGAAGAATCCCGACTATCACCAGAAGGTAAGCTAGTTTGTTTTGGTATTAAAAGAAACTTTGAAGACGACCAGTCACCTTTGTCTACGAATTTCTGATGAATGATTACGGTTATGGCATTATAATATAAACCATCAACAAGATATTTTATAAAATGTTGGTCGCTGTCAGTAACTTATACTTGTTCCTCTGCTATAAAGGACCCTGACTATACAGCGCAGTGATAAGCTATTTTCTTTTTGGTATTAAAGAAAATTTTGCAGGCTGTGACACCTCTCTGCTTTCCAGTTTGTCATAAAAAGAATCTAGACTATGAGATTATAATGTATACTAATACCTCATCAGTATTATATAAATCTGACGTTTGTCAGAAACCGTTGTCCTTTTGATTTGTTATGCAATCGTTCGAATATAACACGATATTGTAAGTTATTTCTTGATTAGGATTAACTGAAACTTGGACCTCTGTCGGACACCGCTTCCCTTTTGCTTGTCATGAAACAATCTTAATTCTCCACCATTCCTCTAAACCACATTTTTTAGTATTAAATCATCTATGATACGATAACATAAACCATTATCTAGTTACGATTTCAGCAGTTTGTCCGTCGCCATTGCTTTCTGGTTTTTTAAATTTTGTTTAATCTGCACAGACAAGCGATGTTAGCGAATTACAAGATTGAATTCTTTGCGTTATTTGAAATAATCGATGGTAATAATATAGAATCCGATCATTGCTGGATGAAGAGCGAAAAAAGCAGTCTGTTAGTCTACATCTTAATATTCATATATTATCGATTAAAATCTTATGATTAAATACAAAGTTATTCTTTTCTATTGCTGATCTCGAATCTCCCCTGCAGTTTATCTACTTTATGACTCGTAAAAAGGAAGGAAAAAACCATCGATATATTAACATGAATTCTAATGTATTTCCCTTTATGTTTTGTCCAGTTATAATGAAAATCTGTGATTAATTACTTCACGTGACAAATCTGTGATTAATTACTTCACGTGACAAGCCCACGCTACCCATTAAGATCCGTTCAGCCTGAAATAGAAACTTCTCCAGTTTGAAAAACTTGAGATAAAACCTCTATTTTATTTTGCTTGCTTATTATAGCCCGGATATTTACAAACGAATTAATTTTTTTAATCTTAAAACAAACAAATAAATAAATAAATAAATAAAATAGTCAGTTATAGCAAACGAATTTGTGGATCGAAATACGAAATACAGTTTGTACCGTTATTTAAAATGAAGTCTCGAATTCCCAATTGTATGGAACTTCTAAAAGAAATAAGTCATTTCGAGGAAGTCACCAATTTTATACTATGCCACAAGAGAAAGAGTATTTAAGCAGAGCGGTTATACAGTAACGGAAACTCAACTCTAATGAACAGAGTTATGGGTAATACACTTGGTTCTCTGCGCACAGATCATCAGAGATTAATACTATTGCACCACTTTGCCGGTTTAGAAAATAATACTTCAATGGATCTGTTGCATTTGAATTAATATACATGCAGTCAAATTCGGGTGAAAGCGCCATTCGTTCGAACAACTCAGGTGGATCAGATCAACCGTCACATGATCAGTGGATAATGACGATACAAGCTTTTTACTTGACGTTTGTCTTCTTCCAACCGAGACGTGTCCCCAGTGATTGAAGAAAGATTTATTTCAACAGAACTCCTTGATGTCACTGCATCTAACGTTATTTAAATGTAATAATATACCAGCATCTGTTTCGCTACGCAAACTTTAATTCTTCAGTTTGAACGGAAAGTTTATAGTATAATATTCTAGCTTCACCAATTTTTAAGCGAAGGATGACTGGTTTTAAAGATTAATCTAATGGTAAAATCGTTAGGAGATTACTAGAATCTTTGATGTATGGCGGCACGCGTTCATGGGAAAGAATGAAGTGGAACAGACTGGACTATTTAATTTTTAAACCAAATTTATCATAAACGTAAAAGAGTCTTGTCTGTCCGCCTCTCTGTAATGATATAGCAGACATTTATATAAGAAGGCATCTGCTGGCATGTTTTTTTTCTGCCGTTGTAATCAAGCTAGAAAACAAACAAAAAAAAGCGACGGGTAGAACAATAAAATAATAATAACAAAAAAAAAAAAAAAACACATTCAAGATTTTGTTAGCTGTCCAGAATACACTGATTATTGGCGAGAGGATCTGATAGTAAATGGCTTCATTATCGCTAACAGCGTTTAGCGTGACTACATGCAGGCCATACATTTCAGAACATCGCAAAGCATGGAGACCAACGTGACAGGAGCACTCGACGTTAATATTATACATATAATTCATTAGCCCTACAATAAAAGCGCTGCATATTAAAAGTTACGTATATTGCTGTATTTAATAACTGGTAACTGTTTTAAAACCAATTATGTGGATGGAAAAATAACTTTTTAGAAGGTCTCGATTGCATTTGAGTAAACACCGAAGAAGCGACGAAAATGAGATAAAAATATGAGAATAAATACGAAAATAAAAAACAAAGATGGCATATGAAGTTTTGTAAGAGATAACGGGATCTAGATCTTGGTACAAATTCACTTATTTATCGTTTAGTAGGGGAGAAGCATTATTTTGAAATATTCTGCAACGCAGTTTCATCTTCTAAATAAAATAGAAAGCCGTCTCCCCCCTCCAAAAGAAAACATTCTCATTAATGTGTGGGATGGCCTCTGAAGGGAATAATAGCTTTAGCGTGTTACAGAATGGATTCCATACGACGCCACAAGTCTCATTCATGTTCTGCCAATCAAACACGCACAGTGCGGGCCTGCTGCATGGCGTCATTGTCCCATGAAGATTGTATTCTCATCCGGATGCGGAATTATAGTTGCAGAATGAACTCGGTCTTCAGTAATATCTCACTATACACGCGATTTTAGCCGTTCTTGCAATGAGATGAGGGGATCACAACCATGCGAGCTAAACCAATGACTCCGTCGACAAACAGTCTTTGCTACTGGAATAATGTAGGTGAGTTTCTGCGCTTCACTGGATATTCCACCAAACCCGCGTTCTTCCAAGTGTTGAAAATAAGATGAATAAAAATATTCATCCTACTAAACCTCTATTGGAAAATTCCAGTGCCCACCAGGCATAATTTCTAGCACACTGTTCGAATGAAGAAAGGTGTATTTTCAGTATTAAAAATATCTGCGGTCCCGTATGTTCCCTCACGAACGAGTCTTCTACAGACATTTTCAATATAGGAATCCCGGGATGGATGGAGACGACAGTCGGTGCACGAAAAAGATCGTTGAAGACTGATATCTTTCTGCTTCGTCGTGATTATTGTTGAATAGTCGATTGTATGCAACTTTATGATGTTATATGCATATGACTAATTAGATTTGCATGCGTGACGGGCTAGCAAGCTTGTGATTCTATAATTTCTGGCTAGATTTGGTTCTTGGGCCGAGTGTAAAGCAGGAAACTGCAAAATAACTCTGCTATCTCAATTACAAATAAAAAAACATTAATAAGTTTGATGCGAAGCTGCGGCGAGGAAGCAAAAGTGTAATTTTTTTGAAATAGCGAAGCCTCATTTAATGAAGGAAAAAAAAAGAAGAATCCCTTCCAGAAGAAACCGAGGTCATCGAAGCATAAATAACTGTTATTGCGGTGGCATGGAAGTATACGGAAGAGTGACACAAAATAGCAGAAAATGTTAAATTTAATATCTATAACTTTTCCCACGTGCCCAATTAATGGCTGTAACTACATTGTGGCATAGACGCAATTACAGATTTTATGATAACGTGATTTTTCCCCCCCCAAATTTTAGTAAATATTTCCTTCAGATCTGCCACGTATGTAGAAGAAACTATTATTTCTTTGCTGTGAACGAGCAAAGTGCTTCCATACCTGTTTAACAGAATTCATGTCAAACATGAGATGGCATTTCCTTTTTGTCTCTTCCATATGTTAGTGTCTTTAGATGTGTAACGAGCAGAGCAATCTTCTTCCAGCTAATGTGTCTTGAACTACAAAGTCTCCTGATGGAAAAATGACATGATATGATTATTCTAAATAGACGTGTGTACCAGCGAACTCAAGTGTCTTTCCATGGACATCAGGTAATCCTTTCAAGCCTTCACAATCGCTGCTCATAATAATACAATAAAATCATCACGTTGAGTTATGGACTGTGTGCAGACATCTTCAAATGCTTGACTGTCGTTTTTCCACTTTCAATTTCGTCTATTCGACGTAAAATAATGAAACTGAGACTTGTCAGAGAAGAGAACAGACGTCCAGAATGTGTTTCTGGGTTTCTGTAAACTGACCCTTTACAATGACTTCTATAAGGAGTTTTTCCTGGACTCGTTCACTGTAGCCTAGTTGATGCATATAACACTTGAGCTGTACGTTGTGGCACATTGACAATATTGTTAGTGTTTGGAAGTCTAAGAACTCTTTTGGTTCTGGCCATCCCGGTCTTTTATTTACCTGATAAAAATTGGCATAAAAGTTTTGTGATATTTCATTTTCGTGTCCCAGATTCCTCGTTATCCGCTTCTCACTTTTACCATAGATCGATTGTCTCATTACCCGACCTGATATTTAATTAGTGATGGATAAGAAGCGCCGAATGCTCCACACACCTCTAACACTATACCACCTTGATTTTCCCATAACACGTGTTATTTATAGCTTGGTCTTGTAGATAACACAGGCTGCTCCATTCAGACTCCGTATACACATACTCCTAGAAAAAACCCAAAATAAACATTAGATGAAATCTGAAACAAACCCAGCGTATGGAATTATCGTGCACCGTCTGCAGGCAGAAATATATAATTTGTCCAAATTTTGATGTAAAACTACTGTCAAATCCAGATAACAACCTCCCGAATCGAGAAAACGTCACTAGAAATTGAATAAAATTATTTATTCCTTTCAAACATTATATTAATACATAAGATATCGTAATTTTTTGCTACCCGATTAATTAACATTTTTACTTATGATATTTAAAGAAAGACAGCGAACCTGAATTAAAAGTTTTAGCTGAGAGGTTAATTTACCAGAATCGACGTCATTTTATGGCCGACATGTTAATTACATCTGTTGATTTACCTCAGTTTACTTTGTAGAAAGTCATTTTGGAAAAAGTTAAAGCGTTTTTAAACCTTAAACATAAGCAAAGAAGAGTAACTAATAAATAAAAACAAGGTAGTTTTATTAAAATGCTTATCGGAGTCACCCATCAGATATACAGTCGACCCCTGCGTAATCGCGGTTCGGCATTCGCGGCCCCGGTTATTTGCGGAATTTTCCTTAGAACCTAACTAATAATTGTTCGTGGAAACCGCCACATATTCGCGGAATCGCAAATATCTTCCGCGATTTTTTATGGCTTTTTTCGTGGCAATATATATTTTTTCACTCTTTTTAACGATAAATTATTAATAACAATATAATTTACTAATTTTGTAATATAAATACTAACGTAAATTCAGGAAAATATCGATATAAAATAAACGCTATTGGCTGGAGGTTTGAAAGTAGCCAATGCGAGAGCGTTATTCATTTCTCCTCGCTGCTGATTGGCTGCTTCCAACGAGGCGCTGTCTCAGGCAGATGCAGCCCAGCATCATCCCAGTTTACCGCGTGTAGCTATCTCGAGTGTTTCGCTGAGTGTTTCTTAAAGTCCTAAGATGCCGCCCAAACGCCCTGCACCTTCTGGCAATGAACCTAAGCGTCAGAAAAAGGTTATGATGCTCCAGGAGAAGGCACAACTGCTGGATATGCTCTGGGAAGGCAAAAGTTATGCCGCAGTAGGTCGCCATTATGGCGTCAACGAAAGCACCATACGCTACATAAAGAAGAACGAGGCAGCGATTAGGAGTAACGTAGCAGTAAATTTCTGTGAAACTGCCAAAAGGGTAACGACAGTGAGAAATAAGCACATCGTCAGGATGGAATCTGCCCTGGCATTGTGGATCAGCGACTGCAAGAAGAAAAACATCCCCTTGGACGGTAACATCATCCGCGAGAAAGCGCGGAAATTATACCAGCAGTTCGCTACAGGAGACGACGCAGAAGGCACCAGAGAACCGCAACCAGGACCATCGACAGCACCGGAGCCTGAAGCCAGCAAGGGATGGTTTGACCGTTTCCAGAAATGGTTTAAAAGAAGCCGCCGAGAAGTACCCCGAAAACCTTCAGGCAGATCATCGAGGAGAAGGGATACAAGCCGCAACAGGTTTTCAATATGGATGAGACTGGCTTGTTCTGGAAGAAGATGCCTTCCAGAACGTGAAGGACGAAGCCAGAGCCCCAGGATTTAAGGTACAGAAGGACAGAATGACGCTCATTATGTGTGGCAATGCTGCTGGCTTCATGATGAAACCAGGCCTCATCTACAAGTCCGCGAACCCTAGGGCCCTCAAGAATAAGAATAAAAACCTCCTGCCTGTCCACTGATTACACAACCCCAAGGCCTGGATTACAAAAATTCTAACTTCGAACTGGTTCCACCAATGCTTCATCCCTCAAGCCATGGAATACCTCCACAACTTTTGCATGGAATTCAAGGTGTTGCTCATTATGGATAATGCTGGCGGCCACCCTTTGGATTTGTATTACGAGGGAGTCCAGGTCGAGTTCCCCCCTGCCAACACCACCACCCTCATCCAGCCTATGGATCAAGGCATGATCCGTGCCTTCAAGGCACTTTACACTCGGAACTCTCCCCAACACCTTGTAGACGCAATGGACTCGGCGGAGTATTTCACGTTAAAGGGTTATTGGCGTAACTTCACGATCGCAACGAGCCTGTCAGTCATCCAAGCTGCTCTTAAGGACATGAAAAAAGAAACCCTCAACGCATGCTGGAAGAAGGTGTGGCCAGAGTGTCCATGACTACTACAAGGGCTTCTCAACTGAAGAAATTCAGCACGAGGCTGTCGACAAGGCGGTGAGACTGGCAAAGGTACTTGGTGGCGAAGGTTTTGACGACATCACGCAAGATGAGGTCAAAAACCTCATCAATGCCCACTCTGAACCCCTGACGGACGAGGATTTGTTGGAGTTAACGAAGTCTGCCAGCGAAGAGGAGGAGGAAGCGACAGATCCAGAGCAAGAGGAGGAGGAGGAGGGCCTGACACTCGAACGTCTGTCCCACCTTATGAGGACAGCAAAGGAGTTGCAAGGGAAGGCTGAAGCATGGGATCCCTATATGGTTGTCTCTCCAATTTAAAAATGCCATCGATGCTGCCATGCAGACATATAAAACCCTCCTTACCACCACGAAGAAACAGCGACAGAAACTTCCCATCACAATGTTCCTCAAGCCCACCAAGAAAGCCTTGCACGAAGATACGACTCCTCCTGAAGAGGAGGTGGCGCCACCTAAGGAGCTTTAAATCCTCTACTTTGCTGTGCAGTCATTATCTTCATCGTACTGCACAGCTTATTCACCATCATCATCTTCAATCAATATCATCCATTATTGGTGAGTACCCGTACATTTTACTGTATTTTTAAAATTAAATTATTATTATATATTTATTTATATATTTTTAATTATATTTTACGTTATATTTCAACGTTTATAGGCATTTTTATGGCCCACGTCCAATATTCGCGGTTTTTTACTCTTCGCGGGTGCTCAAGGGACGTAACCCCCGCGAATACCGGGGGACAACTGTATAACGTCTTAAATAGTTTTTAGAATGAAATGTTTGTACAAAATTTCCAGTTGAGCTATTATTTATGGCGATATAGCTTAATTTATTACCAGTGCTTATGTAGTCACCAGGGTTAAAAAAAACAACATTTCTGACATATTTGGAATTGCACGCAAAAAGAACCATAAATAGAAATACAGTAGTTGACAAAAGTATTACTCGATTTGTTTTTAAACAAAATATTGAGCACCACAAGAAATAAAAATGCATTTCTAACAAATACAGCCAATTAACCTTTGTGTTTTTATATGTAAAGCGACTGTTTAATGCATTAATTCCTTGTGCTGATCAGATGCGCATTCCGTAATATTGTCTAGAGACTGATGAATATTAATTTAACGGAAGAAATTCACGATCTTCATGGTAAACAAAAATGACGGCGAGTGATGCGATGATTTGGGCCGTTATTGTACAGTGACTCCATTGCAAATTCACTTGATTGTTATGCTTCGGTTTACTTCCTCCGTGGGATCTGAAGTCGTATTATACGAAAGCAAGAACAAAACAGCATCTTTAAAAGGGGGGTCAAGGTCATTAAAGTCTCCCAGAGTTGTTTTGCATCTATCAACGTTACGTGAAAACCAACACTGGAAAAATAATGCCGGGGGGCCGGGATCAAAGCGAACCCCTATTAGGACCCGTCCAGTTTGAGCACGAATATATACTTTTTTGGATTAGCGATAAGAATCGTTTGATCTATGCAAGTAAAACATTAGGGATCAGCTTTGCTGAAATAACCCTTCAGCAGCGGGTGGAATTTTTGCTGCTTCAGTGAAGCACAGAAGATAGCAACTGCATCAGTTTCCTGCCCGCTTACTCCGCTTTCTTTCTTACAATTTACACGGTTATAGAAACAGAATTAAGTGTAAGGTTTATAGTTTACAGGTGAACTAGCCGAGCTTAAATTCTGCATTTTGCTCCTGGCTCCTGGAGCACGAACCCTGCACTCGGGTATGTTCGGGAATCGCCGACATTCGCCGACGCCCCGCTCTAGGGAAAGCGTCACCATCGCGAAAGAAACTTATCGAGAAGAAGCAAGGATCTTTGCTCGATGATTTCCCTGCAAGATACAAAGCAGAAGAAACAAATTATTTCTTTTTTAAAAAAAAAAAAAAAAAAACAACCGGTAAATGAGCCGACCTATATTCTGACTTTTAAATTAAAATTCTTCTTTTCAGAAATATGGCGAATAATCTTAAAATGAAATAATGATTTTCG
Source organism: Nautilus pompilius (assembly GCA_018389105.1). Lineage (NCBI taxonomy): Eukaryota > Metazoa > Mollusca > Cephalopoda > Nautilida > Nautilidae > Nautilus > Nautilus pompilius. The sequence continues at coordinate 986,292 of JACATO010002737.1, forward strand.
GAATTTTCTAATTTGCAAACAGTAATTTGTTTTATCAGGTTACAAATTAGATTTTTAAACATTTGATTAATGACTTTTGAAATGCGAAAATGGTATAAAATTTTAATAACAGAAATTAAAGCAATTTTAGGATCAATAGTGGAAGAAACTCAGATTTATTAAGGTGACAAATACTAATTACTTATTTGTGTTGGGGCTGTTATTAGAGTTTCATCTTGAACAAATGGCCGCATAAGCCGAGTGGGGGGGGGTTGTTAAAAATGTATTTACACGAAGTCAGTCAAAAGAAATGTTCATGTGTTAAACTTGTGCTTGTAGCTTCTTACCTCGTAAACACCAGCTCATCAGTGCGCTTGAATCGTTATTATCTCGCATGGTAAAGTTCGTGCCGATAAAGATCAAACGTTTAAAAATATGCAGTCATCTTCCTGATCCTGTCCTATGTTATTGGTGCGTTTCTAGAGTTGTTTTGCTGTACTGATCATAAATATAAAAAGGCGGAAGTAGTTTTTTTTTTGTTTTTTTCAAACAGTCGCGTCCATTCTACCGGAAGTGTCTGCACTTTCTGCTGTCTCCACCTGGCTTGGTTAGCAGGTAACTGAAGGCCAGCCAACCGCTCGGACCGTTGTTTGAGTAAAGGCACTCTGTCTGGTGTACGGGAAGTTACCGTCTAACCGATATATAAACAGGTTAGAGCTCCGAATAGTGAGCAAGCAATACCACGAAACTATCCTTTCGATGGTATCGTTGGTTAGAGAGCAGCCGTCGGTGCCAACTGAACCTTATATCGGGGGGGGGGGTTAAAAATTGACATTTATAAATTCATCCTCAAGGTAAAGAAATCAAGCTGGATCAAAGTTGGTAAATCCGATCTTTCGATATCTACTCACCCGAACCGTAAACAAACTTAAACCTCTCAGCTACTGAAAATCTGTTCTCCGCTCTAATAATTATTTTAATTTATGCGCAAAATATTAAAACAAAAAAAAAACCAGGACATATCCGCGCCCGCTGTCCCTCAGTGAAAGACCGTGAAGCCCTCTGCCGGGCCTGACCGATTATTTCCCGTCCTACCTTTAGGGACAACGATTCACCAGCCTCTCCCAAAGGGCCCGACTCAACAGACCGACCGTAGCCCTGTAGCCGGTGTAAGAACGGAAGACCGACAATCACAGGACCTCGTTTTGAAAAATTTTCTTTTGTCAGTTTTCAATTTATTTATTGCTGGTAATTAATGCTAAACTGTACGCAGCCCGATTATTAACTCGCACGGGTACAACGCACACCGCCGGAAGTCTTTTCGGGGACCGCTCGCCCGCTGGATAAACTACGACACAGAGAACCCTGGCGGTTGTTTGTCGTATTAGCTAAACCTCCCCCGTAATTAATAAAATCTTAGAATATTACAAGCTGGCTGCGTTATCGCCACAGGCTGCAGATAATTAAAATAGAGTTTTAAGATATATAGAACAAGAGCCATTAATAAAGCTGAACTACAGATGTAAAATCTGTTTAATTTCTAACTAATTTTCCACCGGAGAAACAATCCCTTTAACAGGATTTACTTTTAATGAATAATTACGCAGTGAAGAGAACGGCAATATACAACAGACGATTATAAGATAACTTAGACATTTAAGAAAAAAAAACCTTTACTAATAAACTAACAAAAGATAAAAGATATATATTTTTTTAATAATCGAAACTCGCGCGGCTTAAGTTCACTTGAGACGATTATTAAAGTAACACAACGAGTACATTTAGTCTTTTCGCTTTGACTGCAGGGTAATTATGTTCCAATTAACTGTATAAGAAATAAACTGCTTTGATTTACTTTTAATTACAGTTTCTTTCAGTTATCTAACTGCTTCATTCTCTTGTCATCACTAATTACAGTTCTTTGTAGTCAGCGTTTAGTTTACCGAATTAATCTTATTTCTGTTAACTTCACATAATAAAATACTATGAAAGGAGTGAGGTATTCGAATGCCGACATGGAAACGAACTCAGAGTTCTTATAGTTGTGCTGTAGTCATCTGAAAGTGATTCTGTACAAAACGTTTACTTTGTCGTCAGCATAAGTGTTTTATAATTTGGTTTCCGATACAAGTTTGTATAACGTCTTCAACACAGAAGAATTTGAAAAAAACTCTCTCTCTCTCTCTCTCTCTCCATCTCTCTCTCTCTCTCTCTCTCTCTCTCTCTCTCTCTCTCTCTCTCAAAGGAACATCTCATGATGGCGATTTAATTGCTTTCTATTTCTCCGGATATACAGCGGTGTGCAAAAGTGTTGCATAAAATCTAGACAGATATCTAATCAATTCAGATTCAATTCCAATTATGCAGAAAGTGATCAGATCTATCAATAATGAGTAGAATATCCGAAATTCTTGATAACTTGTTCGCAACGACTAGGCTAACAATTGTCACTACTGGACTCCGACCAGGCTTCCACGATTTTCCGTTTAAAATCGTTTTTTTTTGGCTCTAACGCTGAGTTTAATCGAGTGCCAAATGTTTTCTATGGGATTAAGATCCGGGCTTTGAGCCGGCCAGTTGAGGATGGGGATTCGAAACTCTACCATCAAGGCTTCGACACACGTAGCTGTGTGGATGGGGGCGTTGTCCTGCTGATAGATGGCCGTCAGGGGTATGTGGCCACACATATACGGTTCGACAAAGTCTGAGATGATCTTAGCATAGTCATGAGAATTCATTCGACCCTCCACGTGATGCAACGGACCGACACCGGACGATTGAAAATAGCCCCCAAACCATGGCCGAATCTTCCCCTGCCTGCAGAGTCGGTCGGGTGCAACTAGGATGGTATTTCTCGGACACCGATCGCCGAACGTACACCCGACCCGCCGAGTGGACCCTCACGAGTTTGCTTTCGTCGGAAAACAACACTCTGGACCGCCACGGTCCAGTGGAGATGGTCGCGAGCCCACTTCAGTCGCTTTGGACGATTGTCCAGACTGATAAACGGCTTCTGTGCCGATCGCCGAACAGTCCCATGTGGATCAAACGCCGTCTGATGGTGCAGGAGGCCAACTGGATCCCATGGTACCTCGACAAGGCGGTCTGGATGACGGTGTAAGTGCGGAATCGGTCCGAGTTCGACATGCGGGCGATCAGATGATCCTGTCGAGCCGTCGTTTTCCGCTGTCTGTCGGCTCTTCGTTTAGAAATTAGGCTCCCATCGGCTTTCCAACGATTCAGGGAGCGAGATGTCGTCGACTGATTGCAACCGATACGATCCACAATGACCCACTCAGTTTCACCATCTTCTTTCATGCGAACGATTGTGTCCCGCTGTTCGGGGGTCAAATATCGGGCTCTCGGCATCACTATGTTGAACAAAAATGAATCAGAATAGTGGAAAATGACAGTTTTTCATATTTATATTCTACTCTCCTAAACTATTAGAGCACAAAATATATATTCTAATTTTTTGTAGTTTATACAACACTTTTGCACTCGTCGATTTTATGCAAATTATTTTATTAATATTCAAATTTTGACTGTGCAATTACAAAATGGATCTCAGTGTTATAAATCGTTTAAAGACACCGATACCTTTCACTTACAACAGAAAACATACAATAGTTACTGATTTCTACAAAATAAGATCCTATTTTCTAAGTCTGGTCAATTTTATGCAAGACGTTTGCACACCGCTGTATAAAGCAGGGCATCGAGACTGACGCAATAATGGGAAACATTCTGACCACTTCTTCGATTTCATAAGAGGGAGATGCGTTGCACCGTTGTTATGCGCACTCTGGTCCATTGCATCCGTCTTCAGCAGGGGTGTATTCACATTCTGACTGATACAGTAAGCGACGATTCCCAAACGGCAGAATTGTCTATAAAGTAATGACTCTACTCCCTGTCCCTTAGTCCTCCTTACTCGTGCCTTTCTAGTGTCTCAAAGAACCATAATATCACCTGTTGATTGAGGAACGGTTAGAAATACTAAATACAAAGCGGTTGCAAAGTATAACATCGACCCACATGGGTACTTTGGATTCTTTATGGTACAAATTACATATTTTAATGATTATTTGTTCTTGAAAAATATAAAAGTTATTTTACTTTACTTATTATAAGATTACTACTTATGAGGACTCAAAAGAGAAAAGAAATATTTATCCTCACGATTCCTAAACAGATTTTATCATCAGTTTAACCATAAAAATAAAGTGTTGATTCAGTAGAGTAAACTTATCTCTGGTTACTTTAGTATGGCTTAATTTTGCTCATTTTAGAACATACCGAAATCTTTTTTTCAGCAGAATTATATAAACATCTTTAACCAGTAAAACATTGAAGAACACTGCGAGGTAATTGTTCTTTGTCAGGGTTCACTCTCTTAGCCAATTTACAATTATAACCCATAGTATTTGTAACAGGATGGATTTTCAGCCGCTAACGAGATGAAACATTTTGATCTCCTATATCTAAAATACAAAAGCTGAAGCTGGAGTAATTGTTGATAACTCTTTTAAAACCATCGGTTCTAGAATTGTAAGGAAAATTTTTGGGGGATGCAGTGATCTGTGGATTTATATACATTAATTCCAGAAAAAAAAACAAAGTTACAGAAATAAATCAAAAAGAAAACTAGAGAGAGAGAGAGAGAGCGAGAGAGAGAGAGAGAGAGAGAGAGAGAGAGAGAGAGAGATATGACGTCATTACAGAGAGATATATGACGTCATTACAGAGAGAGTTGACGTCATTACGGATAGAGATATGACGTCATTACAGAGAGATTATGACGTCATTACAGAGAGAGTTGACGTCATTACGGATAGAGATATGACGTTATTACAGAGAGAGATATGACGTCATTACGGATAGAGATATGACGTTATTACAGATAGAGAGAGAGGGAGAGAGATTGACGTCATTACAGAGAGATATGATGCCATTACAGAGAGAGATATGACGTCATTACAGAGAGAGATGACGTCATTACGGATAGAGATATGACGTTATTACAGAGAGAGATATGACGTCATTACAGATAGAGAGAGAGGGAGAGAGATTGACGTCATTACAGAGAGATATGACGTCATTACAGATAGAGAGAGAGGGAGAGAGATTGACGTCATTACAGAGAGATATGATGCCATTACAGAGAGAGATATGATGTCATTACAGAGAGAGATGACGTCATTACGGATAGAGATATGACGTTATTACAGAGAGAGATATGACGTCATTACAGATAGAGAGAGAGGGAGAGAGATATGACGTCATTACAGAGAGATATGATGCCATTACAGAGAGAGATGACGTCATTACGGAGAGAGATATGACGTTATTACAGAGAGAGATATGACGTCATTACAGAGAGAGATATGACGTCATTACAGAGAGAGAGAGAGAGACTGTCAAAAACCTTTTGACATTTTTAAATGACCAAATCTTCGCATTTTTTCATACTTCACTCTTAGCTTTGCATAGAAATTATCAAGAAAAGCGAAACGAAATATCTTTTTTCAGCTTCAAAATCTCTGTTGTCTGCACTGCTCTATAGATTACTTTTTAATTTCCGTCTTTGTCAAGAAAAGATTGAAACTATTAATATCGTATTGGCATTTTTTGTCAACGCTTGAGCAGAAGATCAAATATTTAATTGCAAACCTGACACTTTCTAAAGAGAAACAATTGCTATGCAAGCTTCATTCCAATTATACTATCAGTTTGTGGTAATAGATTTTAGTTTAATTAAAATGCAGTTAGTTTTATAGAAGCAAAAGGCCTAAACTGCATCAGATTATCGCCAGTAGATTTAGGAAGTTAAGATTTACCTATAGAAGTCGTGAATCAAAGTTAAAATATATGGTAAAGTTACCCGACGCTTACAAGTGCAAGCTGCAAAGATTAGGAATAAACAACAACATCCGTATAGAGTTCTTTCTTTCTTCAGCAATACAGACTTCGGACACATTCACAGATCACTTTGAGAGTCGATCTGGAATGTTAGCCTTCGTGATCAGACGGGTTAACCTTCGCCGTTGACTGATATTGGGATTATTTCGTCTGGTACTGTCTCAAGTGCACTGGTCACCGTCGACCGATGAAAGTACCATAGATCGACAAAAGAAAGAGGGCACAGAAAAGCGATAAACCATAATGAAGGAGAGCGCGACCTCTAACAAATAAGGTCTTTAAAAGACTCGTTTTAAAGTCTCTAGAGTTTTTTTCGCGAACCAATTTTTCGGATCTGAATCTAAAAATTAAATGTCTAGAAAGCATTAAAATGCAGCAACTGTGGAAATATTGAACTTCACATAAAGCGATGGAGCAGAAAAAACTAAGTTTAAATTTGTGTCTGTAGAAACATTAACTGAGAATCGTCCGGAATTCTGTCCTGCGCCAGTGTCGAGATATTATCCTAAAATTTCCAAAAAAAAAAAAAAATAGACATGGAATATTTATGATGGGAATCTTTTTAGCAGATGGTAGTTTTACGAGCAACTTTTATGTTGATCTCAAGCTATTCGTATAGAACGGGGGAAAAAGAAGAAAAACTTTGAAAAAGGAGTAGGAATTTTGCAGCTGTCAGGGATGGACGTATTGAACATACTCTCCATCTCATTGGTTTCGGTGCAACGCTATGTCTCATCTTTCCTCTTAGGCTTCCCCGGTCGTGAGTTCGCCTTCAATGGTTTTATAAAGGATGTCATAGAAACAGCGTCTCCTATCGACTGCTGCCACCCTTTAAAAATTGTGTACAGTGTATTATCTGAGAGGGATGATGCCAGTTTTCTCGAAGAGACTAAATTTCCCCGACTGGTTGGTTTGAAATATTTCGTTTTATTCCATGTCAGCTGCTCCATATTTTCATTACCATTCTGGCTACGGGATCACCGAATCCCCGTTCTTTACTACAGATTTAAAGAAAAAGAAATACTTGCCACTTTAATTTTCAATCTAGTTTACTCATTATAAACCACCATGCTCATTGATTCAATCTGTCCATTTAGAATGATGGTATTCATTTTTTTTGGGGTGTCCACGCTGAGATTCTGTCTCATTTACAGTTAAGCTGGATGGTATTTCCAAGAGTAGGTGAACGTACAAACTCCTTAACGTTGTTAAAATCTCATCAAATTTCCCCTTGAGCGACTAAAAAAGGGAGAGAGAAAGCAAGTATTATTTATGATGAAACTGTAGAATGAGTGGTGAGTTTGCTTTCATCGTCGTTGGCAAGTATACAAGAAAAACACCAATGGAATAGCAGGAAAGTTGTCCATATGTTTAAACAAAGTTTACCATCCCTTTCAGATGTTATGATGTTACTCGAGCTGTTATCGGCATTCTACTCTCTCTCGGTTAGAACTTCTTAATTCAATTCTTAAAATAATCTCAAAGCTTTAAAGAAATACCGACTTCATTTCAAAATTCGAATAATTGGATATTATTCAATTCCGAAAGAACCTGGAGAAAGAAGGGCTTTAAGTACCACCAGGTAAACCGAGGTGCCATTTGACTGAGCCGTTTATTCCAAGAAAATTTGTTTTTACACTTGTTACTCTGTAAAATGTTTAATACTATTGATCAGCAACCTCAAAATTATTGTTTCGGCAGAGTTAATTAGACAAGTAACTGGGAAAAAGTCTCATTGCTTACTGGAGTCGATGCACTTATCTCTGTTCACAGACGTGTTAGGAACATTTTCTATTTCATCAGAAACATTATCGGAATTCGAACCTTTTCAGCGCTTAAAACACTCAAACAATTTGTCTTTTAACTAAATGTTTCATCCGAAGTGACATTTTATTGTTATTTTATTTAAAAAAGTTTTTGTTAATGCGATTTGTTGTTCTACTGATACTTATTTAAAGCTGAGCTTCTTAGTTGCTTACAAACTTTCACTTTCGGCATAAAACGCTCTTTAAATTGGATTTCAATTAAGTTTTCACCCTTTTATCTGGCGAGGTTCTCCAGTGAGCCACTAGCGGTTAATGTTATCAACAAGCTACCAAATCTCTTATGCATTTTTCTATATCCAAAACACACTTAAAACTTGCAAGATTTGACAGATTTTTCCTCAACAGCAAATTTAACTTCTTTTCTTTTGGAGCGATATGGTTCACTGTATAACGATTTCTTTGCCATCTTAAAATATGATTGTGGTAATTTATCACTGAAAATGAAATAAAACAATTTTTTATGGCTACACCGCTGGAAATAGTGAGAATGCTTGGTGATAATCAAGGGAAAATGTTACGAAATAATTCAGATAAGTTGAAGAATAGCAGTAGACAGTAGTAGCAAATTAGGTGAAATCAACCATAGCTGCTAAAGAGCACCGACCGATCTTCTTCCTAATGAGGCGGGATTAGTAACCAAGTTAGCAAATTACGTCAGCTTGATCGGTTCTTACGCGGTGCAGTTTTCAAAGAGATGGACATAGAAAAGAATTTAAAAAATAAGGAACCATCACTATTCATAAGCAGAATAACCGTCCCAAATCTATAACACAATGATATAGGAAATTTATGCTGTTTCTACGGTCCGGACCGCCATCGATTTGAAATCAGTAGCACACGACTCTTTTCATAAGGAAACTTGTTATTATGTTGTCACTTTTATAAAAAGCATATTTATGAGAAAAGTACCAACAAAGTGGATGTTTGACCTATGAGTTAAAAGCACCAAGAATTTATCTTTGAAAAGGGTTACGTTTAATTAAATTTTTCTTTCCTAATGTTGTGTTTGTTTTCAGAGTTGGCTAGGGGACTTTTACGTTCTATTCTAAGAATATCTATTCTTGACATATTGCCTCTATGAATTTATAATGATTTCCTGAAAAAATTTCTGGCAGATAATTACCAATTTCGATTTCTTAAAACACGGGGAGAATTATTTATATAATAACCATTTAAAAGCATTAGTCCTTTAACAAGAATTCTAGCTATTTCACGTGTCAGTGTTCTAATTCTCAGATCATAATTGCATTTGTTAATTATTGGTAAACGTGGGCTGTAGAACAGATTTATAATATTTTTTTCGGTAGCTTTACCGAGATATCAGAAAGGGTATTTTATTAATGTCGAATAGCCTGAACCTTCCGGTGCCACCTAAAGGATCACATTCACACCCCGGCCTAGAAACACTGGTGTTTGTGTTTATTGACTGTATATTTATTCAAAACACGTGGCTCTGCAGCATATGGATTTTTCTTCACAAAGGGCTATATTTATGAGGAAAGTACCATGTGCCACAACCCCTTTAGCTTAACCTTGGTGGTATACCAAGGGTTAATAATCTTTTTGTTATGAATCGCTGGTAGCTTGTTCTACTTTTTAATAACAATATTTTCCAATACCTTTTTCTAAATTATATACTGTACTCTACATTTAGAAAAAAATGTTATTTTCTTATTATTATTATTATGGGAGAACCATTCAAAATGCTTTGTATTTACCATGATAGAGACTAATTAGTAATACAGAATAATTACATTTCCCAGAAGTAAGAAAGAAGAGAAAGGGTAAAAGTCAGTAAGTTCATTGCTCAAGCCAGTAGCAACATTCAGAAATGTTTAAAAGTTTGTTTTTAAGAAAGACAGCAAACTAAATGATTTCAGCCAAACCACTTCTTGAACTTATTATAATGATACATTTGAGCTGTTCTGTTTCAGCTACTTAGGATACGAGTCTGGGAAATATTCCCTTTATTCTTTGATTTACTTGACTCTCCCTCGCGCTGACCACTAACCGTCTAATGTTGGTATAATTCATAATAGAAATTCCATACTTTAAATCGCAGGTTAAAATCATAAAATTAAAAATTCTTCACAGAAGTTGCGCTGGTTGTAGATACTAAAAAGTCCATAAAAACTTAAATAACAGAGTTCGGGAAAAAATGCATTGTATCACATCCTTAAAATTAAAAAAAAAATTATTGATTTAGGGGTCAAACTATTTTATTGCCAGGGCTAACGTTGGATTCAATTTGGTAACTGATAGAACAGCTTAACGTTCTCTTTCAAGTAACAGCGGCAGTGTGCTTCCTCATCAAGGCTACCATCTGCCCCTGGGAGTCCGGTGGACAGTTCTCACAGATTAACAACCTGTATTTGCCACGTTTCCATCCCTATTCTTCTTTTTATGAACATCCTTACTTTATAATTTTTGTTTTCTAATTCCAGTCTTACTCAAGTATAACTAACCCTGGTTCTACAAATGGCCCAGTTGTCAGTGATTGGAATTTAGGTAAGTAATATTACAACCTCCCCTAAAATTTACTCAGGTATATACAGTACTTCATTTTTCAGCTATATAAAGATGTTTCGAATTAGCCAACTTGATAAACCTATGAAAAGCCTATCTTTTATACCTTTTACTGATGAAAGATACAACGTAAGAATAGAGATGCAATATTACAGTTAAAAATGTCGCTGTGACTCGAGTGGCTGAAGAATTATAACAGCACGAGTTGTGTCTCACCTGTGTTTCGTAAAGTTTGAATTAAGCACCTGTAACGCTATTCCAACTTAAAAGTTTTTTTTTTTAAATAAATTATTTTATGCAAACTTTAAGAAATAGTTTTATATATATTTCTGACATCTCATTATTGAAGGCCAGACATTTGGGAAAGGGTCCTTGCATTACTGATAATGGACAAACATTAAGGAAGCTTCTATAAATTATTTTCTTATGTGATCGGTATCAATATCTGTAGGTGATATCTCCTCGATTGACGCGCATATTATCAACCTAAAATGGGATTAATTATAAATAATTGCTGCTGATTACAACCACCACTCGCATTAAACTCACAAAATATCATTTACCTATTTCTTCCATCCATCACCGTAAGGTTACTAACATTTAATATGCGGTCTTTGACACGAACAAGGCTACAGCTCAGTAAACAAGACGATATTTTCAGAAATAATGGTTTTCATCCTTCTAAAGAACACAACATATGGCTGGATAGGCAGTTGGGTGGCGCACTAAGACTGCCTGTCTTTTAGGAAGAAAACAATGAAAGAAGACTCGAGCAATCTAATCTCTGAACCCTTAAATCCGCTAGAATGATTGTGTTTTTTTCTCCTTTGAAACAGTAAAACTGAGGATGACACATTCATGTGCATCCACCCGCGTAACGATGCCAATAACGCGAACTTTTTGTAATTATGCCATTATGTCTGTTAATATTTGCCTTCACGGTTATCATGTATCCGTTTTCACTTTGTTTACAAATGCTTAAAGCATGTTCATCATTTGAAATAACCATTTAAGAATTCTAAACGCATTTGCCACACATTATGTTTAACATATCACTTTAATAAAATACTGATTTTTTAAAACGTTTATCCATTATTCATGGAGTTTGGATCGTGTGACAAAAATATTTTCTTGTTTTTCTAATAAATTAAGACAACGGGGTTTTTACGTGGAAAGAGAATACATTCGCACCTCATTGGTTCCGCTGAGTTCCTTTTGATCACTGCGTTTTGTGGAAATAATCAAAGCATTAGAATAATTACTGATCAACTTAGACGACATGGGATATCTGCTTCTTTTCAGGCTGTAAAATAAAACCAGCAACCACAGATAAACAAGAAAAATCGAAACAAGCTGCTAATAGCGGAGTAAAAGCTCATACTGATGTCGAGGCTAGGAAAAATTAGGAAAAAACGTTGGAAGAGACTAAACAACGTACAGACGTGGGAAAAAGTCTTGCATGAAAATGACCAGACTTAGAAAATGGGTTCTTATTTTGTAGAAATTAGTGACTATTGTATGTTTTCTGTTTTAATTGAAAGGTATCGGTGTCTTTAAACGATTTATAACACTAAGATCCATTTTGTAATTGGACAGTCAAAATTTAAATATTAATAAAATAATTTGCATGAAATCGACGAGTGAAAAAGTGTTACATAAACTACAAAAAATCAGAATATATATTTTGTGCTATAATAGTTTAGGATAGTGGAATATAAATATGAAAAACTGTCATTTTCCACCACTATTCTGATTCATTTTTGTTCAATATAGTGATGCCGAGAGCCCGATATTTGACCCCCGAACATGGGGCCACAATCGTTCACGTGAAAGAAGATGGTGAAACTGAGTGGGTCATTGCGGATCGTATCGGTTGCAATCAGTCGACGATATCTCGAACGTTGGAAAGCCGATGGGGGCCTAATTTCGAAACTCAGTCTGGCAGACCGCGGAAAACGACGGCTCGACAGGATCGTCTGATCGCCCGCATGTGAACTCGGACCGATTGCGCACTTCCACCGACATCCAGACCGTCTCGTGCACCATCAGACGGCGTTTGATCCACATGGCGATCGCACAGAAGAAGCCGTTCATCAGTCTGGACAATCGTCGAAAGCGACTGCAGTGGGCTCGCGACCATCTCCTCAGGACCGTGGCCCAGTAGTCCGGAATGTTGTTTTCCGACGAAAGCAAATTCGTGAGGGTCCACTCGGCGGGTCGGGATGTACGTTCGGCGATCGGTGTCCGAGAAATACCATCTTATTTGCACTCGACCGACTCTGCAGACAGGGGGAGATTCGGCCATGGTTTGGGGCTGTTTTAAATCGTCCGGTGTCGGTCCGTTACATCACGTGGACGGTCGAATGAATGCTCATGACTATACTATGATCGTATTGGCCATTGTCGAACCGTGTATGTGTGACCACATGCCCCCCTGGCGGCCATCTATCAGCAGGACAACGCCCCCATCCACACGGCTAGGAGTGTCAAGGCCTTGATGGCAGAGTTGCGAATCCCCCTCTTCGACTGTCCGGCTCAAAGCCCGGATCTCAATCCAATCGTAAACATTTGGTACTCGATTAAACTCTGCGTTAGAGCAAAAAAACCGATTTGAAACGGAAAATCGAGGAAGCCTGGTCGGAGTCCAGTAGTGACAATTGTCAGCCTCGTCGTTGTGAACAAGTTATCAAGAATTTCGGATATTCTACTGATTATTGATATATCTGATCACTTTCTGCATAATTGGAATTGAATCTGAATTGATTAGATAGCTGTCTAGATTTCATGCAACACCTTTGCACACGTTGATTTGATGCAAATGATTTTCTAAAAATTGTAACTTTTCCTACAATGAAACAATATGGTTTATATTACTGGAATAGATGCACAACAGTAATATAGAAAGACTTTAATGAACAAGATTTGGTAACAACTGCTTTCGACAAAATGCGAGCTAATTTACAGGAAAAAGTATCTTTATTCAAGACTTTTTCACACGGCTGTAGTAATAACTCTCGACTTAGCAAGCCAAACAACTGGAGTTATCTAATTTCTGTGATACGAGCAGAATCCCTTTATTTCCCCTAAAGCAGCTACGGTTTAGACAAAGCGATACACGACACTTCCAAGTATTCTGACGATCGTATGGAGTTTTCTGACGTCAGTAACAATGATAAAATTGCCTCACCTGTCGCGGTAATCTGAAGCGATTTTCGAGGCCGTGAGAAGCACTTAGTAGATGATTACGTCAGCTCTTCATCTTCTTGCAGACAAACGCGACTTTTCTGAATGACGTTTGATCTGGCTGTAAGAAGCAGTTTCGTCTAGACGTCTTAAAATGATTTCTAACACATCCTTTTGTGTTTTCTAGTATAATGCCAAAACATCCCAGCTATACTCCTTCCACTCTCTGCGAAATATATACACGTTTCTGCATCTGGTATAAAAAATATAGGAAATTAGACCAGATTAGTAATTACAAATAACAGTGATTTAGAAATAGCTTAAATTAGGTAGGCAGGCACTTTTACTTTCTATTTAAAGATGCTTCGCTGAAGACTTGTATTTTGGATATATGTCTAAATTAAACAAACCCCGTGTAGATCTAAATACGTAACTGCCTTTTCAAAACTCAGAATAGTAAATTTCACGTACACATTTTCTAAATGATAGCAGTAACCTAGTAAAGAAGAAATCATGGTGTAAACTCAGACAGAAAAAAATAGGAATAGATCTAATTTTTATTGGTCAGCATTCCCTGATTAAGCGTCAGTAGAAAAGTGAAAAAGGTGACATCTTGGTGTTTTTCGATGTAAAAAGGGAGACAGTTGAGTAAGCGTATGACCTTGTTGACATCTGTGTCTATTAATTCTTTCAAAGAATTCAAACAAGAACCTTGTAGATACCACAATTTTCTCATTCAATAATTAGCAGAAGGCTTTAGAGATAACACTCATAAGCAGTTCTAATCTTCTTTTCCTAAGTCTTTAAAAAAGATTAGACAAGAATAATCTATAGATAATCCATGAAATCAACGACACTAAAATAGTTTTCGATTTTTCATTTATAATTTACACTCTGTAAAGAATTACTAATTTTTATGGCCCTGTTTTATGTGACATGATGGATGGTATAAGAGGCTAAACCTGATACGAACATAACCTAATATGTGGCTAGGTCTGTGAATGAGGTCATAGTTCCGCAACCCTTAGATACTCTCTTTGCTTCCAATAAAGCGGAATCAGTTAGTCACGGAAAATAATCATTTATTCCAAATAATATGGTGATCGTGACACATAAAGATGAAGCTGGCTCCTTACATCGGTAAAGATCACAAACCGACAAGTCGCTAATCCTGTCTGTAGCTTGTTGTACATGATCGTCTTAGTCATCAAAATACCATTTAATTTATTCTTCGTTGATTCGACGGATGGACGCTACCCGTGGCAGAACCTAACACAAAAGCAAGAGTGGTCAGTGGGCGTCACAGATGTGAGAAACATACCCAACCTTTGATAAGATGAGCTACAAGGTCGCAGCAGACAAATGCTGATAAAGACAATCTGACAACCGGAACTGAAAGAACCGATGGGGTGTAAAGATCCCTCTTGTTAAAATCATAACCCAAAACATTTTTTAATATAACTTTGAAAATTCATTCTTCATTTTTGAACCCGCTCGCCAGCCTCAGCGCATGAGGCATCCATCAGAGGAATCTCCTGATGCCAGCTTCCTAAACCAAGTCTAGAACAGTTGGGTTCGGAGGTAATCTGCACAAGGTCGAGTAATCATTAAATAACACAATTTTTAAAAGGCAAACAGTATTTTCATTAAAATAACACACCAGGGGATTGATTTATTATTAATTAGAGACCTGGCTAGACAAACATATCACCAACATTTGTATAAGCTAGAATAATATCGTGTTTAATATTCGCTTGTGTATTTTTCTGTGCTTGGCGAACTTATAAAATTTTTGTTCAAAATATTAATCAATAGGTACTCAATATTTTCTCTGGAAATATACGACAGAGATATGAGTAGGTTTACTTGAAAATAACACAAGCCAATTCTTTTCATCGAATAGCAGCCTTCACGCACCGACAGCTTTGCTGTGTTTTATGATAAAATTTCGACCTGATCAATAATGTTTTAATAGCTTTCAATTCTAGTTATGAAAAGGTAGGGGGGCCACGTGAGTTAATGGCATTGGTTGTTAGCATTACGGTCACAGGAGCTGTCTCCATTAGATTAGCTTCTCCACAGAATAATACCACATCTAAATTATGTGCAGTTTTGAAAGCGTTCAGATCACCAATTAACCATCAAAAAAAAGCGGAATCCATTAGCAAGCAAACGACTGGCCCACAGGAGAGTTGAGATCTACATAAGACGCTTACACGAAGTAATTTACGCTAAAGTATTTAACGGAGTGGATAATAACAAAACTTGGTGTTAGTTTTGCCGTGCAGACTATGTTCACCAGATTACGATCTGTGCTCAACTATCAGGCAGCTACGTTTTGAAGACATGCTGGGGAAAAAGTGGGTTTGTTTTTTAAATGACGAATTGATGACGTCAGGTGTGACGTCATGTTTCTATTTCACATGATGTTGGATACCCACGCGATGAAATATTCCGAAACACGGAGAACAATAAAGAAAATTAGTAACAAAGAAGTTGGGTTTTCTACGATTCTCATTGAATATGGAATGAGTACATATTTTTTCTTCTTCTTGTATTCGTCCTTTAAAATTATTATTATTATTATCGTAATCATCGTTAATACATCTCTATTAGAGAAAGACAAATTTGCAGCTATGGTTAATAATTAAAAAAATATTTTCAATGACATCTTGATGCAATTAACTATCGTATTCCTTCCCCTCTTTTGAAAGAAGTCCTAATACCATCTTGAACATATCTACGGTCCACCGACAGATTGCATCGAGTTTTCTGTGAAATAAAATTTACAATAAGTTCAGAGAAAGGGGAAGATAACTCACTTTGTCAAAACTTATTGATTTTAGGCGGTGCGACAAATCTCGCGATGATAAAATGTTCGAGATTTCATTTGAACTTCTTGTTAAAAGAAAAACACAATCTTTTAAAAATCGGCGCTTTATTCGGTTAGAGGAGAAAAAAAAGTTTCTTAAAAACATTTTAACTTCGATCTTTATATCTAAACGAGTAATAGTTTAAATTCCAGACAATTCTGGTGTCAGCTGAGGTCGCGACGGGTGAAGATCTGTCTTTGACCTTTTCGCTATAAGTCTTTTGATTGGTGAATAATGTAAAACAACTTCTAATCCATTTAATTTCCTTTTCCGCACCAGAAAACTCCGATATTTTAATACTAATTTTTTTTTAAATACGATTTTTTTTTTTGAGTTTTTAAAGAAGAAGAAGAAAAAATTTCAAACGAAATTTATCGCAACCCTTTTATCAGCTGAAAAGACAGCAAAATAAAAATCCTAGTGAATACACCGTGAAATTTAATACACATCGCTTTACTGTTCCCCTCTATGTAATTCTCTTCAAGTTCGCGCCAGCAAACATATAAGTGATTAATGGCCATTTTAAAAGTGGGTATTTATATTACGCTTCGTGAGAATTACCCAGCTAATTTGCCTTTACGGTTGTAAAGCTTCGGAGGAGATATTATTCCGCTTACAGAAGAAAAAAGAAGACTTTCATTCATCTTATCACAACTGAAGCAATAGCCATTCAACTCTGCGGTCTATATTAAAGAGGCTACTGGTCGAACAGCTTTTCCTTTAATATGATTTTTAATACTCTAAAAATACACTCGGTTTCGGCGACTTGAGAATAGTGATCAGGGTAGAAAAGCAGTAACACATTTAATTCTGGTTGATGCAGCTTATCCGTAATTTCAGTTTTACAATAAAGTAAGCCATACAAATATTTAATAGCAATTTTGTACATAATTACACAATAAAACAAGAGCAGACTTAACATTATATCTGAAACTTACAACATACAGATAGATCCGTTTACAGAAGGGCTAGTAGCTCCTCAGTAGTTATTTGGACTGTAGGCTGATTGGCCATCTCAAATAGATCGTCTTTCAGTAGTTAGTAGGCTGATTGGCCATCTCAAATAGATCGTCTTTCAGTAGTTAGTAGGCTGGTTGGCCATCTCAAATACATCGTCTTTCAGTAGTTAGTAGGCTGATTGGCCATCTCAAATACATCGTCTTTCAGTAGTTAGTAGGCTGATTGGCCATCTCAAATAGATCGTCTTTCGGTAGTTAGTAGGCTGATTGGCCATCTCAAATAGATCGTCTTTCGGTAGTTAGTAGTGAGGCTGTTGGCCATCTCAATAGATCGTCTTTCAGTAGTTAGTAGGCTGATTGGCCATCTCAAATAGATCGTCTTTCAGTAGTTAGTAGGCTGGTTGGCCATCTCAAATACATCGTCTTTCAGTAGTTAGTAGGCTGATTGGCCATCTCAAATACATCGTCTTTCAGTAGTTAGTAGGCTGATTGGCCATCTCAAATAGATCGTCTTTCGGTAGTTAGTAGGCTGATTGGCCATCTCAAATAGATCGTCTTTCGGTAGTTAGTAGGCTGATTGGCCATCTCAAATAGATCGCTTTCAGTAGTTAGTAGGCTGATTGGCCATCTCAAATAGATCGTCTTTCGGTAGTTAGTAGGCTGATTGGCCATCTCAAATAGATCGTCTTTCAGTAGTTAGTAGGCTGATTGGCCATCTCAAATAGATCGTCTTTCAGTAGTTAGTAGGCTGATTGGCCATCTCAAATAGATCGTCTTTCAGTAGTTAGTAGGCTGATTGGCCATCTCAAATAGATCGTCTTTCAGTTAGTTAGTAGGCTGATTGGCCATCTCAAATAGATCGTCTTTCGGTAGTTAGTAGGCTGATTGGCCATCTCAAATAGATCGTCTTTCGGTAGTTAGTAGGCTGATTGGCCATCTCAAATAGATCGTCTTTATTAGTAGGCTGATGGCCATCTCAAATACATCGTCTTTCGGTAGTTAGTAGGCTGATTGGCCATCTCAAATAGATCGTCTTTCAGTAGTTAGTAGGCTGATTGGCCATCTCAAATACATCGTCTTTCAGTAGTTAGTAGGCTGATTGGCCATCTCAAATACATCGTCTTTCAGTAGTTAGTAGGATGATTGGCCATCTCAAATATATCGTCTTTCAGTAGTTAGTAGGCTGATTGGCCATCTCAAATACATCGTCTTTCAGTAGTTAGTAGGCTGATTGGCCATCTCAAATACATCGTCTTTCAGTAGTTAGTAGGCTGATTGGCCATCTCAAATACATCGTCTTTCGGTAGTTAGTAGGCTGATTGGCCATCTCAAATAGATCGTCTTTCAGTAGTTAGTAGGCTGATTGGCCATCTCAAATACATCGCGTTGTTTTTGGTAGAACTATTTGTTGAATGCAGGGAGCAGTAGGCGACTTATTTAAAATACCTGGGTTACTACAAAGACGGGAATTACTACCTGGTCAGTTTCGTAAACTACACATTTAAAAGTGTTTTACTAGATTATACCTTTACCCATAGAAAGGTTTTTTTTTTAAGAAGCTGTATAGCAAGTACACATCATGCACATCAAAGACAAATGAGTTGTCCATATCATCCGGATTATTCATAGTTCCCCAAATCGAAAACTGAGAATTATTTCGGTCTTGAAGTATACAGTTCTCTAAACATTCGTTATTGGTTAACTATTTAAGTAAATCCTCTAATGCATTTGACAAATCTTTTAATCTTTTATATGCTATATATTTTTTAAAAAATTGACTCATGACGGAATATATAAATGTATTGCAGACTATATTTAAAAAAATAGCCTTAGGTTCAGAAACCATCACAAACCTGATGCCACATCTTATATCCATGGTATTTAAATATATGTGTCATTGTGTAGGTGGGGTCTTCTAATATGCTCAACATTATGACGTTGAAAATGTCGTCAGTTGGTCATATTGTCAAGCACAACACTATACTCCAGTCGCTACACTATCGTCTACACTAGTATGGTAAACCACGAATCTTTCACTTTTTAAATGTACACCGAACCAGTTCCAAACGTCGCTGAATTAGAATGTAATTATTGATAATGACAGAACCTAAGACGTGATCGTGACGTCTTGATATGAATATGCTAAGTTCTGTTTTCTTATAAATAAAAGTAACGCAATAAATTGTAATAAACTATCTTTCCATAATTTTAATAATGTAACAAACATAAAGGCTTCTGGTGGGTTGTCTGGCCTGAGTCCCTTAAACTGTTTTTTCACCGTCAAATATGGATATTTGTCTTTACCAAACGTATAAAGAAATTTGATGAAAGAATGGGAACTCGATATAACTTAAACTTATACTGTAGAATCGGCGATGGTGCTGTCACCTCTCGCTCTTAAAACCTCTATTTTTAAACATTTTAATTTCTGGTTTTAAAATTTATTAAATAAATAAAAATATCTGTTTCCGTAAATAAAGACATTTGCACCTTTTGAAAGCATATTCTAGATGTATTTTATACTATTTCTAAATATCATAGCAATATTTCTTTTTTCAGAATTTAATCAACGTTCCACAAGGTTTATTTTCATTAGAATAATTTTCCTATTGTTAAATAATAGAAAGTAAAATTAAAATAATTTTAAACTCTCTAAAATTAGAAACTAATTTTAAAATCTCAAACTTGAACAAATCTGTAGTCGGGTTTCTCTCTCTCTCTCTCTCTCTCTCCCACATCTCTCTCTCTTCAGTCTCTCGCCCCAATCTCTCTCTCTTCATCTCTCTCCCCATCTCTCGCTCTCTCTCCATCTCTCCCATCTCTCCCAGATCTCTCGCTCCGCTCTCTTCTCTCTCCCTCCCTCCCATCTCCTCTCTTTCTCTCTCCCTCCCTCTCACCATCTCTCTCCCCTCTCTCTCTCCCTCTCCTCTCCTCTCCTCTCCCTCTCTCGCTCTCTCTCTCTCTCTCTCTCTCTCTCTCTCTCTCTCTCTCTCTCTCTCTCTCTCTCTCTCTCCATCTCTCTCTCTCTCTCACCATCTCTCTCTGTCTCTCTCTCCATAATGACGCTATCTCTCTTTGTAATAGCATCTCTCTCTCTCTCTTCATCTCTCCCCCCCTCTCTCTCCCTCCCCCTCTCTCTCTCTTTCTTTTCGTTTGCTCAAGAAAAGGAAAGTATTAAGATTTAATACATGCATTTTCAAACCTTAATTATGCACAACAATTTATTAAGCTAAAACTTTTGTTTGTTTGTCTTATTTAAAAAATGCTGACGGGACGAGCTCCTCCTTAAACTGATTAATACTATCGGCGACACTGTTAGCAACAAAATATTTTCTGATTTCTAGCCGGTTGGGAATCTTAGTCAATTTGTAATTACGACCTTTAGTATTATATAGCAAACAGAAACGTTTGACTGTCCACACACCCTTAAAACCCGTAATTATATCGAAAGCATCATCTACCAAGAAATTCAAACTCGGTTAATCTAATACTAACTGTTCAGCGTATTCCAGATGCTTTAGACGTGAAGTAAGTTCTCAAACATCCACAAACGTAAATTAGAAAGTTTTCGGTATTTTGTTTGTACGGAATAATTAAGAAGTTTGTTTTGAAGAAATTATAAGTCTTTCTTTTCTGAATCTTTTTCGACAATTGCCCAATCTTTTCCGGATTTGAAAATGCAACTTACATCTAACCGGAAGTAAACTTTAAGCCAAATCATCCATAAGTGAATACTTGAAATTTTCTGAATTCCTATGGATTACCAAGTCTGCAGAATCCTGGAAAATATACAACTGCATCATCTGTTTGTCACACAAAAATCCGTATGAGAATAGACAACAGAGAGAGATGGAAACCATCGGAGTTACTCTCTGACGGGATATGCAGACATCATCGTCATTAAGAACGAGAAACAGAAGACACGCCTCGCTTGTTACCAGATGTGGAAACTACTGCATTCATAAGGAAAGCAGAGAAAGTACCAAAATATAAAAGAAAACAATCAAAACGAAAGAGATGAAAACAATGGCGGTGTCAGTTGTGATAAGAGAAAGAACATTAACAGAATTCCCTGGCATAATCGACATTATAGAGCTGGAGAAAAGTGTCTTGCTAGGGCACCCGACATCCCAATTTAAAGACCATGGAACAGAAAAACAAGTAGATATAATAATAATAATAATAATAATAATAATAATAATAATAATAATAATAATAATAATAATAATAATAATAAGAAGAAGAAGAAGGATGAAGAAAAGAAGATGAAGAAGAAGAAGAAGAAGAAGAGAAAGAAGAAGAAATGATGTGCCAACCACATAATTCTAACTTCTGTGAATAAAGCAGTTAAATAACAAAGCAATAAATTCCAAGCACTAAATAAATATCGGATTTCCTCTTAAATTCTTGGTATGACAAATTTTTAATTAATCAGAATCCAAGAAATTAGGGTAGTGTTATGCAGTCCTGCCGTTGGAAAAAACGGTACTGCTTATTATTCATTCCCTTTCCGTAAATCATTAAATATGCACAGTTTTGTACATATTTTATAAGTTGTTTACAGTTGTTCCAGTTACGGAAGTCTGTCAAGTGTGTTTTTCTGACCTTTTACCAATATAAAACCGGAACCTCACCCGTGATGGCGATCAGAAGATAGAACTGTTTCGTTCCGTCTCGCTTTCTTTGCTTCGCTGTTTGTTCTCGACGCCTGTCAGCTGTCCAAGTTACCCACCCTCGTGCAGATGTGCCGTAAAATGTGGGAAGAAAAGATATTTTGAAACTTCGAACCTTAGTCGCTGTCGCCGTATCCATCCGACACTGCTCAGTGACTGGTTGGAGCGCATCTATCCACCCTAACCATCCAAGCACGCCCTCAGGTGAACCTGAATGTTCGAAACCAAATCGGAAACACGCAGTAAATAAAATCAAGAACGGAGATTTATGAAATATGCTTTCTGATCAGGGAAAAGTCAAATTCCGTCGAAAACAATGAAGATGCGAGTAAGTAAACTGTCATGGGACTCTACTATATTTTTAGTGGAACAAGTTCTTAATATAAAAGAATGCATTCTGTTGATACAGCCCACAACTAAACTTACACGAAGAACACCTGGCCATTCTGGCAATAGCTGGTGAGCGACAGACGATTCGTCTTCGTTCGTTTGTCTTAAGAAAAAGTCCCATCTGTCTGTATAACGTGACGTACTTAACGTTTTTCCCTAGAAAGGGAATCTTTCCTGACTTTTCGCTTACCAAGAAAAAAAGTTCTTCAAGCCAGTAACTGTCGTTGGCATCATGGTGGATGGCTGAGGCCATCGGTAGATTCTAACGATCTCGGAACAGTTACATTTTTTTTTTAATTCGAAAACAATGAAATAAAACAACCAAGATCCTGCTGCAGACCTGTTCAGCTTCATCGAGGTAATTTACCGAATGTTTAGAAATATCGGTCGTGTTGAAAGAGACAGTGAAAATAATGTTGGTATAAGGTAATGAATAATTGGTTACAGACTAATTAGCACGATGTGAAAGACAGAATCTTTAGGCTATGGGGAAATTTCTGTTCTTTTTTTTAGGGAAAAAACTGAACCAGGTATTATCAATTGTAAAATAAAGAGAAATAAAGATTAATTAATATGTTACCAAGTTTCTGTCAGGCCAATATGGAGGCTGATTATCATCTGCAACTGTAAAAAGGACATTTCAGATAATCGCTGTCATGGACTGGCCGTTTTTCTCTTCTGGAAACTCTTTTATTTAACGGATGCTGTTTGGCCGATGTAGGCTGCATGCGGTTGTCAAGATGTGTAGATCGGTCAGCTATCCTCATGAAGAATGAGAAATATGCCAGCCAGCGGGAAAAACAAAAAACCCCAGCAGCGGTGATTCAGTTGCGTGGCTATTCCCCCTCCCACCTTTGGCCAACAGGGAAAAAAAAACACAACTCTCAATTACATTATCTCCCTGCAGGTCAGTTTATCGAAGATTGGGGTTAAGCCGTCAAGGCCTCGCGAGTTCCTGCAATTCTAAGGTGGGGAGAAAGCATCTCCATTACTGCAACCTTTTCAGAAAGACAACAAAAGGCCTCGATGTTTCTTGCTGCCAAATAAAAAAAAAAAAAATCGGCTTATTTCCTTTTACCGCGATCACGTGTAGGGACCGCTCCGCGATAGTAGCGCCACCGCTGTCTGACGCCGACTGGGAGAACTATCTCCATACGTGAAAAAAATTTTTAGGCGCGACGTCACGCATGCGCACCAGAAAATTGTACCTACTGCTACCACACCTTATCTCGTGGATTTAGGCTGATCATGCGAACCTCCTGGCTTTTAAACTCGATCTATACTTAAAATTTGAAGGTCAAAAGAAGGTTTAGTTCAGTTAAGAAGAAAATATAAGGATGTGAAGGCGCTCGCCAAAGAAATATCCATCCGCGGAGACCGACTGATCTTTTCCTTCAGACCGCTTAATGGTTTATGGGTAGTAAACTGAATATAGATATTAGAAAAAAAAACTTAGAAGTAAATCTATATGCGGTGAAAAGATTTCAGAATTATTTTTTATCCCCAGAAGACCCCTTGGTGCTATTAAATAACAACAACAACAACAACAACAACAACAACAGGAAAAGAAACTTCCTGAAAGTTTAAATGGAGAACAAAGCTTTCCTGTTTGGTCATGTACTTGATGCATACTTAGGATTCTCATTATGTAAGAAATCTTTTATTTAAAAAAAAATGCTTCCATTGAGGATTCATAAATTTTGCTTGAACAGTTTATTATGCTATAACTGTCGGATTATCCTGTTCATCCAATCCAGTCTTAAAACATTTCTCCGCTCTCCAATTATCAGAGACTCTCGATTAAGATCAATAGTCCATGCCGCGATCGTCACGAAGCCAGTGACGCTATTACGTTCTCGTCTCTCATGTGCTCTAATCTCCATATTAAACAAGCAACAACAACAAAAATTCATCTCAGCAATAGCGGTGACATTTTAGACGGAAAATCTGCTCTAAAGAATTTAAGTAACTTTTTTTTTTAAAAGCTTCACTTTATAAGAGGAAATTCTAAGCGGACATATTGGGGTGGAAATGTAGTTAATTCATTTTAAAAAAATCTAGGTCGGCAATAAACAAGGGGATGGAAACAGTCAAAGGTCTCCATTGACCACAATATTCCACTGATTTATGAAACTTAAAATGTCTGTGTATTTTACCGTTTTAGATAGTTTTTCTTGTCTGCGATGGTGTACTTAAAAATACAAACGGAATTATGAGCTCAATAAGACATAGGTTCCGGTGTTAACTGATCAAGAAGACATTAACAATTAATTTTTTTCTGGCAAATAAACTATGGAGAGATTGATCATAATGAAAAGCTATCACTAAAAAGAGAGAGGACTATAAAATTATTTTGGTAACGTTTACAAATAGGATTTTTTGTTTCAATTGGTAGACTGACAAGCTATTTACATCTCTTAATATTTCACGCCAAAGCCTAAATACAAGTGGAAAACAAGATGGAGCAGAATATTTCCTGCGAGGCGGTTACCATCTCGCACCAAGCAACTTTTTTTTTCTTCAAATTCCACCTTTGTTTGTTCGCTTCCACGATGCCAATACCTCGTAGCACCCTATTGGATGATCTCTGGTTCCTAAAAACAAACCTGACGTAGTTTTATTTTCTTGCTAAGTCTTCGTATCCTCTCCACCGTCCACCTTGGTTTTGCGTAATCCGATGTCATTTATTTTTCGATTGGAAACGAAATTATCATCCATTGGAACGTACTCTACGACTTCTCTTAGAAACGAAATCACGGCATCTAACGCCAAGAAGCGCCCAAAAAGATGCTTATAATGGAACTAATACAGTTTCTTGATGTAAACGCCAAGAAGCGCCCAAAAAGATGCTTATAATGGAACTAATACAGTTTCTTGATGTAAACGCCAAGAAGCGCCAAAAGATGCTTATAATGGAACTAATACAGTTTCTTGATGTAAACGCCAAGAAGCGCCCAAAAAGATGCTTATAATGGAACTAATACAGTTTCTTGATGTAAACGCCAAGAAGCGCCCAAAAGATGCTTATAATGGAACTAATACAGTTTCTTGATGTAAACGCCAAGAAGCGCCCAAAAGATGCTTATAATGGAACTAATACAGTTTCTTGATGTAAACGCCAAGAAGCGCCCAAAAAGATGCTTATAATGGAACTAATACAGTTTCTTGATGTAAACGCCAAGAAGCGCCCAAAAAGATGCTTATAATGGAACAATACAGTTTCTTGATGTAAACGCCAAGAAGCGCCCAAAAGATGCTTATAATGGAACTAATACAGTTTCTTGATGTAAACGCCAAGAAGCGCCCAAAAAGATGCTTATAATGGAACTAATACAGTTTCTTGATGTAAACGCCAAGAAGCGCCCAAAAAGATGCTTATAATGGAACTAATACAGTTTCTTGATGTAAACGCCAAGAAGCGCCCAAAGATGCTTATAATGGAACTAATACAGTTTCTTGATGTAAACGCCAAGAAGCGCCCAAAAAGATGCTTATAATGGAACTAATACAGTTTCTTGATGTAAACGCCAAGAAGCGCCCAAAAAGATGCTTATAATGGAACTAATACAGTTTCTTGATGTAAACGCCAAGAAGCGCCCAAAAAGATGCTTATAATGAAACTAATACAGTTTCTTGATGTAAACGCCAAGAAGCGCCCAAAAGATGCTTATAATGGAACTAATACAGTTTCTTGATGTAAACGCCAAGAAGCGCCCAAAAAGATGCTTATAATGGAACTAATACAGTTTCTTGATGTAAACGCCAAGAAGCGCCCAAAAGATGCTTATAATGGAACTAATACAGTTTCTTGATGTAAACGCCAAGAAGCGCCCAAAAAGATGCTTATAATGGAACTAATACAGTTTCTTGATGTAAACGCCAAGAAGCGCCCAAAAGATGCTTATAATGGAACTAATACAGTTTCTTGATGTAAACGCCAAGAAGCGCCCAAAAAGATGCTTATAATGGAACTAATACAGTTTCTTGATGTAAACGCCAAGAAGCGCCCAAAAAGATGCTTATAATGGAACTAATACAGTTTCTTGATGTAAACGCCAAGAAGCGCCCAAAAAGATGCTTATAATGGAACTAATACAGTTTCTTGATGTAAACGCCAAGAAGCGCCCAAAAAGATGCTTATAATGGAACTAATACAGTTTCTTGATATAAACGCCAAGAAGCGCCCAAAAAGATGCTTATAATGGAACTAATACAGTTTCTTGATGTAAACGCCAAGAAGCGCCCAAAAAGATGCTTATAATGAAACTAATACAGTTTCTTGATGTAAACGCCAAGAAGCGCCCAAAAAGATGCTTATAATGGAACTAATACAGTTTCTTGATGTAAACGCCAAGAAGCGCCCAAAAAGATGCTTATAATGGAACTAATACAGTTTCTTGATGTAAACGCCAAGAAGCGCCCAAAAAGATGCTTATAATGGAACTAATACAGTTTCTTGATGTAAACGCCAAGAAGCGCCCAAAAAGATGCTTATAATGGAACTAATACAGTTTCTTGATGTATACTATGCAGCAAGTCCTTATTTCGGCGACCCCAGCTTCAGATAGTTGCGTTCTTAATTTAATATCAGTTTTATTCAAAACTCGCGTATACGGCGGACCGTAAGCAGAGTTTGAACCTAATTTAAAACTCGTTTTCGCAGTGTTTTTAATGTTTCTTTTACATTATTGGAATCACCCAAACAACAATAGAAAAAGTCAGATATTTTGGAAATATTTATTTTTTCTTTTCCCGTTTTGTTTTGACCCAGAATTTTCTCTGCAAATATCTGGCTTTAAAATCTCAAAATTAGTAGCGGGGTCCCTGGCCACGTTTAGATGGCCCACAAACGTTGTCAGTCGTAATCCAGCAAAGACTGATAAATATACTTCTCCACTATGAAAATATAAGAGAATTTTATCACATGCATGGCTGAATACCTCAAGTCAGAAGGGAATGTCATAGCTCACAGGCAGATGGAACTTCTCGGGCAAACGAATGTAAATAACATTAATAAAATAGGAGACTACGTGTTATCCATGATACAACGACTCGGCGTAGACGTAGGTTTCCCCAAAATCAACGGTGGAGCTCGAGGACGAAGAATAAAATAAGTATGTGCACATGCTTGTTTCGGTTTACCCCATAGAACATTCCCACGTGGAGAGTCTGCCCTACGTCTACTCTCAAGAAATATGATTTACATCACTTTCCCGTTGAGCATTTACGTCAAAGTATCAGCAAAAGCTACAAAAACACTTCTGTCGAAGCCACCAACTTCTCCTAAGATCAAGAGGCTTTAATTCTCGAAAGAAAACTTTAGCGATATAAATTTAAAGTTGAACTTAGGAATTTTTAGAAAGAAGAAATTTAATGAACTTTCTTTGTGAAGTTCTTGCAAAAATTAATTTATAAAAAAAGAAGAAAACAAATGTTTTTTTAAATTGCTCAGATGGTACTAATTATTGCAAATTAAGTTCAATAATTATTTCGATTTTTAAAGAATGTCATAATTAATATTGCACAACTTTGAAGATTTTTATCACCGCATATGTTTATTTATCCAGGCGATAAAACATTTCGTGTACTGGAGAAACACAACTCTCCCCCGATAAGATTCCGTACACATTTTCAGATTAGTTATGGATTTTCTGAATTAAGGATGTTTTTTTTTATTTAAAAAAAAAGATATCAATGAAATATTGAGCATAAAGGATCTAAGGATCAATAAAAGACTGATTTCTTCTGTTTCGTGAGCCCCTGTATGAACGCTTGTGGCCACAGCAGGGAGACAGGGTTAGTGACCGAGTGAGTTAGTTACCCGGAGACGGCTTGGAGAGATTTCCAGAGTGGGTGATTAAAGAGAAAGCCATGCAAGATGTATTCCCCCCTTGCACACGAATCCGGAAATACATACAATAATCTTTATTTTCAGATGTGGGAAAAACTATCTGATGATGGGTAGCGAGCCATGAGAAAAGTCTGCCAGATCAGACCGGTTCCAACCCGTGCCCTCAACCCTGGCGTCCAGAAGCCTACTTTTTTACCCCTTGTTCTAATTGAACTGTTATTGCGAGTTAACGAGTGGATGGCATTTCATATTATTTATTTTTTTTTTTATATTGGCCAAATCTTCTTGATTTTCCTGTTACTGTACTGGACATCAAAATCTTTTAATAACGGTTCGAAAAGATGTCTTTGCTGTTTTTTTTCCCCCTCCAACTACGGTCTTTGCGAAAGTGATCAGTTTATTTCAGGGCAACTTCATCACGAAACAGCTTTCAGACTATAAACTTCCGTAATAGATGCCAAACCGGTCTTAACGACGTCTCTGCTCAGCTTCCATGTAACGATTCCCAATTTATTTTGGCTGGCACGTTATTGCGCTTGCCAGAAGTTAGCATTGCTAGCTCAAACAATACTTAGGACAGGCCCGTATGACTACTACTGGTCTAAGGGTACTTTTCGCAACTGGAATTCTGCTCAACGTATGGTCCTTCTCCCTATTTATCCATAGCTGGAGCTGCTGGGTGATACTGACCTTTTTCATCTTTTTGCTCTCATTTGCCGAAGACCGCAGAAGGCACCACTATTCTCAAAAAGCTGTCATGGCCATTTTTTCCCATTCACCTGATGTCCCCATCATTAGATGTAAGTGGAATTGTTTTAACCATCACAGTTAATAACTTCAACATCCCGAGCAGAAATATCATCGTTTTTTGAACTCAGAACCAGATAAACGATGTATTATTGAAAGTTTTCACCAACCTGTAAAACGTATATCTAATTTTATCCTCAAAAGTGTACAGATACTTGTAAAAGGTTCTATAGTAAGCATTATTTAAAATGTTCAAATACACTGAGCGTTTTATGGACAAAGAAATAGTTTTAAAATGCGATCTGTCTTTGTCTCATTGTAGTGAAGATTACTGAAAGTAAACATATGGATAAACAGCGATATTATCCAACTGACACTTCTGAAAGCTGATTTATGAATGATTCTGCTTGGTGTGGCGTTGGCCATTCTAAACTATTAGACATTATTCTTTATCAGAGAGTTTACATCAAAGAATTATCTGAAAAAGTAGCAAAGTTCACAATTTTAACATACGAGAAGGCATCCAAAATTTCCCAGCATCGAGCCTTGCACAAACGTTTTTAATTTTCTTTATGCCTTTTGATAAATTATTCTTAACTTTCAACAAGATGTTTGAACACATGTCATTGGAAATCCCCAACTAGCTTATCGATCGCAGCTGACTGGAGAGCTTACGTGGGGTTAGACCGACTGGTGGGTGGAAGTCCCCTCCTAGCTTATCGATCACGGCTGACTGGAGAGCTTACGTGGGATTAGACCGACTGGTCGGTGGAAGTCCCTTCCTAGCTTATGGATCACGGCTGACTGGAGAACTTAAGTGGGGTTAGACCGACTGGTCGGTGGAAGTCCCCTCCTAGCTTATCGATCACAGCTGACTGGAGAGCTTACGTGGGGTTAGACCGACTGGTCGGTGGAAGTCCCTTCCTAGCTTATGGATCACAGCTGACTGGAGAGCTTACGTGGGATTAGACCGACTGGTCGGTGGAAGTCCCCTCCTAGCTTATCGATCACGGCTGACTGGAGAACTTAAGTGGGGTTAGACCGACTGGTCGGTGGAAGTCCCCTCCTAGCTTATCGATCACGGCTGACTGGAGAGCTTACGTGGGATTAGACCGACTGGTCGGTGGAAGTCCCCTCCTAGCTTATCGATCACAGCTGACTGGAGAGCTTACGTGGGGTTAGACCGACTGGTCGGTGGAAGTCCCCTCCTAGCTTATCGATCACGGCTGACTGGAGAGCTTACGTGGGGTTAGAGCCATACAAGGATTTGTTGTGGCAAAAGGTTATATTAGCGAGGAAGAAACTGTGTATGTCACAGCCTCATTGGCTCAACCTGTGCTGAGTAAAAGAAACCAAAAAGATCATTTGGAGCACAGATGCACTCCAGGTGGTATATAGAGGGTTAGTATTTATTGATTAGTATATATATATATATATATACATTGATATAAAACCTGAGTTATAAATTATGAGAAGTTTGAACTGGAACATAATAAGTGTTCTTCAACTACCAAAGAATAAAAGTTACCCACCCACAACCATGTATAAATTACTCAAATCCCTTATTAGAAGAGATAATTGTAAATCAATCAATACCCAGGAAGCTCTTCACGTTAATAAAATCTTTCTTTGGCGTCAGAACTGCGGCTCCCTGGAATAGATCGCTGGCTATTGATGCTCATAGTCACCGTGGCGGCAGCTTGCTTATAAACTGCACTGATGAATGTTTCTATATAGTCTAGTGAATTTTGTATTTTTTTACGTGGCTGCCGACAAAAATTGGCTGTCGCGTAGCAAAGTTGTCTACGCTGCTCCGTTGGTCCGGAAAGGGTTTGTCGTAAAACAAGCAGGCGCACAACCCACCGTAATAATGTTCAGAGTAAAGAGAAAAAAAAAAAAAAAAGCACCTGTTGATTACATTTCACCCCTCTTCTGGTTGTCGGCGTTGAAGTTATTGTAGTTTATTCGTGTCTAAGAAAGTATACAATTGTAGTGTTTTATATTACCAATAACGTAACAAAAAACTATAATGACAACGTTAATAACAATCTCAGTAACAATAATCGTATTATTAAAACAACGATTGCTTGAAAAGTCGTTGACGGTATCTCTTATGAGAAAAGCCGACCACTTCCCGGTCTCCACATGACAAGCGATCGCGCTACCTATTTGTATTTCGTAGGCTGAACGCACAAAGAATAATTTCTCTGCGACGATACTTATCACAAGTGAAAAAAAAACCATTTACTATTTTCTTCCTATGATAAAAATGCATGACCAGTACGTTTTTTAAATGTTTTTTTTTTTTTGATTTATTGACATAAATTAAAACTTAAAACCATGAAGGATTTAGGTATTTCTGGAATTTTTAATTCGATACATCTAACGTCAGGGACAGATCGTGGAAATATGCTAACTGAATCACTGAGGGAGGCCAGACGGCTTCCATCATCAGAACTACGTGTGAGCACATTATTTTGACTGCACTGACAGCCCGCTGATGGTTGGAGAATAGCTCTTCTAAGAGCAGATACGACGTTAGGAACTGATGGTGCACAAAAGCGACTATCTGACAGGAGTTTGCTCCACTTCACTAGTCACGCATAAAGCTACGTTACGAGAAGTAATCGAGAGTAAGGCATCTTCAGTAACTTTGAACTGCCGTTATATTTGGATTACGCAAAGTCGATGAATCGAAGAACGGTTCCTCTTGATGACTGATTCCTGTTTCAATAAAAACCAGACCAAAGTTTAAATTTAAAAAAAACAAACAAACAAAACAACAGTATCCACAAAAGAGCTTATTTGAGAAAAATCCATTTAGCCTTTGGTGCGTCAAAGTGTGAAAGAGCATCACAGATAATCAGGAACCAGAGTTGGTTATCAGAATAATACCTACTGTCTTTGGTGCAACTAGATTCAGATATATATATATCTCAGTACTGAAAATAATTTTGCAAACCACAAGATATGCACAAATAATGAGTAATAACAACTGTGCAATGTATACAATAATACACAATGTATTATTACAGTACTATGCATTAGTATTTGATATGTGAACCTTTTTTATATAAAACATGACATATTTTCTTGCTCCCTCATACAAGTTATCAATGTATAACCGTAGAATTTGTTACAAATATTCTGCTGCACCTTACACCTTACCCATGGTGCTTGATTATCGTTTTGATATTTTTTCTATAGTCATATAACCCCATATTGTTTCAGTAATGTTCATATCTGGACTCTGTGCAGGCCAAGTGATGTTCCAACAGCCTCTTTGCATTCCAGATACTTTTCAACCTCATTACCTGTATGCTTCGGTTCATTGTCATGTTGGAAGATGAATACCGGCCAAATGAGACGTCTTCCTGTAAGAATGGCATAATGGAGCAAAATCTGTACGTACCTCCGACAGCCAGTATACGTTCGATATTTTGCAAATCTTCGACACCCCCGATTGATAAGCAGCCCTAAGATCCACTCATGTTTCAATGTATGTGTTGTACACTGACTATCAGACGGCTCGCAGTATGCCGTCTTCAACAAACTACCGTTGATTATTGCCAAAGAGTTCACATTTGAACTCATCCATAGAAAGCAACTTCTGCTGCCTGTTTTAGCTCCGCCATTTTGTCTCCTCTCCTCAACAAAATATTTCTGGAAGCTACAATCCGTTGAGACCACATCACGCTAATTTGTATCATACCGGGTTTTGGAGAATTATTAACACCGGTAAATGTGGCAAGATCTCTATGGTTTCGTAATACAGTACGTTGTGGTGACCATACTCTGGGCTACCAGGCATCAATTTAGAAAAGTCTGGGAATTCTTCCTCGACCACGCCTATTGTCGACAGTAGCAGTTTCGCGTATCTTCTTCTTCAGTCTTGAACTGAAGTCTGGCTGCAATCTTCCACATGAAATAGCCTTCACCAGCTGTTTACATATACTTTTCACGTGGTATTTCCTTCCCAGGAGCCATAGCATTCACCACAATCACCACTCTACCATGGTAATCAGCCATTTTGAGTCGCTTCACGACGACGGTGAAGTCTGCAGACCAAGAAGAACTAGAGAGCAGAGAATTTGTTTAATCGAGCAATGTGAGCAGAAAGAATTAAACAAACCAAAATAAGCAATGCCCCCTTAAAACGAAACAGATAAAAATATTGACTGCAAAATAAAACAACACAATTAACTAAACTCTAGACTAGTTCAATAATGAAATCTGTATCCTAGCAACATTAAAGGTCGATGACTAACTAAAAATCATAGACCTCTCTCTCTATATATATTGTTCGTGCTTTATCTTTGAAATACTGTTGTAGGTAAAGAAATACAATAGCAAATAAACGGAAAGGAATACGCCTTTAATTTTACAGCGTTGATTAACGAAACTAGTCCAGCTCGGAGCAGCCATCAGCTATACGAAAAGCTGAGCGCTTCGGAAAGATATTTGATCTATACGTTCTGTTCATCTCGGTCGCCCTTCTTATGTACGTTGGTCGTTAGACCTGCTACCTGGGCCTTTCTCGGCGATCTGTCAAACGCCAAGCTTCGGCGACAGCCTTCTGCCCAGGTAACCGATCAGCTTGGTTAATCATGGATGTGCAGCTGAGAACGAACGCACCTAGCAACGTCACGAACAAAAGCATTTTATGAGATGTCTAACCACCTGATGATGACATTTTCAGGAAGAATGAAATAAATAATTTTCCGCAGAGACGTCACTTGGCAGGGCATTTCGGATCGATCTGAATCATTAAAGGTAGGCTGTTTTATGTTGCAGCAAATAACTGCCGGGCATAATGGGTACCGATTTATCAATCATGCTGATTTCAATATTGTGCTGTAGTGGCAAATCTGATTTGTTCTGAACTTTAAACCATGTTCATGTCTTCTTATATTATCACCTTAAAATCATTAATATAGATTAACTGTCTAGTTCTGATAGAATTTTAATAAAATGATGGTCATCGGGTTATCCAAAGGCCAATATTTGATGATATTATACCGTACGACGATTTCACACGCTCCCATCTCTGTAACGTGTTTGATTTCATGACAATGCAATAAAATACCAACTTCCTATGAACATATAATATGTTTAAAATAGCATTCCTTCCTTTTATTAAGCTAGTATTTTGTGGTTGTTTAGTCCGATTTTCAAATATTACCTGTACATTTCATGTTATTTATTTAAAATATCCGAGACCGAGGTAAACTAAGGCGGAGGTTACACCTATTTCCACCGTACTCTATCTACTGGAACTTATTAAAGGCGTTTCCCTCCTACATCCACTTATTCTGATCCACAAATACTAATCAGGAAGTAAAGCAGTATCCTATCTTGGTTTACAGACGGATATTCCTATCGCATTTGCAGCTAATTTAAAAAAACGTTTTGACGCATAATGAAAAAAAAAACCCAGCCTCTACATTCTCAATTGCAAATTCACGCCTCGGAAATCGAAAAGCTGGAGTTGCCATCTCGGAAGGTTTTTTTGATCGGCCGGCAAGCCCCCTCCCCTCCCTCTCCCCCTCCCTCCCAGCCTTGTTTCCCCTACTTTCGTCTTCACGGTTACAGCCCGGTGGGGGTTCGTTTTCTGGTCTGTAAAATCGATAGATACATCAGCCAAGTTTCTGCATAATTTCATTACATTTTGTTTTTGATTGTAAAATTGTAAAAGTAAAAAGATGCAATTAATTACATGCATTGGTGTTTTAATTACTCTAATGTTTCAGAATTCTATTACTTGCAGTAATTGTTTGAAAATACCGTTAAATTTTGTTATGGTAAACTGAACAAAAAACCGATCGAAATTATAAAAAAAACACCTGCAGGACAATTTATTACTACAAGTAATTTTTCTAGTAACAAACTTTCTGTCAAACGGAATAACTTACGAGCATCAGGCTTCATCTTTAAATGCATCAGTCAGTGCGATATTCCTGGCTTTACATTCAAGAATTGTTGACATCAATCATTGGTTTCCACACGTAAAAGACTTCTAATTAAATCGTGATACACGTAAACCTTTGAAGCGATTTCGGGTGTCGTTGGAGGATTTAGCTGGCTTACCTGGTCAACAACGTGCGTGCGCGTGCGACGTTTGAGCCAAGTCTGAAATAAACAATTCGTGGACACAGGACACGAACAAAGGTTTTGCTCAGTATTTTAAATGTCTCCCGTCCTGGGTAACTCAGAGAAACCAGGCCGCTGAATATTTCAAAGCTGGATCTTTGGTTTAAGGTGCATCAAGAAACATGTTGGCAATTTGAAAAGAAGTTGGTGCTATTTATGTTCAGAGAAGATATGGCTGTCCGGGACACACGATCCCTACAGCTTCGTAAGAAATCGGCGACAAGGCTGACGACTTTAGATTGAAAGAACAGCGGGTAATGCAAAACTGTTTCGATTGTCTAGCCAAGACAAGAAATGAACATTAAACGCATGGCATAACAGAAGAGCTGGGGTTTATTTTAAAATTCTATAACGATCGTTTGTACGGAAGAGTTCATGAAAAGACGTCTCAGCTTCCACTCGGAAAAATCGTCTACTTCGAGCTGGCGGCATCATAGTGTGGTGAGTGATCGCTGAGACTCATCGCATATCACCAATGGAAATTTGAATGATTAGCATAACAGCACTGAGTATAGTGCAGACGCCTTCCACAACTATAGGTGTTTAAAGATTCTTCTTAAATGAAAGTAAATAATTAAAAATTCTCGCAATTTTATCATTTATTAACGAGAGTATATAAAAGATTATAAGCAGTCTATGAGAAAACAGCTCATATCAAATTTTCATCTGTTTAAAACTATGATTTATTTCAATTTTATATTTGTTTCTTATGAAAAACCTATCTAAAGATTTGTTCTTGTTAGCATTTATTTTGAATCTTAAATAAATATGGGTATATGTATGTTAGCTAACCTCCATTGTATCTCTCTAGACACACACACACACACGCGTCATGCATCTCGGTACTCTTGTTCAGATGCAGTAAGAGTTCTTTTGATAATATCAGACGAAGCATCTAATCGGTTAATCTTCTGTTTGTCTCTTTCATTGTGTCACAATATATCGAATTACTATATGCTGTTTTCTCTCCATCTCTGCGAGCTACATTTATTTAGTTGTTGTAGTGAGCTAACCTCCATCACTTACCGTTATCTCTACTTTCCCTCTCAATGCTGCTGACACATCGTATTATACCCTCTCGCTAAACAGACCAGTGTATAATATATGTGCAGCCATAACTGTGTGGCCATTTGCAGTTCTTCTGAACACTGTTTTGCTTCTTACAGCTCAACTCGCTACTTCTCTGGTTTCCCTTATCTTAACTACAGTTTGAGACGAGAAACTTCAACTTTAACCCCTGCTCACATCCATCGTTTTGTACCTCTACCCTTTCCCTATTGTCTCATGCGATCTTCGATCTTACCGATCCACTTCACTCTGTCATGCAAGAAAATTAACCCAAACTCAGAGTAATTCTTTATAATGACATTACACAAGGTTTTTGATGAAGGATGATGACTAGGCTATGCTGTTTAGTTATAATCAAAATCTAGTTATTTCATTTAATGCTAGAGAATTTTTCAGAATGACTGATTTCACAGATTTACTGCTACACATAGAGAGAGATGACGTCATTACAGGGAGACAGATATGACGTCAGTGCAGAAACATGATGTCATTAGAGAGAGAGAGGGAGAGACAGACAGAGAGAGGAAGAGAGATAGATAGAGAGATGACGTTATTACAGAGAGAGAGAGAGAAGAGAGAGAACCTTATAACAGGAGATAGAAGCGTCATTACGGAGAGAGAGACTGACGTCATTACACAGAGATGATGTTCATTACAGAGAGAGACATGACGTCACTACTCAGAGATGATGTTCATTACAGAGAGAGAGATGACGTTATTACAAAGAGAGAGAGAGAGAGAGAGAGAGAGGAAGAGAGATAGATAGAGAGATGACGTTATTACAGAGAGAGAGGAAAGAGAGATAGATAGAGAGATGACGTTATTACAAAAGAGAGAGAGGAGAGAGAGAGAGAGAAGAGGAGGAGAGAGAGAGAGAGAGAGAGAGAAGAGAGAGGAGAGAGAGAGAGAGAGAGAAGAGTCCATATTTTGTGGACTACCAATAAAATATCTCAAGCTTTAGATATACAAATTAACTTATTAGAATTTACTTTGCACGCGTGAAAAATGACTGTCATAAAATTCATGCTTTAAAAATTACTTTCAAAATTTGTCACAAAGGACTTTAAAATAAAAATATTCTTCTCTGATCGCAGTAGATTATTTAATTCCTGAGTCCACACAACCACCGATATTAATGTTAAATTTTGTTTTCTTAGGTTGTCTATGATCTTCGGACATGACGTGTTAACTCTTCACAGTCCGGTTTTTTTGTACGGACCATATAGTTATATTTTCTAGAAATTGATAGAATAGTCTGTTGGGAATATTTTGAATTGATTATTTTCTAAACAGAGACTAACGAAGATATTATTTCTGTTTCTACTCCAGCCGCTGTCTTTACTTTTACTTTCAGTGAAAATCAGTTTTCCAGAGTAAAACAAACCGACCAATTGAAATGAATGACTGTGCACAAAAAAGCAAATATTAAAGGCAAATTTTAACTTAAAATTGTTATTGAATCGAACTAGATTTTTTAATGTATTTAGAAATAATTCAGAAACTTATCAGATTCGGGCAAACTGACGGACCGTACCGTAATTTCACTTTACTCTTTACTGTACCTGCCACGGTCCTCGCAGAACCTGATAACTGACGCAGACAGTTGGAATCAGGACTATTGCTAGATTTATTTCTAGAAGTCGCCCGAAAGTTTGTTTCACGGATTTTTTTCTTTTTATGACGACAAAAAGCACTGCACTAAATCACAGGTAAGACTTCTGTAACCCAACATAACGTTTTGCAACGCTACGATTACCTACCCAGTAAAAGCGACATAAAAACAAATCTATTACATTGTTGTCCAGATATAATAACATACATAAATCGTAATATATATATAACGAAAAGTCTACCTCTAATTTTGGCTAAAATCCTTTAAGACCACAAGTTTTCACTTTAAAAAAAAATTATCAATTTTTGTTACAAATCGAAATTTAAATAAAATTTCTTTGAACCTAAAAAAGAAAGTACAAAATATCAGGCAGTTTAACGAATAAACTTGGGAATATCTTCGTAAGAATGCTTCCAACTCGTTTACTTACAGGTAAAACCCCGTTAATCATTATTTCCCTAACAACAAGAAATAACCTGAATATTAAGTGGTGAACAATTTCCTGCCAAGCTCTTGTTTACTTCGCGGTTTTAATTAATTGCCCGAAAGCTTCTATTCAATGGAAGTATAACGATTTCAAGCTAGTTCTTATTCACCGACGAGCTGTTCCAATTTTACGAGTAAATTGCATTTCTTCAGAAATCTGATTCCATTACAACATGGCGGCTGATAATTGCAGATGAATCGACTCGTTATAACTTCATAATCTATTTTGGCCACGCACCGTTAAAAATTACAAGTAAATACCCTTTTTACTTAATGCGCAGTCCTTACTTACAGATGGATGTGCTTAATAGATTTATTCTAATGGAAGTGGAATAATTCCAAAACAAGTATTGGATTTCCTTTACACGCTCTGGTAAAACTTACAAAGTTTCCCAAATAATTCAGCGCCTTCTCTTTTTGTCCCAATTACAGATAAAATCTGCTTGACCGAGTCGCGAGGGCATCGTAGAGGCATAATTATTTTCAATCATCAGGCAGAAAAAAAAAGTTATACCGGAACTTATTTTGAAGTATATGGAACAGAATGCGTCTCCCCAGAATAAAAATATTCTCGCGGTCCGTTTCATTATTTGAAACTAACCCCAGCCGGAAATGGTTTCGATTCGCTTCTCCCACATGCCATAGTTTCTTCTCGCCCTTCCACACCATCTGGACGCGTGCGGTTTATCCAGCCATTAAGAAAACAAAAAAAATTCTAGCCGGATGTTCTGATAAAATATCTATGGAGGTGTTTCTGTTTACGTTTGTGCCACTGACTGTTAGAATACACCCTTTCCCGCCCGCCCCCAGATCAGGTCAGGACGTATAAAATAATACATCCCGAGATTCCCTCCACGAAGTACCGAGGTTTACCTGGCTGTTCTATTTCTTCAGAAAGAAACCTGATGTAAATTATGTGAGGTATCAATTAAGTAGTGACAGTCCACGACCAATGGGCTGCTTTTTATTCCACAAAAAGTCTGAAGTATAACAAGGTCCTGTTTGTACCCAAAAGTAAATATGCTGGATGCAAAATTACAAGGGAACAGACAGGCTTTTCCAGGTTACTTTTAGCAGGTAG
Organism: Nautilus pompilius; assembly: GCA_018389105.1. NCBI lineage: Eukaryota > Metazoa > Mollusca > Cephalopoda > Nautilida > Nautilidae > Nautilus > Nautilus pompilius. The sequence continues at coordinate 1,025,618 of JACATO010002737.1, forward strand.
ATAATTCCTCCCCTCCTTGTTCCGAATTCGAATCTGCATATTAGTCGTAACCGTTCGGCTAATTCGGAAATAACGGTGAAAAACACGTCACAGGTATGTAACAGAAGAGCAAAAAGTCATCTTCGGCAGTGCTTCAGAGACCGAAACGTTTCAGGTGTTGCAGTCGCATAGTCCACAGTCATCGCTCCACTGTTAAATGAAGGTTCTCTTGAAAGTTGATCGATGAACCAGTACTCTCCTGGAAATATCTATAAAAGGTTTTCACTTGATATCGAACAAGAAAAAAGTAATCAATTTTCCACTAAAAATTATCATAAAGTTCTGTAATATTAGGAAGTTTTAAAGTTTTAATTTATTAATTTAGATAATTTAATTTTTGAAAATTGGTGATAGCAAAATATATATTTTTTTTCATTTACTTAATGTATTTAATAAATGAGAATCTCAAATTATGCCAATTTAAACTTATCGGCCTTAGAGATCGTTAAAGGTTACAGTGAACCGAAAATAACCATAAAACTATTGAGAGAGAGAGAAACAGGGTTAAAAATAAAGAGAAAGGGGAATAGAGAAAAAGAAAGAGCGACTAAGAGAGGATGACAGAGAGAAAGAATGGAAGAGGAAAAGAGAAGGGTAAAGTAAAATGGAGGTAGAAAAAGAAAGAAATAAAGGGATAGAAAGAGAAATTGGGTAAAAAAAGAGGGTAGGGCGAAAGAGCGGGGGGGGGGGTAAAATAAGTTACGAACGCTATTAAGTGAAATATAATTGTTGATCTAGTGTTTAGGCCACCGGACTACTACCTTTGAATGCCGGAGTTCGAATCCCGGTCGAAATCAGTTAGTTTGCTGTACTTCAATGAAATGTTGCTTTTTTTTTTTTTATTCGTTCTTCTTCATCAGCCGGTCACGTGCAGTTTTTCCCCGTGTTCCGTTTTCGTCTTGCATCTGAAAATGACGAGTCCTTGTGGTGTTTTTCGAATACTAATAGAGTGCGGGCAATAAGCTGGCCGGGTTTCTCTCATATTTCTTAAAACTGAGTTACGTTGCTTTCTACATAAAAAAGAGTCTGGTTGCTGTGTTGTAGATGGAAACTCTGAGAGCTGTATCCGATTAATTTGTGAACCAGCGGCCACCTTCGGTTAGGAGGTCCGGAAGTTCAATGCAACCTTTCAACTATTGCACACAGTATTTCAGGAAGACGTCTGACCGCGTTTCCGGAAATGCTTTGATCTCACGCCATATAGCAGTTTGAGATGAAATGCGATAGTTTGCAGTGTAGTTAACCCATTCGATAAATCGTTCAACAACGCACTGTTTTAGTATGAAGCCGACTCGAGATTTTACAGCTGGTTGATCATTCGTATTGTGGTAAATAAAGGAAAGATTTCCTTTCAGCTTACCTGCGTAGGCGATCTCATCGATGTTTGAAGCCAGCTGTCGTGTATTATAGTATAAATTGGTATTGTCATAAATGGACTTTAATTTCCAAGCTTTCTTAGCAGCCCCAGGAATTACAGCTGAGTTCATTGTCTTGTTAGAGGGATTTTTATCTGGCGGGTGCTCACGGAACCTGTCGGAGCTGAGGTTAGATGACAAAGCCTTAACGGAAATTCCATTTAAGCGGTAAAAAGGAGAAATTCCGTCCTGACACAACACAGAAAAACGAGGAGGAAACAAAAACAAAAACGGAGAGACCGGACAAGGATTAATTAACTACGTGTATGTTAATATGTGGAGGATAAATTAACTCAGTGATGTGGAAACTAGTATTAACGTACTCCAAAGAAGGGTAACATTTATAGAAAAATAAAAAGGAAATATCGAAGTTTTGGCTATGGTAGCATACCACAGCCTACCAACAGCTGGACCGATATCGATCCCGTCTGACCGATTCAGACCTGCATATTTTGATAACCATCTGCAAAGTCCACCATGACGACCGATTGAACTCGAATGGTGCTTGCAGTTTTTCGATAGAATGTCGTCAAAAGTCAGCGCTTAACAAGCTGACAGAAACTATTTTTAAATTAATCAATTAAAGCGAACATTTATAAAATCGAGTTAGTTACGCGTGTTTATTGGGATTTCGGTGTTTCTACGAGCACCTGACAATATTACATTCAGGTAAATCAGAAATAGATTATACTGTCGTTCACATATAATTTAATTCATACCGAAAAGCAAAATTCTATATTATTCATCTGATGTCGTTTCTTACTATTAACTATGCTTTCGTATAAAGACTAATTACTTCTATTGCTTGAGTTACACGGGGTGGTGAGCGAGCAAAGTTTGAGGGAATGAAGTCAGGTTTCTCAGGAGAGGACACAAAGAGAAAGTGGAAAACCACGGAACGGGAAAATCGGTTGCTGTTTTGAAAGTCTAGAGAAAACCATTTCCTCTTGTCGGATAGCCAATTAACTTCTCACCGCAAATCCTCTGTTAAAGTCAGCATCTCAACTTCTACCACCAAAAGAAGGTTAAGAAAGGTTGGATTGATCAGCCGAGCAGCAGCTAGAAAACAATCACTTAGTCTTGGTGGCAAGAACAGATCGAAGCAATATGACTTGGTGAAGTAACATCAAAACTACACTTAAAGAAATATTGCTTCCAAAAAGAGAATAAATAAACTTTTTTTTTACTATAAGAGACGGCTCTCTATGTTAGAAGTATAAATAAAGCTGTGTTTTCCCCACGATTGTGCATGATGGTAGAATTATGAAAGATTTGGTTATCTTTGGTTATGTGGCTGGGGAATTGATAGAGATCGGTGGAACTGTCAGAAAAAAAGATATCGTAATATTATACAACGCCTTGAAATTCCACTAGGGTATCGTTATAGGCGACGGATTTATGCTGCAACAAAACAAAGATCCCAATCACACTGCAAAGCTCAGTACAAAACACCTTCGTGGAGAATTATCTTGAAACCATAATTTGGCTCCCCTTCAATCTTCAGATTTAAATCTCATTGAACTCGCGTGAAATGAATTAGATTGATGACCAAAGGAACAAGAGCATGCTCCAAAATTGTTAATCGTCCATTGAAACTTTAAAATCACTACTAAAACGTAAAGTATTCAGGATTATTTTTAGTTAACCAGTACCGTATTCTAACGGAATCTGTAAAAAATATGGGTTTAGAATTATCTATCTTGAGTAAAATATACGGCAAGGATACCGTAGTTGATGATCCGTAATGATTGTTGTAGATATTTGTTATATGTTAATATAAACAATTTTTCCATGTTCTGATTCACCTAATAATATGAACCACGGATTCTTAAAATTACTTCAGTTATTTGGCGTTTTAGTAGGTTGCATATAAATGCTTATCTTCATCATTTCAGACTAATACGAATTGGTTGCAGAGATGTCTGAATCCAATAGAGATAGGTTTCATTTATTAAACGAAGCTGCAAAAAAATGGCTTCCAAGGTAGCAGTGCAATATACTTTGAAGGTAGACATGTCAACTCAGGCTAAAATAAAGCATAAGAACGAGGTAGGAACGAAAGCCTACAGTAAAACACTAATAAATAGCCTTTCATCACTTCAAAAACAAGAAACAGTCTGCCAACAAGATCCTTTGAGTTATTAGTTCAATTAGAGACAATACAATAAGCAAAACAACCACCAAGAGAAAGTTTGCTGAAGTGAGTGTGAATGGTCGCGTTGCTTTACGAAAACAACTGATGTGGAAGAAGAAAATCGCAAAGCGCCTAATTGGACGCATGAGAAAAGGTGGAGAATAAAATAAACGTGCAGAATTTAATTGCAGATATAAGAGAATTAGTAGTAACAACGTCAAAGGAGGTTATTTTTAGCCAGCGAACAAACGAGGAGTTAAATCCAGAGTGTATATCAGGCATAGTGGGGTCTTTGATTTGGTGTTGTCGCAGCAACCATAGTATGAGAGACAGCGTGAAGATCGTCAGAATCCCAGCACAGTTGTTCGTGGTTTTGTATTTCAGCAAGACAGAGATCAAAAATTATTTATCACATCAGACAAACATCACTGATTTGCTCAAAGTCATGGTTTGGCTTCTTAATATTCAGATACCAGTCCATTTTATAATTTGTGGGAGAGTTTAACCGTCTTAAAAGTAGAGGAAAAATATTCTAAAAATTAAAAAAAAAATTAAATGATTTTTTTTAGTGAATGTTATTAGTGAAGCTTATTAACTAAAGATGATTGTAGATGTAAACTATCGCTCTGTTTTGATAGAAATTTTGCAATTTTTAATAGAAGATTGGCAGGGTTTGACAAAACCATACTTACAAAAGAAATGAATGGTTTATAAGTTCTGATACACGGTTCATTAGGTATTTTATGGAATTTTTCAGGAATGATGTAATTTCATTAACAACAAATTATCGAAAAAAAGGAGATAATAGTGTTTTCGTATGGTGGAATCCTGAAAAATGTTTTTCCTAGCATTCTTAAAATTAGAGCTGACCAAACAAATTTATTTAAGGCAGAGAGTATTTGTTAAAATGTTCTAGATTTATTGTCTCTGTTTTGTTAATTAATATTATAAAACGGCATTATTTTAAAGGTTAAAGGAATCAATCAGTTTAAGTCTGTCATAGTTAATTTAAGAAATTGGTAAAGCTGTTTGTATGTGGTGTTTTCGAATATTTTTTGTGGTTATTATTTGATTGCATTAGGCTGAAAGTGAATTTTGTTTTTTAAATATTGAAATATTACGTGCTTGTTATAGACGTAAGGCAGCAAGAATTTAGTAAGGTTTATATTTCCAGTCAAATCTGTGCTCAAAATATTCATTGGAACACTAAAAAAGGAAGTTTAGACCAAAATACTATATATTTAGATCTACAAAGCACGAAGCATTCACATCCATGAGTTATCCTAGATTTTATTTATTAAAAGGAGATTTTTCATTTAAACATTGAATTAATTGTAATACAGTCGTGTTGAAATATATAGAGACTATCATGTTTGTTTTCTATAAATCTCGACCACTAAGCTGTATCGCTATATTTGCGTACTATCCAGTTGTGTCGCTATAGGGGCATTCCATGTCAAGTGTACACACCCTCCTGACACTAATACCATATTTTGTCCCCATATGTTGGCCATTTATTCATTTTGGTGAAGTAGCTCACCATGCCAACTTCCAGACTTGGGGGCCCACTTGGGCCAATTTTAGGGCCCCCCAAATTTGGACTTCCCCGACTGACCCACAATCTTTCAGAGGCTGTACTGGTCCGATTTGGATGATCTTGGTATCAAAATACTCATAAAAGCAAGATCTTTCCAATCGCGTAGTAAAATCACTTCAAAATAGAAATTCAAACGTGGCAATTGATGGCGGCCTTTGACCTTTAGCCCCCGCCACCCATCAAAACCGTTGGTCCCGATTTTTTCTATGGAGAATACCCCTTCATATACTCCAAACACTTCAGCAAAAACGAAAATGGGATCTCCAAGGGTTCAGGTGTGGCAAAGTTTTATGTTGGGGGGCTCGACTTGCTTATGCTTCTGAGGCTGACATTTAATGTCATTGTTCCAATGACATTTCGATGTTTAGTTTTAGTTTAGACAGTTCATGTTATTGTTATCATAGGGCCTCTTTGTGGGCATTGTGCTGTTGTTGTTGTTGGGTTCACCGAGGGGACATTAAGTGATTTAGGGCCCACTATGGGAATTGTAGGCTTGCTATCTAAACACTGTTCGATTTTCTTTGTTCACCTGTATCTATTGACAAATTTCTGCTATAAATTCGTGGAGAGCTCGCTACTCCAGGCTTTCCATGGGAGGGACGGTGACCGTCCACGCATCCACAGACCAGGAAGGATGCTGACTGTCCACACACACCAACCATCCACGTTCACTAACCAGAAAATTTAAAATAAACTCTAGGAAAAGACCACCATACAAGTAAGTTCAGTCACAGTTATAGCCACAATTGGGACTTTGTTGTCTCAGTCTGTAACTTTATGAATTTAAGTGTATGAATGTATCTTGGATTTGTTGTTGTAATTGGCCCCACAGTTTGTAAACTATAATTTACTTCACTTTATATTCCATTTTAGATCAAATAAACTCAGCTTAAAGTTTATACGGTTTGGTGTCTGTTTCCTAAAGTCGGTCTGTCAGTCCAGATATCAAATGCTAGCAGGTGACCATATGCCTGAAACTGACAATTTTATCATCTCTGGACTATATATTGCATCATTTGTGAACATTCATTCCAATGTGTGAATTTATTTTTAAGCGGATAATCATCATCAAAGTCAACGAGCTAATTTCATTCCTTTTTTGCATATTTTCCAGCATAAGCATGGCAAGTAAGTTCTGCAAATACTGTTGTGATCCATTTAGCTGTCATAAAACAAAACAACAAAAAGATCCTTGCAATGTGTCCAATGATATGTTGATGAAAGATCCTTCAAAGGTGAAAAAAGATGAGAGACTTTGTACTTTGTGCAGAAAAAAACTTGCTATGTTGTCACCAGAGCATATTGAAGGATCATCTTCGACATCATCATCAGGAGGTCCTATCAAAGGAATCGCAGAATCTGTTTTGACAGATGCGGACAAAGAGGTTTTTGAGCAAGAAGCAGAAGTTGACGTTTTTGAACCAGTCTTTATCCATGATAGGGGAAAGCCCATTCGATAAAAGAAAAGCAGAAAGGAACCCGGGGTACGTTCCTGCTAAGCGAAGTGGAAGCTTCTGTGCGAAAGAAATTAGATCAAGTTGCTGGACCAAGCACTATGGGAAAAGCACAAAAATTGCACCATCAAAATGTGATGCCAGAGGTGATCAAAAGTCTGAAAGAAAAATACGTTGTTTTGAGCCGTTCAGAGCAGATACGTACATTGACAATATTTGCTCGGAATATGGGCATTAGAGGAATGATGAGTGAATTCGGCTGCTCCCAAAGAATGGCTATACAAGCCAAAAATTTAGAGAAAGAAAAGGGTATTTTATTGTCTCCAAATCCCAAACAGGATAAAATATTGCCACAGCATGTTAAATCATCCGTAACTGAATTCTATTGAAGTGATGAAGTCAGCCAAATAATGCCGGGGGAAACAAGACTTTGTGGTAGTCAGGAATGAACATGGAAAAGAAACAAATCAAAAGCACCTGGTACTAAATAATCTCAAGGAACTGTTTCAGAAATTCAAAGAGAAGCAGCCTAACTTGAAAGTTAGATTTTCAGTTTGCCATGCTCTGTCCCTCAGTGTGTGTCCTGGCCTGGTTCAAGCGGTACTCACAGTGTATGTGTGTACGATCCATCAAAATGTGAAACGCATGATTGGATCAAAAATGCCACAGATTGCCGAACTTTCCAGAGATCATCATGTGATAGCACGCATAGTTTGCAACCCAGCACGACCGGCATGTTATTTTAGAACTTGTGAAAGTTGCCCATCAATTGAAGACTTCAAAACGAGTTACTAAGGGCTTATGAACTAGAGGGGATTAATGAAATTCAGTTTAAACAATGGACATCCACCGACAGGTCTGAACTTAGCTCCATGGTGCTGCCTTTGGAAGAATTTATTGGCAAATTCTGCTAACATGCAGTGAATTTAGTGAGACACGACTTCATTGCCAAGGCTCAATCTGAGTTTTTGAAAAATAAAAAAGATGAAATTGGTGAAGGAGAATTTGTCCTCATTGGAGACTTTTCAGAGAACTATTCCTTCATTGTGCAGGATGCGGCCCAAGGATTCCTTTGTGGAACTGGTCTCAAGCCACAATCCACCCCTGGATTTACTATTTCAAATCAGATGATGGCAAACTGAACCATGATTCATTCACAGCGATATCAGAGTACAATATTCACAACATTGTCTCAGTCCACCTTTTTCAAAGAATGATCATTGAGCACTTGAAATCTATGTTTGGAAATGTCAAAAAACTTTACTATTTCTCAGACAGTTGCGCAGGTCAATATAAGAATTGCAAAGCCTACCTAAACCTATGTCGTCACAAATCAGGGTATGGTATGGACGCAGAATGGCAATTTTTTGCCACCAGTCATGGAAAGGACCCTTCGAATGGGGTTGGAGACACAGTCAAGCGAGAAGCAACGCGTGAGAGCATGCGTAGACCATACGACAGGCAAATTATTTCTCCAAAAGATCTTTTTGCCTTTGCCAAAAATGGGCTGAATGAAATGAAGTTTGGCTACGGGACCAAAGAGGCGCATGTGGAGGAAGACAGGTTAAAAAGAGTCAGAACCATAGCTGGAACTCGAAAACTCCATTATTTCAACTTTATTTCAGAAACTACTCTTCAAGTAAACGAATTCAGCCTTAGTGAGAAACAGCACATCAAATCAGTAATTTCAAAATCTACGCCAACTTTTAATGGGAAACTCTCAGGCTACGTCACCGTGACTATAAAGACAATGGTGGCTTGCCTGTATCATGGAAGCCTTTCAGGACATTAATGAAGTTAAAGTGAATTTTCTTCATCCAAATGCCCTTAAATAGTTTCTTTTTTCCTGAAATTGAGGATCAGTGTATATTAGACATTTCCGATATTCTTCTTTCTATAGAACCAGAAACTGCTACAGGCAAAACCTACACAATCAGTAAAAAAGAAATCCAGTTGTCAAATAAAGCTTTGGTTGGCAGAAAATCCTGACTGACTCTGCCAGGCAAGACTTGTACCAATATCGCTTTTGTGTGGAAACTTGATTTCTTTCTATGTTGATATCTAGTACACAATGATATAGTGTATTGGAAATCTTGCCTTGTGTCGTGTTTGGTGATGACATGCGTGTCCAGCATCCGAGCCCCCCAAAAACACAAAACTTTGCCACACCTGAACCCTTGGAGATCCCATTTTTGTTTTTGCTGAGGTGTTGGAGTATATAAAGGGGTATTCTCCACACAAAAAATCGGGACCAACGATATTGCTGGGTGGCGGGGGCTAAAGGTAAAAGGGCGGCGTCAATTACCACTTTTTGAATTTCTATTTTGAAGTGATTTTACTAACGCGATTGGAAAGATCTTGCTTTTACGAGCATTTTGATACCAAGATCATCCAAATCGGACCAGTACAGCCTCTGAAAGATTGTTGGTCAGCTGGGGAAGTCCAAATTTGGGGGGGACCCTAAAATTGGCCCCATTGGGCCCAAAGGTCTGAAAGTTGGCATGGTGAGCTACTTCACCAAAATGAATAAATGGCCAGCATGTGGGGAGAAAATATGGTATTAGTGTCAGTAGAGGGTGTGTACACTTGACATGGAATGTCCCCCTACATTTGCACTGATACCCCATGTCTTCCAGTAGCTGTTGTACATTAACTATTATACGCCTCCCCGGTCTCCGTGTACTGTCAACAAATCGCCGTTGATTATTTCCAAACAGTTCAAACTTGGACTCATTTGTGAAAAGCTTCTTTCATGTTCGGTGATCTTACTGTTCCATCTCTTCTGCTCTTTTCAGCCTCGCCGTTTGGCTGCTTGTCCTCAGCAAATGTTTTCAAGATGAAACAAATCCGCTAAGACTATATGGCGCTGTGCATCTTCCTGTTTTGAAGAAATATTAACACCTGTACTTGCAACGAGATAATCCATATTATTTAAAATTAAAATTTTAAATTAAGTTAGTATTAAGCCACGCCCCATTTTCAGTTTACTTTTTAAACGATCTATTCGTCACGTTAACATCTTTAACCGGGGGTCCATGAGAATTTTTAGGGATGCAAAAAAATATTTTAAGTGTTCAACATGAAACGTTTTGCGTCGTATATGCCCAAGTCACCTGTGAATAAAAGGATCACCTGCTTGGCCGAAAGTGTGCCCTAGTTGGCTGCTTAACATTCTATGGAATCTGGAGTAGGAGGGAGCAGAATGTCAAGGAATTTACTGGCCAATAAAAATGCTATATTTTTTCATGAAGGCACGAGATATGTTAGCGCCGAAATTGCAGACGACTCCCTTTGGTTTTAATTATTTTAGAGGGAAACTACGAATGGCCTGTACACAGACAGCAGCTCTGATGCAAGCACATCTGATCACTCTCGCTGTTTCCACGAAAGTATCACTATTCCGCTTCTTTACATTCTTTTTGGTGAGGTATTATAGATTTACATCATTATTTTCTGAATGTGCTTCATAATTGAATGGATATGTCGTTACTTAAGCATAGATTTTATATCTTAAGTGTAAAAGCCTTTAGCCGATTTTAGAAACATAATATGCTGATGCTAACACAATTGTATCAGTGTATCTTAAAGCTTCAGTACTGTGGGAAGGAGACAGGGAATATGCGGAAATAGAGGTGCTAGCATTTTTTTAATTTTTGCTACAGTAGATGAGAGACTGGTGTTATTATACATGCTGCTGCAGCTTAACTTTTTAAAATATGACCATTTCGCCGAACCACTTCCTTCACACCTGCTCTTCGGAGAGAAAAATCTCCTCAGAAAAATATTTACCTAAAGCAAATTTAATTATTCACTATGACAATAATTAAATCCTTTGATCTGAATTTTTTCAAAATGTTACAGATATTTTTTTTCAGATCTGGTTTTATCTTTACTCCAGATTTTATTTTATCACAGAAGCTTTGTTACAATGATACATGTGAGCAGCTTCACATCGATCCTGGACAAAGAAAGACACAATGCTTCCCTTATTCAAAGATGTTCAGCAATGGATACTTAAAGATCACCTTCGGATTGTCTCCCCTGGGAATTTTGACGACGCACCAGCTTCGTTCGCAACGAACCGAACTCGGTTTGAAGCAGGAAGCGCGGTCTCCGATCATGGATTCGTTTGCCAGGAAAAGCTTGCGGCCCTATAAGCAAGTTATCACGCGGCAGTAAGGATCGGTAACGAAAACGAGCCGCACACCATCGCAGAGAATCTGGTAAAACCGTGAGCCATAGAAATGGCCGAGGTGATGTGTGGAGTACAGATGCAAACGAAAAAGTTGCACCGATCCCGATATCAAACGGTTTTATCCACGAACGAATCACGGAAATGTCAAAAGACCTACGGGATCAGGTTATAAAGCAGATGAAGACAGGTCCAGCGAAAACCAGCTGTATTTGGATGAAAAAACTGATATCTCCAATTACACTCAACTTCTTGGTTTTGCTCAATATGGAAATGAGAAGGACATCAAGGAAGAATTTTTCTTTTTCAGCCGCTGAAAGAAACAACTAAAGCAGTAAATATTATGGAAATGATAAACAAATTTTCGATTATAAAGCTCTTTCCTGGGAGCTTTCGGTTCTATCTTACTGATGGTGCATTTATGATGTTAGGGAAAAATTCGGGCTTCGCAACTCTCGTTAAAAATATAATTGCAAATGCGAACTCAAGTCATTGCATTCGTCGTCGACATGAGCTGGCATCGAAGACGCTTCCTGTTGGCTTGGAATGTGTTAAACAGTCGACCAGACTGTCACGAGATCCGATTAGGAGCAGTGAATCACCGCGTGTTTAAAGTTCTGTGCGAAGTGGTTTGGTCTGAACTCTCCGTCCTTTTCTTTCACACGGAAGTTCGCTGGCTTTGAAGAGAAGTTTTGAAAAGGGTTTACGAACTGCGGAATTCAATTAAGATTTTCCTGTGTGAAAATGGATCTAATCTTGAGTAGTTTACGGCTCCGAACTTTGTAGTTTCACTGGCATAACCTCGTGGATGCGTTCGGAAAGCTGGACTCTTTCACTCCAAGGCAGAAGAGTCAAGCCGAAGTCGATGAAATTACTTCTAATTCAGCACCTGCAGCGGGACCAGGCATTAGTGAGAGTGTTATAACACTCCTGGAAACCTTAAAAGTCTCCTCTGAGGGATATTGGCTCGGTAGCTGACGTTTGGTTGAGGAGCCATTTTACCGTCTCTCTCTCGAACAAATTAATGATGGCGACCAGGCAAAAGACGAGATTCTTGATTATCGCAATAATCAGAAACTTCGTGTTGATTTTGAATAGTGGAACTGAATCGATTTGGGGGCAAACTTTCGAAAGCATATCCCGTTCTGATGAAATGACCTTACCGAGTTCTAGTGCCGTTTGTCACAACCTATTTCTGTGAGTCCGGGTTCTCTGTACTTTTAACAATGAAGACCAAAACAAGGAACATGCTGAAAGTTCAGCATGACATTGTAATCTCTCAAAGACTTTTGGTCGGTAATAAGCAGCAGCAGTCCTCGCTTTGATTAGGTTTTAACATTGTGTTGAGCAACGTACTGAGTGGATGAGGTAAAGTCTGATTTAAATAAAAGATACAGTTTGTTATGATTCTTAATAACGGTTTTAGTGTTGCTATATCTTGACTTGTTGACAATACAAGTGGTAGAAAAAAATAAGCTTTTATTTAAGGGACCAAAATATGAACCTTTTCTTAAAGCAGAGACTCCTCCGGTAAATATGGCTCGCTCTCGCTGCGATCTTCTTGCAAAATTTCTCAAAGTCAAAATATAAAAACGAAAATTAGTGAGTCTCCACTGAGAGTGGGAACGTGAAGCTTCCATTTGGTCCAAGCGGTACACCGAAAAGGGTTAAGAGCCACTGTTAACGTGTGTGTGTATATCCTGTACTTAAATTTGGCTGTCACGATGATAATATCTTTGATGATATGAAACCTGTAAGACAGGGAACCAGTAATGTAGACGCTGGTGCCAGGACGTCTGTCAGAGATAAGAATCAGCAGGAACACGTTTGCGGCGAAAGTAATTTTGGACGCATATAGATATTAGTCATGAGAAAAAAAACACTCGCCAGAGAAACCGACTTTTTGACAAAGAAATTTATTACACGAAAGGGAATGGAGGATTTACGACAGATATAACCAAATTCACTTTTATTTTAGCATAATAAACAAACAGTTATTGGCTTTCCAGCTTCTATCTCTTGGAGAATTGTTATATTTAGATGCCGCTTTCTTTGTTTGGAGCAGTTGGCTGGAAACATCCAAAATCTGGTTGCTTTTATTTAACACGTTTAGCAGTGGCACTATATCTATCCATCTTCATTATACGTGGGCTTGCTGTATATTTTGAAGAAAACATATCTATATTTTACTTCTAACTGAAATTTCTCAGAATAAAATCATCTGCAGCTGAGATTCAGCGAAAGCCACTTTGAGATTTTGCTCGGGTTTCCGGGCAGTCTCTCTTTGACGGAATCCAGACCTCACCCAAGTTTCAGTTCAGGGGAAACTCGAAATTCCATGCAGTGTTTCGTTCCTTGTTTCACTAACATTTACTCAGAAGCTATGATATCACGAGTGTGTTTTAGTACGAAGTGACTATATCCAGTTATTCTCGAGTTTGTACGCATATATGCATCATCGATATTTATCGAAGTATTTTCATTAATCTTCAAAGACGTTTAATATTGACCGCTAAATCACAGATTGTCATATGGAACTAATTGGTTATTAGATTCTGTGCATCTTAAAGATGGTATTGTACGCGTTTATAAATTGAATGAGTAGAAAGCAGAATCGACAAAATGATTTCTTAATGATGGAGGGGGGAAAGAATAAACAGTAGTGACAAAAGAGACAGGCAAATACAGGAAAAGTAAAAACGTTCAGCGAGACAAATCAAGGTTGTTAAAAAGGAACGTGGATGGCAGATATTTTTCCTTGCACAGCGCCATCACTCAGGCAACACAGTAAATCAATAGTTGGAATAAATCTATTTCCATCAGACGCCAGTAAAACCGATGTCTTTGTTTCTTCGCCTCCCATCCATGAACATAGCATGGAGGCTACTTGTTGTTTTTGTCAATGAATACAAACTTGAAAATTTATACTGCAATTTCCTTTCTTTTAAACTGTCTGGAACAAGCGCGTGATTATCATTGTTTTAGTTTTTACTTACAGTTTTAAAAGAATCGATTGAATACTTTTTCTCAAATCGATAGCGCGCCGGACCAATAAAAAAGTCTTTGATTTTTAAAATATTTTTTTTAAAAAAAGATCTTTCTTTGAAAGTAATAAATTGGCAATTCGTCATGGCGCAAAACATCCCAAGAAAATACACGTTCAGTGATAATGGACCTTTAAATGAACTTGTGTGAATCTCTATGAGGAAGTGGATTTCCCTATAAAGCTGCTAATAAAATCAGGATTATAATTTTTTTAAAAAATCCAATTATATTTTGAAAACAAAACCTCGATTTTGAATTTGGACTGCCGTCCTCTATACAAGTGAACCCCGAAGACTCCACTGACAGGAAATTATTTTAAAGGGTCAGACAGCTAGATATTATCTAAACATTTGCATTTTTAAAGGGACTTAAAATAAGGGAAAGACCGAAAAAGAAATGGGAACTAACAAAGGCGGGTGAGGGTCAGAGGAACGTTTAAAGCGTTTTTCTATAATCTCCCTAACGGTTGATCTGCGCATATAAGAAGTCGATTGTAACCTACATCTACCAGGTAACTTTCATATGTGCCAGCAGAAAGAAACTCCGACATCAGTTATACGAAAAGGATCCGTCTGTTAAGGCTTTGGTCGATTTTCACGAACAGAAAATAATTAAAAAGAATAAAAAAATTAGGAAAAATCGCAATCCTGGATTTTAATCACGGTAAGCAGACAACCTGGTTAAAAACGAACAAACACTTACTGCAAATGGGAACCACTTTTTTTTGGACGTAAGGGAAAATATGTGAAAACGGTTTTGAGATGCCGATCGCTGCTGCTAATGAAGTGTTATCGACCCCAACATAAAAAAAGAAAAGAAAAAAGGTCCGGCCAGAATAATTCAAGATGTTTCTTTACGAAGACTGATTGCATGCAACTACTAATGGTCTTCGTGACATACGAGGCTAATAACTCGCATGGGCCGGCCAGTTCGCCTTTACTTCTAGCAATACTTCAACTATAAGAGAATGTATTTTATTAGTTACAAAAACAACAATACTCGGTTGTATATTTCTCTTATAGATTTTTATTCCGTCATTTACCGCTATTTTTAATGGTTTTTCCCCTTAAAAATAGCGAAAACGCAACTAGTTCGTGACAAATGTAAGAAAAATCTTTGGGATATTTTTCGTGAGCTCAAGCGAAAGCTTTGCGTAAAACTGACGATGTAATCTCGTGGAGAGAGTCTCAGTCTTTTTAATTATATCAAATTAATCTTTAAATTGTTATAAAATTCCTTAAATTAATTAACACAAAAATTCCAATTGTAGGTAAAAAGAAACTGCCCCGAGCAAAATATCCATCCGTCATAGAAAACCATTTCTTAATTATGGCTATATTCTATAGAGGATTATCTGTACAGAATCTAATAAGTATATTTTATTTAATATTTAAAACATTCCATTCCACGAAAGCGAACTCAAGAGCTTAATATTAAACCGAAACAGGTTTAAACCGCAAATCAGTTGCAGAGCTCGCTGCACTAGTTGCCATATCGGTCTACAATACTTGCTTGTTTGTTTTTAATACTATAATCTTATATCCTACCATGTCGAATTGTGGACCTTCTATATCTTTCTTCTTTTATCCGTCATAAACATGTTCAGTAAATGGCACTGATCTTTTAAACGGTTTGTTATAGCGAGGAGGAAGTCAAGTGTCCTTCGCTTGGTTAACAGATTTTACAAATTTTAAGAAGTTCTATTCTACGACCAGCTGTCAAAGCATAAATATATTGAGAGGCAATTGTCAGAACGATTAGCTTAAAACCAGTTGCGTTGAGACAATCGGTCACAATATAAGTTTTGTTTTTATTTTTGTCTTTTCATGTCAGTGTTTTTATCGAAGAAATAATGCAATGAAAGTAATTCGAAGCTGTACCTGGTAATCTGATCAATATATCTGTGCATAACCGAGTATGAATTATAGTTAATGCTGACTAATTACTACTGGTATTATTATATTTCCTGAACGAGTAAAAACAAATCTATTTCCATATTACGTTTATTGGAATTTACTCATAAAAAAGGACATTACTATATGTTTTATGGCACATTAAAGATATTTAAGATGTGCAAATCCTTTTCTTTTCAGAATGAAGATTAATTAATGAATTTTAAAAAAGCTGATAAAATATACGATACTGCGCAAAAGTCTTATTACAAATTCAGATATTTGAATAATCTTGCTAAATAAATGTAATTAATAAATTTTTCGATTTTATGAGAAACGTATAACAAGGAAATTTAAGACCAGTTGGAAAAATCACTTCAAAGATTACTTTATTGATTGATATGTTTCTTTATAATCTTGAAAATTCAAACCATACGAAACTAATGGTAATAATTTTAGGTTCTCCTAAGACTTTTGAAAAATATTTTATAAATTGAAATTTAATTTTAAAGCCGTCAAGTTATTAAAAATTATTTGCTAATATAAAAACGAAATTATTTTTCTAAATGCCCGAAGCAACAATTAATTATTTGAAATTTAAGATTTAATTAGTTAAACTCGATTTATACTACTCAAACTATAGCTAATTTACATACTGATATAATGAATTTCATATTTTAAGCTGATTCCGGTAAATATTCTTACATTTTACCTGGTAAAATCAGGTTAATATGATAAATGTAAGAACTCTGTACACTATGTGCGGATCATTATAAGGACGCCATGGTCATTGGTAATCAAGTTTACCGACAGGATTACGAGACGATTGTCCCACATCAATTACTCAGCAAACCACTCACAAATATCTGGCGCCAACTTTTAATGGGAGTCGGGTTCGTACGTTACAAATTACTACTAAATCTACTTGAGAGATATAAATTTCCCCTTAATAGAAGCATCCGCTACATTTGATGTTACTTTTATTGATATTCGGTTTGAAGAAAGAAAATTGGAAAAGTGAAAATATTTTGGGAATTGAGGAAAAGGAGTAGGTATATATATATATATTGGGCTAATAAAGCTTCCCCTTTTCACTTTTATAAAAATCTAATGATGATGAGTAGTTTTTAAAACCACTATTCTATAGAAATAACCTAAAATCGCATTGATTACTTCGCACAGGCTTGTCTACGCTTAATTAAATTTATAATGTTTTATTACATTTTCCGTCACAGATGCACTGCTCGGGTCTTGTTTACATTTAAAATGATAGATTATTTCTCATAATTTTATGTATCTTATGACTTTCTAAGTATCAATGATGCTAACTTTATTTTTCGGAAAGACCTCCATTACTCAAAATGCTTAATTTTGTAAGATGGCATGTTCGTAGTTAAAAAAAACAAACAAATGGAATAAGTACAAAAAATTATTATATACATCGAACAAAAGTGTCTATGGTAGAAACTATTGAGAAGATAAAGTAATTTAATTTGCCTTTGTAATAAACAGAGAAAAGATTACCTGCTCATACAATTGAGGGTCTTCTTGAAATAGTTATAGTAATAGAGATCAGTTAATTCTTCAGGAATATTACTTTGAGGTAGTAGATCTCTCAACACTTCCACGATAAGCTGTTGTCGAGATGTTTTCTGAAATCAAGTTCCATAAATTTTATGATGCATAGTTTTGACTATCTTAAATAAAATTATCGTGGTCAAGGAAACCGGTGTTACTGACTGAACGAAGATCTCTGTCAAGGCAAGATATCTTTGTAACAAAAAATATGAAAAAGGGAGAAGAGTATTTTAAAACAACTTAATACGAGGTCTGTTAAAAATGTATCCGACCTTAGGCTGTGAAAAAAAATTACGTACTTGGTGGGGTTCAATTGCTAATCCCCTTCGAAGTAGGCCCCTTGTGCCTCCACACACTTAGCCCAGCGATCCTACATCAGCTCCGCCGTCGCATTCCGCATGATGTCCTCTCGGCTCTCAAAACGGGAGCCTTTCATTGGCATCTTCATTTTTGGGAACAACCAGAAGTCAGAAGGAGCCATGTCTGGAGAGTAGGGAGCCTGGCGAATGAGCGAAATGCCTTTCTTTGCCAAGAAACCTTGGATCAGCTGCGACGAATGAGCGGGGCGATGTCATGATGCAGCTGCCAGTTTTGGGAGGCCCACAGATCCGGTCTCTTGCGCCGAACTGCATCACGAAGATGTCGGAGGACTTCCTGATAGTACTCCTTTGTAACTGTTTGTCCTTCTGGTGCGAATTCGTGATGCACAACCGCCTCGATAGTCGAACAGAACAGTCAGCATCACCTTGATTTTTGCTCCGGACCTGACGTTGAGTAGGTCACTGTGATGAGTGAGCCTTGGTTTCCGGGTCGTACCCGTACACACACGTCTCATCTCCAGTTATCACGGTATTCTGGAACTCAGGATCTCTGTTGGCAGTATCCAGCAGGTCCTGCGCAACCTCAAGACGAAGTTGTTCTTCCTGAGAAAGCAGCTTGGGAACAAATTTCGCTGCCACTCTGCACAAGCCCAAATCCTCCTTTAAAATTGTATGTGCAGAATCTTTACTGACCCCAGCTTCGTCACCGATTTCCCGCACCGTCAAACGACGATCCTCCATCATCAAGGTCCGCACTTTCTCGATAAGAACCGCATTGTGGCTTGTTGACGGCCCTCCTTCCCTGAACGCTGGGGTCACTCTCCACCAATGTGCGGCCATCTTTGAACCTGCTGTACCATTCTTTTATTTGGATAACAACATCCATGGCATTGTCACCAAAAGCCTGTTAAATTTTGCGAATTGTTTCCGCTTGGGTATCTCCAAGCTTTTGGCAAAACTTAATGCAAGATCGCTGCTCCACACGTTCCGTCATCACGGGTGAAATGAAGATGCGACGAGTAAGTAGTACAGCACCTCACACGATGGCCGCCTGACAGCGACTGACACATCCACCGAGCCCGCCAAAAACCACGCATGCGCATGAAGGCACGCGGTTCCCACTATACACACTTTTGCCTCCCTAACATCATTACTTCCCAGTCGGATACTTTTTCGACAGATCTCGTATTTTAAATTTATTTTAAAAACTTCCGGATTAGATTTCTCTCAATTCCAAGATTAACCAAGGTCTAACATAAGTTAAGGATTTTGACGTAAAGAATAAGTTTAAGGAATTTTACATTATATTTAGCCATGAATGGAAATATTTTACCAATATACTGTACGCTACTTGGTGAACGTACTTCGTTTTATGCGATTTAATGTTTAAAAGTAAGAAAAAGAATTTGACTCTTATTCCCTAATTTTCCAGTGGCAAAAGTCAGTCTTGAAAATAGAAATGTTTGCTCCTATTTTATTCTCTTTTATGGGCTGTAAACTGCCAATCACCCGGAATGGGTGACAGATAAAAGAAACGTGTATTTTACAACACGTCTGCAAAATAAAATCTTATAATTTTTAAGTGGACTTTAAAAACACGAATTATATTTTTCAGAGGTTAGTGAAAAATACATATTATTGCAATTTGATGTAGCATTGCATAATTTTATGGTTTAAATATTTATGAAACGACCTCTTACCATTCAAAATCATTGCGTTATTATCTTAGCAATTTATGGAGAGAGATGACGTCATTACAGAGAGAGAGGGGTATGACGTCAGTGCAGAAACATGATGTCATTAGAGAGAGATGTCGTCATTACAGAGAGAGAGAGAGACAGAGAGAGAGAGAGAGAGAGAGAGATGGAGAGAGGGGTATGACGTCAGTGCAGAAACATGATGTCATTAGAGAGAGATGTCGTCATTACAGAGAGAGATGTCGTCATTACAGAGAGAGAGAGATAGAGAGAGAGAGAGAGAGATGGAGAGAGAGAGAGAGAGGGGTATGACGTCAGTGCAGAAACATGATGTCATTAGAGAGAGATGTCGTCATTACAGAGAAAGAGATAGATAGAGAGAGAGATAGTATTTTGGTTGTTTTTTGAAAATTCTCTGAAAGATAGTTTAAAACGTAGTGTAAAAATTACAAAATTGCTTGTTTTAGCTCACATTTTTGAAAATAATTTTTATCTGATTTTAGATAAATTAAAGATTTCTACAAGCACTTTAATTCCACAACAATTAAATTTCTTTTATTGATTCGCTTCTTTTAATTTATCTCATGTCAAACACAATTAAAGTTGAAAGCTGATGAATTAAATGTTTAGATATTTCAGCTTTTACGATAAAATAATACACCTTAAAAATAACATGTTCTTAAGTCCTTAATGTGCCAGCAAAAATCATCTAAAAGTCATCTTTATCTCTATACATTAGTTCTCTTATCATCAAATGTCAATTTGATTTAAACTGAACTCTATTTTATCGTTAATTGTCAAGCGATGATTAACTTTATTTATTCGAACTGACTCAATAAATACTAGATAAAAGAAATGGACTTCCAAATTAATTAATTCATCATGTGCTAAAGCAAGAATTTAAAATATATCCCGACAATATATACCCATTCTACATATCCTACCCACCTAAAATATATGCAATGAAAAACAAGCGCTTCTAATTTTCATGAGCATTCTTCTACATGGTGACTATACGTACAAAACTAATACTGTAAATATAAGCTAAATACATGATAAACAGAAATAAAGCATCTCGTTTTACTGAAGCTTTCAGGAATCGATCAGAAATTGCATTAAATGGTACAGTGAACAAGTTCGATTGGGAACAAAAAATCGCACTTCATGCGTAGACAATTGAGACCACAATACAAAAGTTGTTTATGAATTCGTATTTTGATCACACACTTTAAAAGCAAATCTCGAGTTGTTGCTTTTTTGTTCACATACCAAATTCTTTACCCTTTACACTGATTTATCCTCATTGACCTCACAAAAAGCTTAATAGGAATTTTAAGGAATTTATGCCCATTTGTATAGAGTGCTATACTATGCATGTCAGATTTGGTGCAGAAGGTTTTATCTGTCTTATCCTGAGTCTCTGGTGGTCCCACAGATGCTTGATCAGGTAGAGATCTGGGCTTAATGCAAACCAGATGTGAGTCGGGTCAGGTAGCACTGGCGCTCACCTTTATTAAATCCGCTTTCGGGAAAGAGCCCGTGAAAGGAGCGTAGACTTTTAAAATGATTAGTAATTGAGTTACTAATAAGAATTGGGTGACACTTTTATTTAAATTTCCTGGACACTCAACCAGATTCATTTTCCAATCATAGGAGATGAACAGAATGCAGATCTTTGGGCGATCTTGCTGTCGTTGTGGACCCGTTCTCGTCTGGACCCTTCCACGTCCTCGAGTTACGCCTGATGGCTGCATTAACGCAAACAAAAACATTGATATTTATTTTATTCATTTAATCGTGGAAATGTTACAGATCAGTTGGCACGGTAAGGATGCACATGGAGGCGACTCGTGATAGTTTCCATGACTGCCTATGCCGGATGGTCTCTGCGCGTCTGTTTTAGTAAATGATTGCGCAGATCTTTAAATAGGTCGCAAACAATATTTAAAGTAGAAGGTCCTGACCCATCCATGCTTTAATGAAGTGTCTACGAGCCTTTGTGCGATCGGGTCGTCCCCTGACTCGATCAAGCGTTCGCGTTTAAAGGGAACCCCTGTCCGGACTTCGTATATCTAAGGACAGCTCAAAGATGTGGCCTAAAGAGGGAACTGGAGCATCAACGTTGGTGAACGGGTCATCTACCCGGCTAAGGACTTTGGAGGGGGAAGAGGTTGGGTGGCAACACATCATCTATCCACCAGATATCCGCTAGAATCTTTTGTTTGGTTTTGAGAGAGAAAAACGTGGGTCCGAACTGATGCGGAAAAGCGAGTGGGGAAAAAAAAACATATCGTGAGAACTTCTAAGACTGATTTGGATCCCGAGGAAGAACGAATCCACGTCTTCATTGCAAGTCGAGAAGTTCACTGTACAAAGGGCCACACGCCGTTCACCGGATGAAACATCTATCTCTTGCCTCATCGTAAAGTTAGCATCCAAATTTACTGGCCAAAATCGGAGAGCACAGACGGGATAGTGGTTTGCTTTTTATTACAAAACAAAAACAAAAACATTTAGTGTTCAGTTAAACGTGCGAATTATATAAAGGAAAATTTAAAGGGGTTATGACGTCAGAAACATTTGAAACCAGATGGGCGGCGGATCGATTTCAAATGTCTAATAAGGGGAAGATAAGCGCTTTAGAAAATGAAAGAAGGACGCACAAGGGCTTAGCTAGCTGGAGAAAGAGGTGGCAAACATTAACTTATTCAAAGCGACTTGTCTGGAAGTGACGTAATACGGATTACGAGATTAATGTAAATCGCAGTCGTTCAAAAAGCCATGACAGTCGACTTATTATGAAATCAGAAAGGCGCCCGTTAGATTATTCTAGAGAGGGATCGGAAACTCTTTTCCAGGAAGTTTTCCGGGAGACGGGGATAATCGATCGTCGTGATGTCGTCAGGCCATGGAAGAAGGCTACCAGAACGTGCGGACGTAAAATCGATATAATGATGCAGCGCTTCGAGGGGAAAAGAATAAAATCTGAAAAGAAGAATATTAAAGATAATCTGTCAAAAGCAGAAGAAGGGGAATGCGAAAGAGATGCTTTATTTATTCTGGTACGTGCACTGATGCGTAGTCGATCGGGTAAATGTTGTGTTATGCTGGGGTTCTTGCAGCCTTTTTACCATCGCAACACCTTCGTGAGACGCCCCCTCCATGTTTCATGACCGGTGGTTGGTCGGTTGGCTAACTGGCTAGCCAGAAACCTTTACTGCAGAACTACTTTGATCTGTTTCCTTTTGGTTCGGTCGGCGTGGAAGCGGATTCTTGCTTTGCCACTTCACCATTATTCTGCCGGTTTCGGCGCACTTGAACAACATGGTGCATTGAGTGCTATACCTTCTGAATGCAGCCAGTTTGCTTAATGGCAATATTAATCGAAGGACCAGCGCATAAATTCATTATGTACTTCCGACTTAGCCGTCCTATTTGAGATTGGAATGGCGTCCGCCGTATTATGTCGTGGAGCACGCAGACTGCACCGCTCATCTCTGTTCTTCGTTACCTCTTCATCCCCCATGAATCCATATTAAGAATTCATTTGTGGCGAAGTGCATTTCGCGGATACTGTATCACGTGGTCATAAAACGGTTGAGACAACGTGACTAACGCCTGTTAATAACATAAAAGAGATTTTCAGACTTTTTTCTTTTATTCTGCTTACAAAAAACCATCATAAGCTGCTTTTATAAAATGTCTTAAGAAATAAAATAGATATTTGATGGGTAAAAATCATACTACTCATATCTATCTATCGTTATAATCGAAAATCCTAAAAAGCCTTTTTAATCTTATGGGTAACTTTACTTTAAATGTTTACTAAATGTAAATAACATCTTGCATTATTATGTTATTGTTTTTATATGCATTAATCTATTGTAAGATATTAGCCTTAAAATTCATGGAATATCCAAAATTTTGAACTGTATACATACATATCCACACATCAGTGATTCTTTCTTTATTATCTTGTAAAAAAATTTTGAAAAAGCATCAATCAAACGGAAAAAATTAGAGTTCTGAATGACAGTTGACGAAATATTTTCTATTTATCATCTAAAATTTGCCAGTATATCAGGCGAGGGATGGAGCGAAGATTCGCCAAATCAAAGCGTAGAACTTCAGCCCTTTATTAAACACAGACTTATTCTTGACGCAATAAAGCTGTCACGTGACAGCTTTAGCTACTTACTGTCATGTTTTGAGCAAGACGTACATAAATGTCCAAAGACCATTTACTTTCTGAACACAAAGGTTATTGACTGAAGATACTGACTGGCGGCATCAGCTTTATTACACGTAACTCCCTTGACTTTTTAAAAACGAAATCCGACTTTGATTTCTTTTTCCTCAGAGTACATTTTTCTACAATGCATCTTATATATTTGAATTTGCATTATTATTATTATTATTATTATATTATTATATTATTATTATATTATTATTATATTATTATTATTAATCGTAAAAAATGGTTCGTCATTTCTTCTGTAGTAGTCATATCTCTTAATCCTTACATCTGGTAATTATTGCAATAACTACGATATTACTGATAAACACTGTCATTATACTTTCAATTTCGCTGATAGTCACACGGATAGATGCGAGGTTACAGATTCTTAGTGTTGGAGCTAAAGTCACCAGTTCAAACCACCAGGAATCTAATAATTGATCTGCATAATTAGCCTTTGTTTCAGCTGTCTGTGTTGTTTAAGATGGAAAACGACAAATAGAATGAAGCAGCAGATAGGAAAACCAGGATCTCAACTGCACTTTATTCTAATAATTTAAAAAGAGTGAAACCTGACACCTTACACGTGTCAAAATGAAGTCCAGTGAGTTTACTTGTGTAGAATGTAACAGAGAGCTCGATTGACAGACTTATTTACTGTCGAGTTTATGCGAGCGAGGAAAACCTAAGAGAAGAATCCTTTTAATATAATAATGGCCGAGCGAGCGCACAATAGCGAATCTCTTGTTTTCTAATTCGTTAACGCTTGAGGTAATAATGACTAGACCTTGATTACGGCCTGAAGTTGGATCATGTTCTGGTCTCTCACGGAGTCTCCTACAAGTCGCCATCACTCGATGGTCTCGCCATGCACGTCTTCTGAGCAGACACATTGAAGAATCCCATTCCCGTCGGAAAGATGGGACTTCTCGTTAAAGTGTTTTGTTTTTCAAAAAAAATTCTGATGTCAAATGGGATTCCAGTGGGTAGCGATGCATCCCTTCAGCGATGTGTGTGTCGCACTTTAAGTCCATTCTCGGTCGCATTGCCTCCGCCATATTATTCATGCGATGATATCGGCCACAGAAACAAACGATTTTTGGTCGCCCATCGACGACTCCAGCTGCACTCTGAATGGCCTACACCGCGACCTTGGTTAAGGGGAATGATTGCTGGTTTTGACTGTTTTAGGCCTAATTACATCGCACGCTCTTTATCTACCCATCAAAGCGTCTAATATATACGTAATCACGCCTAAAATATGCCATTCAGATACATTAGTTAATGGAGGAGGCTAAATTAATAGGGCAGGCTTGACGGGAATAGCTCAGTTTACTTCTGACAGGGTTAATCATAAAGAAGCTGTATTCTACTCTCCTTAAATTAGTCTAAGGATAATAAATGGTTAAAGTGTAAGCTGTCTTCAATTCTTTCTTTGTGGCTCAGAATAAAAATGATTTACATTGTTGGGTGTCTGAGAGATTTAAGAATATTTCCCAAACTACGTTAGTTACCGGTATTCAGGCGCCGAATAAACTATTAACAAAATAAAGCAGAAAATAAATCTACACAGTAGTTAAAATGGATAATAAATTGCAGTTATGAATACTTGGAGAGATGCTTCAAAGGATAAGTGATTGTTACCATGAATGTTGGTTAGCGTAGCGTGCTCGTTTGTCATGGGTTTTTTGGTGGCTTGGCCCTCAGCGAGACAGAATCCTGGTTGTCTATGGATGAACGGAATGTGATTTTATCAGAGACAAAGTTTTCCTTGCTTCATATCGCGTCAACTTTAGAAGAAAAAGAACATCTAATGGTTAATCAGTAAGTAGGGATAAATAGAAGACTAATTTGTTTTAGCTTGCATTTTAAAGAGGAAAACGTGGGTAATTAAATAGAGCTTTGTTGGCTCTATACTAAACTGGAGGGACAATAAGGGATAATTAAAAAAAAAATTGGGCCTTCTCAGTTTTCTAGATAACTGAACGAGCAACGTTGATGGAGGAAAACGTTAGACAATTAACCCTCTCCCATCTAAGACTGACAGGGACACAATGTCGTCATTACTGCGCAAACCACACTGTGCGTCTGATTTAACCACTCTGTCGAAAGGGGTTCTAACACTAGAAATCATGTTTTTACTTGATTTTATTCCTGTTTCGTTTTATTTTTTTAAAATAACTTAAGTCGTGAAGATCTTTAAATGTCAGGAAGTAAAAATGCGGCGTTTCCGCGAGTTGAACACGACATTAAAGACTGGAAAGTCTTGCGAGTTTCCAACCATTTCAGTGCTCTCCGCAGGTGAAACGAATATTCTTCGTTTCCTAAGGTTTCAGATATATTAGAAGCACTACGGTAATTGAATCTCCAAGCCATTTGTGGTTCCCTAAAACTTCAATATAAGAAACGAGTACAATAAAACGCCTCCATAAATAATAGTATACAGCTAGCAGGCTACTGCCCCATGACATGAACTCACTACCCTCCAGCTTATTTTGCCTCAAATGTTTGGGGTGTGTGTGGTTAAAATCATGACAGTAATCAAATTAGATACCGTGAGGACAGACTGTAGAAAGTCAGCCCCGAACAACGTGACAGCCTTCACTCAAAATCGTAATAAGCGAATTAGGTGTTTACAAATTACTTGATTTTTATGGGGGGATATCGTTTTGGAGGAGCGATTAAGACAAATTTAATGCAATCTAAAATAAAATGCATTTCCAGAAAACAGAAGAAATTATTTCTTTGGTTTTTTGGAAATATTTTTTATCGCCAGAACTTAGGGATCGCCATGCCCGAGAGATGCCATTCAAGAGCTTTAGCGAGTTTTAATATCTGCTCTGCCTAAGGCACCACACCTTTATTAGTTGCAATGGATGACTTGTTTTACTTTTTGTCACACGTCACTAAAAATACAGACTTAAGGAGGAGAAATCTTATACTTGATACAGAACTCTAATCCTATTGATCACTTGAGCGAAAATTTACATCTGGAGTGAACATGGATTCTTGAAAGATTTCAAGAGTTTTCCTGAAATGTTTCAGACATACCGACGTATTGTTCTTTTCATAGGGAGCTGAATGATCTTATATAACTAATGTGGATCAGAAAACGATTGATCAAAGCTACAAACTATTACAACATTCTTTCCTGGCAAATAATGTATTGCTAGGGCCGCCTCATGTAGTCAACTTAAACCAGAGATAGAAACGAGAATGCACTTTTAAATATAGCTTCTTTTTTTCTATCGCTGAATTTCTGTAGTAAACTAATGCACATCTTGAACGAGAGAGAGATCGAGAGAGGAGAGAGTCTGAGAGAGAGAGACGAACTACTGAGACATCTTGACGAGAGAGAGAGAAGGAGAGAGAGTGAGAGAGAGAGAGGAGAGAGAGAGGAGAGAGAGAGAGAGAGAGGAGAGCGAGAGAGAGAAACCTTATTACAGGAAGATATAGCGTCATTACGGAGAGAGAGACATGACGTCATTACTCAGAGATGATGTTATTACAGAGAGAGAGATGACGTCATTACAGAGAGAGAGAGAACCTCATTACAGGAAGATATAGCGTCATTACGGAGAGAGAGACATGACGTCACTACTCAGAGATGATGTTCATTACAGAGAGAGAGAGAGAGAGAGAGAGAGAGAGAGACGCTTAGGACTTAGTATCATAGAAAATGGCTAAGCCAGTTTATGCTTGATAAAACATGTGATCTCAAAACTACTAAAACAGCATCTTCTAAAATCACGTTGTCTAATATTTGCAATCTTAGAACTACTATGATAACATATTCCAGTATCGACTTGTCGAACTGCCTAGTTGTTCCTTTTCATTTAGTACATATTACCAAGAAAAAATATAATTAATCTTGATATAGTGGCTGCTGAATTTTAATGATAAAGAGAGTCACATTTGAAAAAGGTTTTCAAAATTTGTTACGTTTTAATGCATTAAGAAATACATCTGTGTATAGTGATCATTGTCGCACTGAATAAAAGAAATTAATCAGATAGTTTTAATGAGTAAATAACGAAACTAATTTTCCCTGTTCTATTAAAGGAAAAGTACACCGAGTATCTTCCATGTTTTGCATATGTAACTCTCGCAAAGATCTCGAATTACTATTTCCTTTTGTGTTATTTGCTTGTATTTTATATTGATCAGATACACCAGTTTTAACATTTCTTAACAGAATTGGTCGGTATGTATATGCCAGTGCGTTATTCCCGTGCACCATGGATCATAGATTTTTGGAGAATGGTGCATAAGTCATCCAATTTTGTAGTGCAATGTGAAAGTGGCCTCACCCGTCTATTGTCGTCCGTATTTTTGATGCAAACTAATATTCAAAATGTATTATGTATTAATTTTAATCCTAGCATCATTTACTTTAGATGAATACGGTTTTTCCTTGCTAAAAGAAGTCCAAAACTCTAAATTTTGTCATTAAAAATAACACCCAGCACTTGTATTTAACTGATGATACTTCACAAATCTTACAAGTGATGGTACAAAGAAACAAGAAACGGGTGTTTCTTCACTATAACATACAGATAGGAAGAAAGATTTAACGAGATTGCGTCGTTAACAAAACAAACCGAAATTCCGCTTGTTTACAGACAAAACTTTGAATTTGTATTCTTAAAAATATTTAAAAGCAAAACAACTTAATATTATAAGGCCAACCCAAACGATATCTGTAGTTTCTAAACAGAAATTTCTGAAATATGTTCTCACAAAACATTGATTCTTCAGATCTACTGTTTTTTTTTTACCAGGAGATGATTTTGTGATATTACCCGCTTTCAATAAAGTTCCATGCTTTGTGATTCTCTGGGAATGCATGTTCACCATGATAAATTCGTAATTATGCAATTGCATTTTTTGCCACTGAAAATGATTTTTGTGGAATCATTTAAAGCCATTGATCATAATTTACTTCGTCGTTTTTCTATTGCTGTGCTCTTTAATAAGCATATATTTTTATTGGCATAGTGTTGTTTCTTTCCATTCTTCTATGTCTTCTGAAGGGGGAATTCTAAAACAGACTATTATGGTCTGTAGGAAAAGAAAATGATCTAAGAACTGGAAAAGACGCGAATAAATGCCAAAAAGAAAAGTCAGAGCAAGGCGCTAAATGATGAATAAAGATGATCATGCGCTCTGGAATTAAGATGCTGAAGATTTCCAAAGTTAAAAAACGATGTAATTTCGTAAAATATTTCAAATTCATGTTACTTCTACTACTAAGATTAACACTGTCCAGACTGCATCACGACCTTCACGCGGACATTCTTGGCCAGACGAATAAAATAATTCAGCTTTGATCAAATAATTTTGGCTGGCATATGTTACCAAGTCTGCCAAGCCTCCACATAACTAATAATGCTAACCCTAATAATGAGAATTTAATACAGGAACTAAAGTCGATCAATTTAAATTCACCATCGAAATTTAAAAGCAAGAGAACGCATTTTTCTGGATGAATATGCGCCATCAAAAAGAAAGCAGTTAAAAATATCGTTATATTCAGAGAATAAGGAGCGAGAAAGATTATCAGGATGTGATAAAAGAAACACTGCTTTATTTACTAAAGTTTAATTGTATATTATATTATTATTATTATTATTATTATTATTATTATTATTATTATTTATCTAGTTGTTTTTCTTTCCATTTAAGCAATTTGATTGTGGAATCAGATGAAGCTCTTGTGTACGATAAAAGATGATGCTGGTTTCATTAAGAAATGGGAGCTACAGGAATCAGAATAGTACTAGGAAGAGAACAGGAGAACTGTGGCAGATTGCTGTACATAGAATAGATTACGTATGAAGAAAGGTCTACACATGGTAAATGATTTTCACCGAAAGCAGTCAACTTGTTATTGGGACACCCAGTAAAAATTTGTCCAATACAATTACAAACAAGGAAAATAGAAAAATTAAATGCAAAAATTTTACCCTTGTTGATTTCATAATGTTTCTAAATAAAAACTATACAATTATGATACTCGTAAAACTTTCTCTTTCTTCAAAGAAGTTTATAATCTCCTTGTGAACATGAAAAAAAAACTAATATAATTTCGTTAATATATCTACATAATTTATTAATAAATGTACCAATGACATGTATAAGTTAAACGGAATAATCATTTTTTTGAGTTGACAAATTATATTGTCGCCTTTATCTATTTTATGCATTCTAAAATACATTTTTGCGAGGTTAAACCTAAATTATGTATAGGAATTAATTATGGAAACAGAGGATAAACTAGGTATAACATGCAAATAACAGAAGGATAGAATCGCATCTCATGCATAAAATGAAATACTTCATTCATATATTGCACAGTCATCTGTTAATGTTGTACGCTGTGGTTTATTGTCATGCAAGAAATCGGAAAGCAGCATACCTGCAGATGGACTATAAATGTATGGGCAGTGATGCAGTGATATCATTGTAACGTGGTAGATGTGTAATGATTACTCTAGCTCCTCGGAAAGAAATATCAAATGAAAAGCGTATAGAAATCAGAAGTCAAAGTATTAGCTACCGAAGGCTAATCCATGTTCCACAGATTTCAACTCCATTTCATAGGAGATGTATGCAAGACTCTGACGAGGACACACTGTTAGCAATGGACGTGGTCGAGGATGAAAGCCCAAACCTTCCAAAGTTGACGTTAAGTACCTCAGAGTTTTTTCTTTACTTCAAAGACGACCAGGCAGCAGAGGTTTTGCGACTGATCTTGCAGTAAGTACGTCTGTTAACGTTTGTTCAAGAACAATAAGATACACACTGGCGCTAGGTGGTCTCATTGGATGTGTAGCTTTCCAAACACCTTTGTTGAGGTGAAGCATCCAAACGGCAATGATATAATAGAGCAAAACTAAGACGATCGGAACCAAACCTGAAACAAGATGCTTTTCACAATCGATTCCAAGTTTGAATTGTTTGTCAATAATAAACAGAAGTTTGTTCGAAGGCGGACCAGGGAGCGGTACAACAGTCAGTGTAAAACAGATACAGGGAAGCAGGCGGCGGATGAATACAAATTTGGGGCTGCGTATCAGCCGAAGGTATTGGAAATCTACATTAAAAATCGGACTGACTGACGACAGATAAGGTTTTCATCTATCAAAGAAACATCTCATTAGACGGGTGCTCATTTTTCAACATCACCTAAAGCATACAACCAAAACCATCTGGAACGTAAAGAGGCTGTGGAACACTCACAAAGATGCCTTGGCCCCCCACGAAGTCTTAATATGAACATCACTGAGGAAGCACGTGGTTCTACTGAGAAAGTCAAAACAGCCAAACACCTTGGATGTATGAATTGGAGAAGGTACTAGAATATATTTGGAACAATATTTCACAGTCATACTTCGAGGACCTGTATGGTGGAAGCAGAAAAAATGGTATCATGGTCTACATAAAGCAGAGCTCACATACCTAATACTAATGCACTATGCAACGTTTCTATTTGGCTTTTGTATATTTTCTGTATTAACGTATTGTTTGTGCATCATATACTTCTCTCAGTCACAATTACTCATGATTTGTGCATATCGTCTTTATAAAATTATATTTTTCCGCCTAATCACCCGAATACTGTTATTATATTTCTAATTCTAGTTTCTTTCACTTTCAATTAAAGAAAAAAATACAACTCGGTCTCAATATAAATTTCATCTTTACTTTAATTACTTTTATAAAGAAACGAAGGTCATATATAATTGACATTTACACAACAATTGCTACCTTAGATTGCTACTTTTAATATTTATTGTGAAGTAAAATAGCATGAGATGACAGTTTTTTTTTTCATTTCGTTAATCATTAAAAACAGGAATACATGTATATCACATTTTGATCATTAGTGCAGCTATTAAAGAAGAAAATAACATCTTTTCTGTATACGGAAGCCATTAATGAACAAATAGTAAACATGATTTTTTTTACTTTATGGCAGTAATAAAAGAAAACGTTATTGATAACATATTGCTCTTTTCAGAAGTTAAATAGGAATAAGTAAATATCGGGGTTTTCCCCTTAATGTAAGTAAGTAATGAATAATTAAAGATAACGTTTTGTTTCATAAATAGTTTTTTTTTAAAAAAAACAAGTTGTCTTCTTACTGTAGGCATTTATAGACTAGTAAAGACGAAGTCTTTCAGATATATAACTGCCATAAGAAACAAGTAAATATAACCTTTTTGCAATTAAGTTATTCAATAAGTAGCAAATAAGATGGCGTTTTTATTATTTTATGGAAGTCCACGTAGAACAATTGAAAATGTGGCTTTTCTCTTTACTTAAGTCATTATAGTATAAAATGATGAATTTTTCGCAATTTACGTCATTCATTAAAGAAAGAGTAAAGATGATATAATATTTCCGCAGCATTCTGTAACTGTAAAGTGAAGAAATGGTTTTCTTTTTACGACAATCATTAATGAACATTTAAAGATGACATTTTTCTCTTTGAGGTATTATTTAAAAAATAAACAAGTAAATATGATGTATAATATTTTTACAGCAATCATTAATGCACGTGTACAGATGACGTTTTAACCTATAAGCCAGGCGTTTATTAATAAGTAAAGATAACCTTCATTCTTGTACGAAGTACAAGTGAATATGAAGTATTTCTCTTTACCAAGTCAGTAAAGACCCTTGCAGCAGTTATTAAAGAACAAATAAACAATTTATTTTTTTGTCTACCATAGTAATTAATGTACAACCAGAGACGAAGATGCACTATTTATGTCAGTTGTTTAAAAATAAGAAAAACTATTGTATTTTCCTCTGAAGACATCATTAAATAACAAGTAAATATGATGTATTTGTCCTTACAGCAGTCAGTAAAGAACAAGTCATGTTGACGTTTCGAAGTCATTAAAATACAATTAGAATAAGTCTCTCCCTTTAATGTAGTCATTAACACGTAATTAAAGATTTATTTTCCTTTACGAAATTTATTTTAGAACAAGAAAAAATGGCATTTTTCTCTTGGGAATGTCAATAAAAACAATCAAATATATCACTATTTTTAGAGAAGGGATTGACAGAAAAGATGACGTTTTGGAAACCATTATAATATAGTTAGAGACGCCATTTTATTTTCTAAACCAGTCATTTTCGAACAAATAAAGATCCACTCATTAAAGAAAATGTAAAGTTGATGTATTTCTCTCTACGAGGTTCAAAACAAGACAAATGAAGATGACCTTTCGCCCGTTATTTCAGTCATTAAATAACAATAAATGGTGACGTTTATACACTTTCTGTCAGTTATTAAAATACAATTAAAGTTTTCCTTTCTTCACATATAGCAGTCATTCACGCACATGTAAAGATGACGTTTTCCCCCTTTTCCGCAGTCGTTAAAGAACAAGTACGAATTCTGTTCAGTTCTTATCAATAGTCACTAATCTACAATTACTATCAGAAAAAATATCCCTATATAATAACTTTATCATTTTATTTTAATATGAAGCCAGGTTTTGGACCTTAAGGGCCAGCACTAGCACCGGAAGGATTATGTAAATAAAAGATCAAATATAGCATACAAAACATTATATTATACTTCCTAAAGATAAAAAAAAGTATTTTTCACAATAAAATTAATTCTGGAACGTTACCAAATATAAAATCCTGCCACTTCTTCATTATTTGCTTATTTATACGAACAACATATTAAGCATTTTTACCTCTTTTTTCTCTCACAAAACTATAAGGAATTTTGTACAGAAATTTGAAAGTAGAAGTTACTGTTTTGCGCATCAGGGTCAGATTCCTCATTGGCCCGACTTCTCTTCTCCGTTTGACTAAAAGAATTATTGTCAAGACCGTAACCTGACAGCCAGATTTTAGAGCGGTTTATCTATAGTGTGAATTCCACGGTCCTACCGTCCAACTAATTCATCTCCCGCGGACCCGACGGGCTCTCAAGTCCAGCTCAGATGCTAACAAACCAATTTTGGCCATAATTAATTACGAAACCTCATCTAGGAACGGCACAACGTATTTGGTTCTCCAAGGCTTCGCAATAAATTAAAATGATGCAAAAAAAAGAAGCAAAGAATAAAATATATATATATACCCCCATGGGGGTCAGTGGTAATTTTCTTTGTGAACATTATCATGGATTCCAATAAAATCTGTTTTAGACGTATGCATATATTAGGGGAATAGGGAAGAAGGGAAATAAAATTCTCTCTCGTAGTCTACTTGTATACGATGCCTGACAGTAAAGCGGAGAGAAGAAATTACTTCGAGCAATTGGTTATTTCACGCGAAGACTGGTGCACTCGTTTCAATTGTTCTTATTTGTGGCAAAGGAAAGAAGATCTGGAAAGCAGGCAGCAATATAACAGATTATACCAGTGTTTTCGTTGAACGCTCAACAGACGATCTTCCAACACGTTGGTCACACGGCTCTGTGGCAACATGACTAACGAGTTGCGTACTAGTTAAATTTTGAAATATGACTCTTTATGTGCACGCTCATCACTTTCTCATATAACCTGGTCAAGGAAGCTTAAGCGAGTGTCCAAGAACCCTGAAAGAATTAAAACTATTTTCCAAAACTTATTCTTCGATGAATGGCATTACGAGATCAAAAAAGCGTGTTTACATGGAAATAATTTTGATACAAAGTAAACGCCATGTAAATGCTATGTCAAGATGGCGTTTTGGTACCATAATGACAATCATTAACGAGAAAAAGTAAAGGAAAAAACATTTTGAATTAAGCAAAACAAATTGTAAA